>JAQFVV010012705.1:0-600000 GCA_028023455.1 Epiperipatus broadwayi
AACAATTAGATTACACAATGATGCTAAGGAAAAATCAACATTGAAAGGTGTAGGAACAAAGAGTGACTCCATATCTCCAAAACTTTTGCAACAGTGTTAAAAAGTATTTATTAGTTAAAATGGGGAAACTAAAGGGTCAGTAAATGGAAGTATTTAAGTCATTTTAGTTTACTTGATATGATAAATTATTTTATGGAAAATAATGCTTTGAAGCTGCGGAAATGTTTGAAGTTAGCAGATAGAAAGTAGAAAAGTAGGATAAAGATAAATATTAAAAAGACTAAAGTAATGTTTATTAGATTTGCTCAGAAAAATATGAAAATAAAGATTGATTGAAGAAGAATTAGAAAAAGTTAGCGATTGCAACAAGAAATACAACGATCGAGATTAATAATACAATTGGAAACATATTGAGAGAACAATCATGAGATTTAAACTTAGTTTAGTGCTTTTGGTAAAAATAACTTGATACTAAAATATAACATGTCTATCCCCTTGAAAAGGATGGTTTTTTAACAAGGGTAACGTTTTAATAGTTCTTAACTATGGATCTAGACTTGGACACTTAACTGAAAACAATACAGACTTGAACCATCATTGAGTATGGAGAGATGTATGTTGGGAAATATACGAAGAGAAAGAAGATAAAGCATAATGTATGGGTAGGAACAGCAAACATAGGTGTTACTGACCTTATTGAAAAAATGGGAAAAGATTGAAATGGAGTTAGACTCGGACCTGTTGCTAGAAAAGATGATAATAGATGGACAGGCAAAATTTAAACTTAGTTCAAAAGTTGTAAAAGAAGACCCCGAAAAGAGACCACCTTGAGATGAGTGGATATAAGAAATAAAGAAAATGTTGCCAGGTGTTGTGGAGAAAGAAAGCTAAAGATCGAAGAAGATGGATTAAACTTGGAGAGACCTTATGTACAGTGGATTGATAATGGTGATGATGATGATATTAATCAATTGCATTTTGAAGCTCAGCATTTAAAAGGGTAGTCCCTTTGAATTATCGGTACAATAAAATATATTACAGTTAGTGGGTTAATTCATTTTTACTAAATTCAGCTACAATATGTTGTGTGCTACCATAGACTTAATAGAGAGACGTTGTTAAACCATTCATATGTAAATAAGCATCAATTAGATTTTTAGTTAAGATTCAAGCTCAGACTAACACTTTTCTTTTACATAAAATTGCCCATAGCAAATCAGTTCACTATCCAATATTATATAGTAAATGAGGTTAACATTTAGGCAAAATGCAAAATAAAAAATAGAGAAAACTACTAAAAATCTTCTATATCAGTTGATAATAATAAAAATGTTGTTTTATTGAGCATTATTGAAATAATTTAAAACTAAAAAACTATTTTTAACACTAAAAACTATCAGATAATGAAAAAAAATTGCGACTTATACCTTCTACTAATCTCAAATGTTCACCGCTAATATATAAACTTATACAGACCATTATTATATTTTTAAAAGCAGATATCTTATAGAAATTTATTTTGTGATGATATTCTTGTTGGCAACTTTAGATATAAATCAGTAGATATCTTTTATTGGTGAAAAAGAGCTTCCATTGACTCTTACTTTATGCAAAAATTTAGCAACTAAACAAAATATCATTAACAAGACAATAATAGTATTTCACTTAACAAGTATTATGTTTTTTAAAATTTGTAATAGTGAAATTTCATTCTAACTTTGTCAAAAAATGTATTTCATCAAACATCTGTCTAAGCAGCATTTAATTTTTACATGTAAATATTTGGCGCAACGCGCAATCAAATAGAATATTTTTCCTGGGTTTTAGTTGTTTAATTATTGATAAAACTAGCCATTTTGTAACAGTAAGATAATATGACAGTCACATGCAAAGTCAATCTGTCATTTGTTGCTTGGAAGAGGTCAGTAGAAATTTTGGTGGAGGTTTTAGACTTACTAAATCAGAACTATATAAGTTGTCATAAATGCAAAGTTTATTAAATGCTAAATATACTTAACACAAAGTATATAGAATCAAATTGTTATAGTTATCACTCCATTTATTTTATATACTTTAGGTTAAATGTATTTAATATATTCTTTATAAAGAGAAACTTTGCATTGTTGTTATAAAGATTTTAAAAGTAAGATGTCTTATCTTGTTAGAAACAGCTTGTACTCCATATTTAAAAGTCTGTTTATTAAATAAATTGATTCTTTAATTTAGCATCATCAATTAATGTTACTTAATAACATCAAAGCTGAGGTAAATTTAGTTCAACCTGTTTTTTATGTTTTTTAATTAAGCAAAATTTTTCTTAATTATATAAGTTGTCTATTTCCATTTTAAGTGCATATTGGTGAAGTATATTATTATTTAAGTATATAAAATATCTATCATTATTTTTATATGTTAAAAAGTAGTATAACAATAATAACTTAAGAAACGGCTTTTTTAAAATAAATAAAAGATTTGTGACATTAATGCATTATTATTCATTACATAGATAAATTGTATTTGCATAATAATGAGCAAAAAGGTAAAGATTCTAAAATAATTGATCGCATATCTGGACTTCTTCAATGGCAGCTCATAGTTGGCGAAAAATGTCAAATATTAACAATTTGTTGGATGTTAAAACTTTGTTAATATTCTACTTTCAGTGAGAGTTCCAGCTAAAAATAAATAAATATTCAATTGTCACAATATTAGATGATTTAACTATAATAATCTATGGTTGGCAATCTGAAAAATTCGAGTCAAGCGAAAAGTTTCAATTGGAATGAATCAATTCAAACCTGGAAAATTATAGACATAGTAAGAAAAATGCACTACTGTTGTAATGCTTATAATTGATGTTATTAAACATAATTATATCACTTGTTTATTTATAAACTTGTTTGTTAATATGTAAAAAAATATCATGAGTCAGACTGATTGTAAAATCAATTGACGCTTTAAATAATCATTGATATCAGGCTAATAGACAAATAGAATTAAATAAATTACTTTATAATTAAGCAACTACATAGTAAACATAAGATAACTATAAAATACAAACAACATTGCTTAAAGTCTATATAATTATAATTTAGTAATTACATATTAAAAATGGTATATTAAAAATTGGAATATAAAGACATTAAATTAATGGTGACAAAAAGATTACAAAAGTAAGTAAAAAGGCTTATTGTGGTACTGAAACAAGAATAGTATTTTACTTTATTTTAAACAAATGCTGAAAATTTGAGTCAATTGATACCAAATGACTAAATGAAAAATAAAATGTAGCTATTTAAAAACTGGAACAATATGTTGAGAAAGCATTTATTATTAAAATAATACTATACTTCAAAAGTGTAGATAAAACAAGAAGTGGTAAATATATATAACAGGCAAAAACAACTTCATTATGCAGCCAGTAGCCTTTATATCTAACAATTTAATCTAGGCCAGATAAACATTATGAATTTTTTTTTTAGTTTAGTAAGCATTACATTTTTTCTTAGACAGAACCTATAGCCAGTTCAGTTACACATATTGGTTAATAAATGAGCATCAAGGTAATTCTTTGTTTGAAAACAATAATGCTTTCTCTTTTTACCAACTTCTTCTGAAGGACTGTTGAAAAGACCTTTGATATACTTTCTAGTTCAAATTAAAGATTTTTTATGTATATATAATGTGCAAAAACAAAAATACAATAAAGAGGATTGAAAAAAAATGGTGATCAAAAACTTGGTGGTGGCCTGAGGCTAGCACCCAGCTGCACATTCCAAACAGCTGGCCAGATTCAACTTCCCGAAGTCAGTAGCTGACATTATAAATAAAAAAAAGATGTAAAAACTAACAACAACCAAAAGATTGAGAATTGTGAAAAAGTCGAAGTGTTGGTGGTCAAGTGGTCAACACAGCTGCTGTAAGCAGTTGTCCCAGGTTGCTTTATTCATTACTAGGCACGCAGGAAAAAAAGTTGAAAAATAAGATATAAAAACAAAAATAAATTATATATATATATATATATTCTGACTTTATCTGTCGTAAACTATTCAGCTTTAGATAATATATGGTATAAAATATCAAATGGATTCAAATATTTATTTTAATTAATAAATAAAATCATTCAGCATTACAAAGTCAAATGTTTCACTGTATCATTTAAATACGAATGGGGTTCAGTTCTAAAAATAAATTGAAAATAAATATTTAATATTTTCAGAACATGATAAAAATACGGTGAAACCAGATAGATTACATTGAGCCAATATCCACTAGAGATCACTACCTCAATAACATGGAAACACCTATCCCCTTTATTTACTATTTCAAATAACAAACTCATAGTATTCTTCGACTTTAATAATTTCTACTCACTAAGATTAAACCTAATAATTGAAATCTTAATCTTCTATTTAATAATCATCAAACTCAAATAAAATAATCTCAGGTTCGTAAGTTTAATCTAAGTTAATTTAAAAATATGGTAGTAAAATATGGAAGATTTTATTTCATAATCTACTACACTGAAACTAATAATAATAAATAACAGTAATAATATTCTTCTATTGTTTAACTAATTCTTACCTATCTTTTTCTCTTTACTATAATTTTAGCTACAACACATAAAATAATGAAATAACTAAATATAGTCTTATATCTTACATTATAATGATAATAAATACATGTTTTGGCACATTTTAATAACAAATCTGACAAACAGAATATGTGTAGCAACTGATAGCATATAATCTTAATATAATATTGTGTAACTGATTATATGACCAATAAAATAATGTAAGATTATGATTATTTAATTATAATAATAAATACCAATAAAATATTTAAAATTCTTAAAACTAATTCTCTATTTCATCTTTTGTTCAAAATTATATATTTGTTATCAGTTATTATGCATATATAGTGATTTTATGCAGACGCTAATGTGGAGAAATGACTTCCCGGACACCAAAATTTTTAAAATAACAAAATTTAACAAAGTTTATTACTAACAACAAAATAACCAATTTATTTACACTATTTACAGTGGATATCTTATCTACCTTTACTGGTTTGATCTACCGGATTATAAAAAAAATAATTTATATTTCAATTATATCTTTAATTTAGATTTAGGACCAAAATTTTAAAAAAATGTTACTATTTAATTTTTCTCATTATGGTTAACTTATTACATATATATATTTATCTACTTTATCTAACTAGCATTATCACTTAATATTATTAAACTATCTTATTTTAAAAAAATTCATACTTGGAAAAATTCAAATAAAAACAAATTTTTATAATGAGTACTGGATTTCTCAAAAATATTAAAAAAATTTCATCTTGCAAAGTCCAAGATGTTACACAAAATATTATCCAAAATTCATTACTTAGATTTTAGTTAATTTATCACACAATGTTTACTAATCATAATATATTCTTCTTTAAGCCTTACTTTAGTATGATATAAGTGTAATCATTAATAATCTGTCTAATCAATCAAACAAAAAAAAATATACTATGCATATTGTTTACATAATTTACTTTTTACTATTGTATTTTAAAAATATGCAATACTTATTTTCTCTTAAAAAAATAATAACCTAAAGCATTTAAAATTATTATCACTTTAAAAGAAAATATCTTTGTTTAGATACCTCTTTTAAAAATTTTTATATTTCATTCCGAAATAAAATTCAAAATATATTCTACGATTCTTTTTTCCCCTTAGGGATACTTTGGATCTTCAATTTTAAGTTATAACTATTATTCCTTATGGCAAGCAAATCAACCTCTTATACAAAGCGATACACCTAAGTTCTAAATTATTTATCATTTCTCTTAAACATATCTTACTGAACGATGCAGTTACGTGAAATAAAGATAGTGAAAACAGATGCATAGGATTAAGGAAGAAAGCTAGAGTATTACTCTTAACATATCTCAAAATCATGGTACAGTGCGAAGAGGTATGACATTTACCTGCCTAATATCCTCTAGTACAGGGACGATGTTAAAGCTATTCTTCAGCTTTATTATAACATCAAATATTTAAAGAAATATAAACACTGTCCAAATAAAATGTGTATCAGTCATAGGGCTTTGTTAACTATGCTGATATTCACATAAAGACTAAATATTATTTTCATTCCTTATCATATCCTATTTTTTTAAAAAATACATCATCTTGGTTTCCTGCTAACTATAGTACTTCCAAGCCACTATCTCAACATTATTTCTCAAGATTTTCCACATCTTACATCGATAAATAACTATCTGCATTTACAAAACAATAAATAAAATTCATTAATAGTTAAACAATCTTACTATCCCATAAGAAAAGTCTGCTTACTTCATTGCTCTGTATGTTTAATCATATACAATCTACTTAGACAATATTTGAATATCCAATAACATGAAAATTTTAAAAGAATCACATAATTATTTGTTATGTTGGATTATATCACTAATAAAAAAAAATCGTCGTATGCATATTTTCAAATCAATCCTATCTCATAATGTTTTTTAAAATGTTGTATGAAATGCGGTACGTATAAGTAAAAAACTTTTACACTTCATTCTTCCAATTTATGGATGATTTAAAGAAAACAAAAAAAATATACATTATAAATTATCAATAGTAATTATTATTACCAATAACCTTTATCTAGTCATCGTGTTCAGTAGGCTTTTCTTTATCCACTTGAGCATTGCAGATAAAAAAAAAAAATTCACACCCATACACTTTATATTAAAATATTTTTAGCTAAATTATTAGATTGTTATATTATAAAATTATAATATTAATAAATTAATGTTTTTATGTTTTTCCTAATCTTATATAAAAATTTAGATTTAAACTAGGTTAACAAAATAAAAGGAATCAAAACTATAATTACATATTTTCTTGACGATAGTTCCTGATAAGTCCAAAATGTTTATTATTTTCTCTAGAGTTTTTTAAAAATGTTCTCCTCCAAGCGCGTTAAAGTTTAAAATAAAAATAATTATTAATCTATTTAATAAAATTTATAGAAAATAATCCTTGGTTTTAGTATTTAGGATGATAATTATTAAATCATAATATTAATTAATCCCGTGAAGCTTCTTTTAAGTATTTTCTCTGCTGGCGTATCCATGCATATTCCATCTAATTTAGCTTTAGTTATCCGATAAACTTTTAAGTACTATTTGTATTTTTATGGATCCATCTTTTATTCAACTATATGTTCACTTTTTTTATATAAGTTTCCTTCTTAATACATTTAAACTTTCGTTTGGTATTTTTATATATCACTTTAAAAAATAAAAAAAAATGTTACCTTCAGAAAGGATATAACATTTTACTCCTTTGAATATAATATTCTATAAAATGATTCATGAGATATAATTGTCTTATTACTATTTAAAAATAAATCTTGGATAAGCTTATAAATAATATGTTTCAATACATTTTTTAGATTCCGTATAATGTCCGAGCTGTGGTTTTTTATGTACCAAAACAGTTCTCCAGTGAAGTATTAATAAAGCTGTATCAATAAATATTCCAAACATTTTTTCAGCATTACAACTTATATCCATTTTATTTCGTAGTATATCCATTTTTATTGCGAAGTTTAGGTTAAACTTTTAGATAAAATACGATTGGCAAGTACTTTAAAAAATTAGAAAATCATTTCCGCGACGTTTCTAAATATATAATTTTTTTCTAAACTTTCCTTTTGCGAAATACTTCTTTAAAATTATCAATTAGTTTTTGCAAAATAAACGATAAGAAAGTACCAAAAAAAATTGACTAAAATAAAAATACTATCTTTTTGATAGTTATAATTTACCTTTCTCCGGTTTCAATACATTATTAATCTCCCCTGATAACCCCGTGTAAATCATATTTATAGTCTGTAAGAATACCCATTCCTATTGGTTAATTCTTACTTTAGCTTGAGAACAAATTTACATATTTTCAGTTTATAGCAGAATTGAATTTCAAAATTAGAAATTATGACGTAATGAACTTAAAATATTATTTAAAATATTACTTTTAAATCAATTATTATTTTATTAAAATTACTTAAACATTTAAAATAACTTTTAAAATAACTTTAATAACCTATTCCATTTATCTATTTTTATTTAAACAAAATATTTAATTTTTATTATATCTGTATTCGTCTTTATTACATTATTTAAAACATTGCATACGATAGTTAACTTAATATTTATTATTATTTGCTTTTATGATAGGTAATAATTACATCCAATTCTATAATGCTATTTCAAAATATTTTAAACTTTATTATTAATTCAAACAAGCAGTGTGTGAAAGTATATAGTATACAAGTCACATGATTAATAACTTTGACAGACGATTTTTTTTAATCTATTTCTCTGCCTAGATTTATATAATTGATACACTTATTATATTATATAATATAATTATAAAATTTGGAAGAACAATTTAGAAAATATAGAATTAAATACAATTCTCACCATCATAAAGTTTATTTTTAAAATATACTATATTAATTTTGACTATTAAATATGATTATAAATTTAAACATAGCATTTATTAAATTATCAGTTTTAAACTATTAAAATCAAATTTATTAAATATACTTTTAATTTTTATAGCTGTGTTATTTAATATGGCCAGCTTTTACAACCATATGAAACAATATTTTGAACTTTACTTAACTACTTTTTAAATAATTCGCTATAATTTTATATACCACATATTTTCTTTAGCTTTAAATTGTACTTTATAACATAATTGACAAACTATAATTAATAAATCAAAAGAATATATTCTAAATTTAAAATTTTTTAGTAATTGACTGTTATGAACTATTACTAACCTATAGAAAAGGGCACAATACATACAATGGTCAAATATCTAACATAAAAAATTATTTGTCTACAACGTTGTTATAAATAATCAATCTAAATAAAATTGAAAACAAACAACCAATTATATATACAATTATTAAATTATCAACCCATCTTTCAACTCTTATTGAGACTTTTTCAAGATATAAAGTTGTATACATCACATGACCTATCAATTATACATGCTCCACCTATTGGACATTATTCTAACTTCAACAATACAATTAACCTTATACATATAAACATAAAAATAAATCAACAACTGTTCCAAATGTAAATATCCAATAAGTATATAAATATTACACAGAGTAAAAAAATTAACTAATTCACCAAGCGCTTTCGGTACTGAAACCAGATTTATGGTGACTAATTTAAACTGAACGGTTAATATTCTCCAGTGCATGCACTAATTTAAACTGAACGGTTAATATTCCAGTGCATGCACTGGAATGTTAACCGTTCAGTTTAAATTAGTCACCATGAATCTGGTATACAGTACCGCAAGCGCTTGGTGAATTAGTTTTATTTTTAATTTTTTACTCCATGTAATATTTATATATGTATTGGTATATATAAATAAATGACATAAAATAAAAAATACACAAAAAATAATACATAATTTTTTTTTTAAACTATATAAATACCTATATATGCCTATATAAATAAATATTCTATCCCCCCCTCCCCATTTGTAAACTCATTCACAAATCTACCATAATTTTTAAATCTTCCAATTATCTAATAATGCCCATTTACCACTTAATTTTGCTGGACCTTTAACTATATTTACATATCCATCCAAATTGTTCTAAATGTACAAAGTTTCACTTACACGAACGAAAATATAATGTTTATTGATGTTATTAAAATTTGATCTAACTACCTAACCTCTAATTTTTGTAATGATTAAGTGATTCTTTTACTGGGTTTACATAAAGATTACCGATCTAGAGAAAACAACTATAACTATACATTAACTATACTTTCCTTGATTCTCTTTTTTGACTTCATGAAATGTCCATTTCATATACACCCTGAATAAAATCATATGGCAGATTTGCCGTCTATAAGAATTAAGTGAGTAGACTTAAATGGTCATTTTATATTTGCTAGATAATTAGTAGAAAGATGTTAACAATGTTTAGAGCTTTGATTTTATGTATGTAAGGGATAAGAATATAAGTATTGGTATATTGTATCATATAACAATGCATTATGATTTTTCCCTTTGTTTGTATTTATAATTCAATTTTGCATACATTTATTCATCTGTATAACAAAGTCGTTTCTTTCCTCTTTATAACCCAAAACTGAGTGCACTTTCGGTGAAGTTCCCCATATGATATTTCTCGGTATATTTTGTTTATAAATAATATGTAATAAATTTTGCCTACGTTTATTGATATGCTTTATGACATGTATAATTATTCTTTTTTCGATGCTTTTGGTTTTCCATTCAGCTTAATATATTTTCAGTACTGCACATTATAATTATACTGAAAATATATTTAGCTAAATGGAAAATACAAAAACATCAAAGGAAGAATAATTATACCCTTTAGAATGATTATGGTTCACTGCTCTGTAAATATATTAAGCTGAATGGAAAACCAAAAACATTGAAGAAAGAATAATTATAATCAGCACTGAAAATATTAAGCTGAACAGAAAGCAAAAACATCAAAGAAAGGATAGCTATGCCCTTTATAATGATTATGGTACATAGCACTTAAAATATATTAAGCTGAGTGGAAAATCAAAAACATTGAAGAAAGAATAATTATAGACAGCAGCTGAATGGAAAGTAAAAACATTGAAGAAAGAATAATTATATACTTCGTAATGATTATGAGGCTTAGCACTGAAAATATTTAACTGAATGGAAAACAGAACTATCGAAGAAAGAATAATTATGCATAGCACTCAAAATATAATAAGCTAAATGGGAAATGAAAAACATCAAAGAAAAATAATTATACACTCGGGTACAATTATCGTGCATGGCTTTAAAAATACATTTAGCTGAACAAAAAACCAAAAACATCAAAAAAAGAATAATTATATACAGCACTGGAAATACATCAAGCTGAATGAAAAATCAAAAACATAAGAATAATTATAGACAGCAGCTGAACGGAAACTAAAAACATTGATGAAAGGATTATTATATACTTTGTAATGATTATGGAGCACAGCACTGAAAATATATAAGCTGAACAGGAGACCAAAAACATTGAAGGGAAGAATAATTATATACTTCATAAATCATTTCAACATACATATGCAAAATTTAGTAATACATGGTCTGTTGATCCACACCGCCCGATGGCGCTGTTGCTAGTGAAAAACAAATAGATATAACGTTACCAGGCTGTTTTTATTTTGTAATATTTGGATTTGTTTGTTTTTTTTTAACCGGTTTTATGTATATTCTTTAAAAATAAATAATTTTTTTTTTTGATTTGGCTTTTTAAAACATTCGTCTTTTTTTTAAAAAAAATTTTTATTCTGGTCTTTTTTTTATAAAGAACCTTTTTTTTTTTGCGATTTTTTTTTTTAGTTTTTCAACAAACTTTTTTCTTTTGTCATTTACCGAGTTTTTATTCATAAATAAATGCATAAAAAATTAATTTATTTTTTAAAAAATTTTGTATTTATATTTTTTTTTGTTTTAAAAACAACCCAAAAAGAACAAAAAAAGAAGAAAAAAAAATCATTTCACTGCAGTAAATTCATCTCTTCTAAGATGGCACAGAACATGTCTTGGTTTTTTTTCAGATGTCTCCACAGAAATTCTGCTATATAGTTGTCAAGATCTTCTCGTGTTCGCTTGTTTCTCCACTTAAGAGAACCCCAAAGGCATTCAAGTGTCTGTGTATGCACACCAGTTTCAGGTCCACAAAATCGTATTTGTGATTGACTCTCATGTGGTGATATCCGGAAGCCTCCAATTCAGAAGTTCTGTATCCTTTCCAGCAATCAGAATATATGCTGGAACCAGGCCTGATGTTCTCACGGATGGACTGCATAAGAATGTTGGCAGAACGGGAGGCTACAGCTGCTACAAAACAATCGCCTGTCTCACGACAGATACCCCCGAACATCCATTGTTGCAGAAGGATTCTGCCCTTGTGATTTTTTCGTTGACTGAACATGGTTTCATCAACTTCTACTGTCATACCGGGACCACCAACTTGGCAACATGGATGAGAAACAAGGCTTTCTCAACAGAGCTCTCTAAAAGCTATCGTCATATTCCTTACAGCATTTTCACACATTTCTAATTCAGTTACAATGCACTTTACTGTAAGCTCATCCTGGCTCTAGTAATAAATTAGACGTACTGCTTTCAAAAAAGTAATTTGGCAGCCCTCAAACCACGTTCCATGACGAATAAAACACCTTCGTCGACATTGCTGTGATTCACATTCCATTTGAGATGTTTTACAACGCCTTAATTTTATTAAACAACCACAAACGCAGTTCTTCTGGGTGGCTAAAATATTTTTCTGTTTAAGAAAGGCCACTGCATCTGCTTCTGTAGTAGGCAAATCTACAAATTTAACCGCTGAACGATCATCTGCCATTTAACTGTTTTGATCTCGATAAAGTATCGAAATGTGCGCGACTTTATCGTGAACTTTTCCGAATTGTGATTTACACTCCTCATTTAGTGCATTTTGACACCTGTGAACGAAAGTAGGGGCGTTTGATAATTAGTTAGAATTTGTAGTAACTCGCATAAATTACAATACATTTATCAACAACAACCAAAAAAAACGTTCTAATATAATTTGTCATTACAACTAGACACCTTCATATAATACGCTGTAGAATAGTCAAGACTAATGTGTATTGTGTATAGAGAAAGTTCCATAGTTGTCACTAATAATGTTCACATGCTTGAGATGTTGGGGAAGGGTGCACTTCAACATCATGAGTGTTTGAACAGTTTACAGGCCGTAAAATATATGAGCAGCCTTGTAAACAGCATATTTATGTGCTTTAGCATTAAAAACAGTGCCATCGGGCAATGTGGATCAACAGACCATGTATTACCCAAAATTTATTATATATTATTAATGAAGTTTAAAACAAAATTTAAATAATATGTTTACAATATGAGTATATACTTTTTTATGTGTGCAACAAAGAATACAGAACAAATCGATACAATAAAATATAACATTATAATAAATTATATTAATTATACAAAAAAAAAAACACATTTTAAATCTGGCTTTTAGATTAACAAAATCGTTTATATTTTCATAAAAATCTGTTACTAAAACAATTTGTTTTCACTGGACAAAAGACGGTGCATTAATGCAAGAATTAAATCAATGGATACCAGATGGCAGTGTTAACATTCTCATGACTATTCGATGTACATCTATTGGCTAATTTATTTTTATTCTGTTATCTAATGTGACATAACATTTAAGCATTCTTAAGATCGTCAATATAAAATCATTATACTTTTTCAGCTGTCTTTAGTCCAGTCTAGAAACTATATATTTTAGTAATCTTTTTAAATTTAGGACATTCTAACCTCTTCGCAAGAGTATGGTATATTCCACATTATGCGTCGCAATGCCTCATTTTCATGCCCACTTTTGACTACATATAAAAGTGATGATTTCTTCATTCATTTTCTGCTATTATTTTGAACATTTAAATGACTATATTTCCTATAATCAAAAAAATTACCTTATTAAAATTTAGGTCGTCATAACTTTCATATCGTAAGTTTGAATAATTCTTACATCTCCTTTACTTTTTTTGCATTTCTCTTCATATGTTCATATATATTAAAATTTTTTAATCATCTCTTACACACTTTAGTGCAATCTTTTTTTATAACTTCTTAATTTTGCTTACAGTTTCGACTGTCCTGCAGTCTTCATCAAAGGAACAGTGTAAGCAAAATTAAGGAGTTATAAAAAAAGATTGGATTAAAGTATATGAGATGATAAAAGCTCTGATGAAGATTGCAGGACAGTTGAAATCGTAAACAAAATTAAGAAGGAGTTATAAAAAAAGAGTGCATTAAAGTGGATGAGAGGAGATGATAAAAAAATTTTAAGTTCAAATAACAGAATAAAGTAAATTGGTCACTAAATGTCTTACCAAAAAATCAATTGTAAAATCCATTTAGCATTTACTTGATTAATGCTTGTATTAAGGAAATCAAGGGAGTAAAATTTCATCACCTCTCTTTAGGAGAAATACTTTTTTTGATAAAAATATATACTTATTTGATTAATCTTAATTAATTTTCATTTAAAATAATTTATATGCATGATTTTAAATCTTTACTTATTACGTCAGTTGCCGTTGTTATACAAATAATTTTATTTTAGTTACTTCCTGTTCAAGTATGATCTGCCCGTTGCTGAATATTTTGATCTCCGTGAACATTATACTCGTGATATTGATATACTTCGTGAAATCACTCAACGATATGATCGAACATTATTTCAAGATGAGAAACATCCATCAAACTGTACATTAGAAGAAGAACTTCTGCCTCCTCCTTATCGAAAAGATGTTCAGGATTTAGTCACCCGTGCCAAGATAAGGCCTTTTTGGGCTAGAAAAAGCTTTTTAAAATAGTTTCTGTAATAATATATTTTGTGAAAAATAATAAGTAAATAAAAATTTTTTAGTTACAAATTATCTATGTAATGAGTTTTACTGTGTTTAATACTGGTCACAACATATCTTTATAGTTTTTATTTGCACAAATTTTAACAACAGGATATATCTATTTCAGATGTAATCTTATATAAGCAAAATGAATATATCACCCAAGATTATATAGTATGTATTCATTACCATTAAATACAAGTTTTTGTGATACAGAGGTTAGTTTGTTGAATCAGCCGTACCCATTACCTGTGTTCGCTAGCTGAAGGTGGAAGATTTTTTATGTAGCTAAAAATTTCCTAAACAGATTTGAGTTTTTAGATAATTAACTCCTAGCTTGCCATCCAAAATTGGTCAGTAAAAGACTATCTAGATGAAGGTCCCAGGATATTCGATGTTAGTTAGATGAGCGTCATCCACAAGCTATAAAACTTTATCTTTGTTGAGAATATGTTAAGGATTTATCTGTTGTCATTTTCTTTTTTATTAGAGATTATAAGTGAATGCAAAAGAAGATTACATAATTTCATAAATTAAAGACCCAAAATTAATTTTTTTGTCTTTTCTAGGATTACAAACTTTTGCTATCCCAACATGCATGTACTTAAGTGATAATGCTGGAAAATTGATTTGTTCTTTTATTTAAAATGTTTTATTTTTTGACAAGTTAATTAATTGATTGAGAAGATTTTTGGGGAATCTTGTGAGAATTGTATTCTCAAATTGTCAAAAAATAGTCAGTTAAATAAATATGCAACATTACTTGGTTCTTTAATGCATTATTTCAGCGCCATCTACTGTGAATTCGAACAATCAATGATTATCAGTATTAGTTTCAACTCTGATCAAGCAAAAAAAAAACTGATGAGGATTAGAATGCCTGTTATCTGGTAATCACTGATACAATCAAGTTTACAATAGATGATACAGCAGATGGTTACTCTTCTATGGATGTCTTATGTCACCCCTTTCGTTTTATTTAAAAGAAATAGAAGGATTAGAAAGAGCTGTGTAAAGATATCATTAATGGTGGCAGGGGAGTGTATTTATTAATGGGTTTCTTTCTTTGCTGATGCTATTTTCTTGTATGCAGAAAGTAGAGAAGACAGAGATACTTCTCATGACTTGTGCAAGGATGAGTAAAGAAGTGAGGAGTGAATTTAGTAAAGGCAAATCCAAAATGAGGATGAAAAATGTTGATTAAGAGAAAAGAAGGTTTGACGGAGGATAGTATATAATCTGAAAGACAAATAAATGTAATTATTTAGGAATTATTTTGAGTTAATACTTTGGCTTGAATGATCGGAAAGTAAAATTGATAATTAATGCAAAGAAAAAAAATGGTAATACGGTTGCATTAGCTCATAAGATTTGCGTAAAGTGCTCTCAGATCCAAGGTTTCTCACTGAAGAAAGCCAGAAACTAGTCTGGGGAATGACTAGGCACTAGACAAATCTTTTTGCAGCCATTAATTTCTAAGGCTTGCACTAGATGGCGCCACTGAATGGAGAGTTTGCTAATGAAATTAACATTTTTTTATTTAATAGATAGGATGAAGCAAGGATTGAATGGAAAAAATGTGTATAATGTGCGTTATGTGGTAGTAAAAAGATATTGGATTATCTAGAAAGAATCCAAAGAGAATTAGGTAGACATGCCTTGGATGTTATCACATGATTGCAAATGAAATAATACATGGAGAAATAGGAGGATCAAGATTTTACACAAGTGATGCTAAAAGAAAAATGAAAATGTTTTGTAACAATTTATAGATATTATGAGAAGAGCCAAGATAATTTTTAATTGGACTGGCTGTGAAAGATATGTTAAAAAATTGAATAAAGATTTTTAGGTACTCGTCTATTAGTAGTCGTACATGGCTTGATGGTGCTGTTTCTCTTCAAAAATCGATTAATATAAAGTTTCTGGGCCTGCCTTTTTTTTTTGTTGAGACTTTTGAAAATCTACATTATTGTTAGCATTTTAAATTAAAAAACTTTTTTGTGTTGTTTCTTTTTTTTTTTGGAATTTTGTTAAAACATTTAATTTACTAGTACAAGAATAACGTTATTCTTATAATACTAAATTAAACATTTAATCAAAAGTAAAAAAAAAAAACCAACAAAAAAAAATTCTTTTTATTTCCAAATTTACGCTAATCTTCTAATAGTAAATTCAACGTTTCAACCAAATTAAAAAAAACAACCTGAAACACTGCATTCCAAAAGGAATCAAACCTCCCCAAAAAAACTGTTTTTTTTTTATTTCCAAATTTAGCGTTATTCTTCTAATAGTAAATTAAAATGTTGAAACAAAATTAAAAAACAACCCAAAACACTTCATGAAAAAAAAGTCATCAACACCCAAAACAAAACAGTTTTCTTCCGCCACATTGCGCTCCGAAAAAAACCTTTCCAAATTTCTAGCAGCTTCCAAGATGCATACAGAAGTGTGCTAGCAGGGTGATAATTATCGCTACGTGACACTACTCCATTGGTGTGTGAGACTGATTTTGAAAAGAGATTTCAGCATTTGTGTGAAATTGAACAACAGACACCCTCATATCAAACAGCGAACTCTCATTACTGGACATACGCATAAAGCATGGCCACACATAGCTAGGTGTACGATTTCTGTGCTTTTGCATAGAGAACAATGCCATCACATGGCCCAAAATAGCTATTACGAAGGTAGTGTTGTAGCATCTGTAGTTTCAGCCGTGTAAACCTCATATTTCTATGTTTTTGCACAGAAACGGCGCCATCAAGCGATGTTCGGCTGCTAATAGATGAGTACCAATTTTTATGGCAGTTTATATAAAAGATAGGATGAATGTATTATGAAGATTGATGAGTACTATAGTAGCAAAGATTGGGATAGGAGAATAATTTCACTAATAAAGGGCAGAGGTGAAGAGCAGGTATGAAGAGTAAAAAATGCTTGAATATATATAGAAATAGATAGAACATTCAGTGTAAGACATTTTACTATAATTGTAATGAAAGTAGTTTACCATTTATAAATCTAACTGGATCTTTAATAATAAGAGAATACATGCATAGTTGGAATGATTTGGGTAGTTTAGTTTCTAAATTATGGAATAAAGATATAGGAAATATAATAGAATTTAAATGAAAGCAGAAAGATTACAAATAAAGAAATTTTGGGAAAATAAGAATCTCCTAAGTAAACTTTTCTGCTCATAACCTATTTTTGCCCAATAAGTTTTTACATGATTCCAGGTATGTAAGTTTATTTTGGAATCGTAGCTTTATATTAACTAAAAAAGGTGCCTGTTGGAGGATTGCATAAGATCCTAAGATCTAGGTGAGTTCTTTCGGAACCAAAGCTCACTGATGAAAGCCATAGACTAGTCTGGGGATATTGGATGAGTAGGCTCTAGATAGGGATTTTATGCATAAACCTTATATCCATTGATTGTTATGATGAACTGGATGGCACTACTATGTGGAAATTTTTTTACTGTTTTATGACATATATATACAGATCAAACATTTACTGATATCATAAATTTAATTTAAAACAATTTTTTGGTATATTTATATAATTTACCATATATTAAAAATGAAAACAAATTTGCATTCTAATGAGGTGGATATTATTTATTTTTATATAAAGAATTAAATCTTGGCTGAATATTTGATAAGACACTTCTTAGAATATCTTCAATGTTTTTTAGAGTTGTTTATTTTGTTATAATCAATGTTCAGAAATGCATCAAACAAAATAACAGAAGTACGTTTAGGACCATTTCACAAATCATTGGAAATTTTATCTTAATCCAAACCAAAATTCATTTAACGATTTTTTAGGAAACTTAATTTTTAAAACCACGCCACTTGATAATTCGCCAAACTCGTCTTGAATCTTTAATGGCGGATAATTAACATTTTTAATTTTTTAGAATAAAAAATTGAGAAATATGTCTGTGTTTCCAGGAAGTTCAGATAGATAATTACAACTTTTACAATTAAATCTTTGGGAAGATTATTTTCAATTATAAAATCGTCTGTAATTATAAACATTTCTAAAGAACCATTTTCCACCCTGTTCTTTCATATGTTAACTTTTGTAATATAACTCAATTTTCTTTTGTAATGTATTACTATTTTATTTTTGAAGTTATATGTTTAAATCATCAAGTTTTATAAAAATATCCAACAAATAACATAATTTTGAAAGCCAGAAGTCATTGTGAAAAGAAAAAAAAAGGATTTCTGTTCATTCTATTTAGACTATGCTTCCGTGAGGACCACCTTACTTCTAAGTATAAAAATAAACTTTTATAATTGGAATAGACATCTTTGCAATGATTTGAAAAAAAAAACAATGTTATAGCCACATTGTTTAGTGAAGTTAATGATTTTGATAATATTATGAATTACAGCATTGTTCCAACACTGCAAAGACTAAATGCATTTTTTTTCACTGAAATCCATTTGTAAAAAAATCATTGACTTTAAGATATATATGTATTTTCCCCCTCTTGTGTGATCTTTTTAAATTTTTGTAACACTTTTAGCATCATTCTCAGAAAATATTTTATTATGCAAAATACTGCTCACCAAATTTGGAAAAGATAATCCAAAGAAATTTTATTAACATATATAATCTTGTATAACATTCCAAAATGAAAAAAATGGCTATTGGTGTATTATAAAATTTACTTACAAATGTTTTCTTTTTTTTTTAAATGGCACCATCTTGAGAAAGAAAAATGGCTGCAAAAATCATAAAATTTGTGAATTTTAACTCAAGCACTCATTTATAATCATTGGGTACTCTAAAAAGGAATAGTAGATCCATGATGATTTGGAACATTGTTTTATTGTTATATCTTATATTAGCATAGGATTTTAAAATAATATAGATCCTAGAATACTTTAATTGATTTTTTAATTGAAAAAAATCTGAAGTGGTCAGTATGTTATATAGACCAGGGATGCCCAAGATGTCGACTGCAAGGTCTCTGAAAGTCAACCGCACAATTTCTTTTTTGTAAAATTTGCATCTAATTTATTTTAAAATAATTCGAAGACAATTTTCTTTTTTTTTGTTTTTTGATTTTTTTTAAAATTCAGACCAATTTTAGAAAATAATTATTTATAGGTAATTTGAAATTGTAATTTAATAAATATTTTATAAAGCGACATGGACATTATAATACTAGAGGGAGCTGAGGTAATTTAATTTTTGTCTGATGAATTTTCTTATTAGCCAGATTGAGTAAAAATTTGAGTGATTTGATACATTAAATACGGATCTAGTCAGTTTCTTTTCTGAAATATATTAATGTATAATAATCAGAATTGTTTTAATTTGGCTTCTAAAAATTGGATTATTTTACATTCAAATTGGTTAAATGTAATGAAAAATTTCAAATAATGTTAGTAACTGAAGAAAAACATATGAAAAATAGCCTGCAGTAAAACAAAGGAATTATATTCCAACCAATCATTCTGTGAAAATGCTGGTGATTTCTTGTGTCTTAGAAGTTATGATAGCTGATTATTCACTTTTGTTGTCTTTTCCTCATCTAAAATTAAATATTTTAAATCTAAATCTAGCCACATTATTAGTCAATATACTGTAAAAAGTAATCATAAAAACCATAAATATTTATGAAAAATAATTGCATTTTAGCTATCACCAAATACCATCGATATTCAAATAATGGTCAACGTTATTCACTTGTCTTGAATAGTGGTCCAGCGATATTCACTTTTCCTTGATTGTTCTTGTAAAATTTAAAAAATTTCAGATCAAACTTTATATTTAGATAAATTATAAAAACTTAATTATGAATGTAAAAAATTATGAGAAATATATTTATTTGCATTGAAAATCTGTTGCGAAAGAATAAAACATTTTGGTTTGATTTCTGACTTTGACAATTAGAAGTGCCTGGAGAACAATATTCAAAGTTGATAGTCAGTGCTTTGCCACACTTTATAAAAGAAAAGAGGCAAGTCTATATACAATAAACCGCAATCAGAAATCATTTTTTTTGTGAAAAATACTCCCAGTAGCAGATTTTTTTGGAACTAAAATTTAAATAACAATAAAGCTATGAATTTACAATAAAATAAATGTAAAATGTGACCCAAAATGGCAAGAAAAATTTCTGGTTTCCTGTTTGAAGTCCTGAAAAAAACATCACCCTCAGATACACTTTCATCAAAAAAGTCATCCCAATGTCTAAAAGTTTCGCCACCCATGATATAGACAGCAATTGTCAATCAGCTTTATTGTTCATAAAGGAAAAAATTATTTTAAAAATTTTTCCTTAATGATGCTTCATGAGAAAGTCATTGTTAATGTCATCACCTGTCCAAAACTAACACATGCAGAATTTGATAGATTTATCACCAATTCACATTTAAAAAAACTTAGAATAAAAAAGAATTTGTTCATTTTCTAAAAGCATGTTTACACTAATTTAGTTGATTATGCTTAAAGTACATTGTTTTATTTACAAGTTTTTAAATATTTAAAAAGGTCAAGATTTTTTAGAATATTTGTTTATAGAATTAAATTAAAAATAAATTATATAGAAGTGAAAGGTTGAGTATTTTCAAAAAGTCTCACCAGGTGAAGCAATAGAAATATCAGAATTTTAAAAGGTTAATGGTGGTTTTTTTTTGCTTGTTTACATTTTTGGGGATAGTATGTAATTGAAGTCATGTAGTTAGACAGAATGTAGTTCATGCTTCCATTGTATTTGGATGTTTTCATATTTCCTTTTTAGATTTTTTTAAAAATTGCAATGTATGTTTTTTCTTTTACAAGTTAATGATCCTTTTACTTTCACCTCCTTATCCAAATTTATCAAATGAATTTTTATCTGTCAAACATTTTTAATTCTAGTTGTAAAATCATCCTTGTTTTAAAATATTTCATTTGTTCAAAAGTATTCTCTACATTTGTATAAAGTTCTTCCCTTCTTCATCAGAAGTGCAATATGTCAAAAACATAAACTTGAAATATCTGCATGCATCTTCCAGTGAGTTTAATTACCAATTGGTGTTATTTTGATATACTATATAATATTTATATTGATTATATTCTAAATATCTATAATAAAATGTATCTTCATTTTTTACATGCACAAACCTTTTTGCATCCATTGATTACTCTGGCTTGCACTGAGTGGCGCTACTGTATGGAGAGATTAGTCTCTGTGTAAACAGCTTGGGTGATGTTTAGTGGAGGTTTTTTTTCAAATCAATTGTCTCTTCATCTTCCATGTTCATAAGTCTAATGTTTTCTCTCATAATATAGTTTTTCAATTCAAACATTATTTCTTCATTATCAACTAATTAATAAAAACCTGATACTTATGTACACAAACATTCATTCTACCTTCAAACAAACTCAGTCACTGACTCGGAAGAAAGAAATTTGGTATTTTTTTGTTCCGAACATGAATAAACACATCTTGCTAACGGCCTATTTATTTACCTCTTGAAACATTTGCATTGTAAAATGACTTCAATGAAATAATATATGGATAAAATATTTAAAAAAGTTCTTATTTTGATTTGATTAAGACCTGCTCTTCTGTTATGCACATTTTAAACATCATTATAAATTTAGTCTGTTTGTTCTGTTATGAAAACTGAAATAAACTGTTGGTGTTAATATCGTTTCTAAATGAGTATATTATTTGAGAAATCACCTATAGTTGACCCTTTTACATAACTCCAGCTTATTCATTACTATTTCTATCGCATGCTTTTTTTGCTTGTCACTAGATAGGACTGCATTAGATAGGGATTTATTAAGCACTATCATCTGGCATCTTTTAGTTACTAAAGATTACACTAGGTGGCAGTTGTGATAAGGAAAAAATATGCTGACGGAACATATCAGTTATTACAAATTGATCTACAAGTGGTTCAAACTTCTTACACTGACATTTTTGACAACTTACTCTCTAGGTAAACCCATTAATGACTATCATTAATATATTCAGAGAGAATGTTGTCAAACATGTGAGCTTTGGTACTTACTGGTCAAACTAGTAATTTGGTTTCGATGAATATTGAATAAGTAGCACATGCATTAAAGAGTGTGGCCATGGACAAATGAAGAATACCAATTTAGCCAGAAATACATCTTGGAATTATGAACATTTTTCAAATGTCTTTATTCATGTCTTTTAAATATGTGTATTGAAATAGGAATTTTAAGTATATATAATCAATGTTTGGGAAGTTATATTTTAATGTGAAGTTAAAAAAAGAATTGTGGACATAAAGCTAATTTTTTCCTTTGACATTGCATACATATCTTTATTAATTTGTAACAGTCTAAAATATATGTCTTCTAATCTCATGAAATATAAAAATATTTCATACTTAACCCTAAGCTATCAACAATATCAACCTGTAGTCAAGGTAACCTCCTTTAACAATAAAGATGGTACCATCTTTATCTATAGTCCGATGTTTATTTTGACAATAAATATTGCAACTTGACCAAAAAGGATGAGGTGAATAATGCAAAGAAGTTAAACAAATCCCATTAATCAGGCAAATATAACTTGTTCTGAAAGCAGACATAAATAGTCATTTATAACTTCCAAATTCCATATAACTAAAACAATAAAGCCAATATACTCAAAGCTTCAATAGATGTATAAATAAGGCAAAACTCTTCATACAGTAGTGCCACCCTGTGCCAACCAGAGTAATCAATGGATGCCAGAAGACTTGTGCATAAAATCCCTATCTAGTGCCTACTCACCCAATATCCCCAGACTAGTTTCAGGCTTGTGGGCTGGCATCCATTGATTACTCTGGTTGGCACTACTGTATGGAGAGTTTTGCCTTGTTTAATAACAATTATGTACTAGTATAAGAGATGGTGATCATGTGATGTTTAGTAGATGTATAAATGTAGATAATAGCAACCCTTAAGCTATCAACAATCTCAATCTGTAGTTAAGGCAACCTTCTTTAACAATAAAGGTGGCACCACCTTTATCTATGGTCTGATATGTTTATTTTGACAATAAAGATTGCAACTTAACTAAGCAGTATGAGAGTAATACTGCAAATAAGTTTAACCTGTTCTGAAAGCAGACTAATAAATAGTCAATTATAACTTCCAGCCTTGAGTATTTTGGCTTTATTGTCTTAGTAAATATATACTTCATATGGAATTTGGAAGTTATAAATGCGGTAATATTCTCTCCATATGGTAGTGCCACCCTGTGCCAACCAGAGAAGGCTTGTGCATAAAATCCCTATCCAATGCCTACTCATCCAATATCTCCAGACTAGTTTCTGGCTTATGGCCTTTGTCAGTGAGGAGCTTTGGATCTGAGAGTACTGCACCTAGATCTTAGGATCCAATGCAACCCTCCAGCAACCACCTTTTATCTCTACTTAACTATAAAACTATGAGAATGAAATTGGAAAACACAAAAATATTTTCAACCTAAGCTCAATAGCTTATATAGTCATATGGGTCTGAATTCAGTTCAGCACTCATACATTTTGATGTCTTTGGCTCTTTAACAACCATAGCCGCCACTATCCTATTAGGCAGAATTGGTGTTAAACCATTAAGCATCACATGATCACCATCTCATACTAGCACATAAGTGTTTATAAACAAGGCAATACTCTCTCCATACAGTAGCGCCACCCTGGGGATATTGGATGAGTAGGCATTAGATAGGAATTTTATGCACAAGCCTTCTGGTACCCATTGATTACTCTGGTTGGCACAGGGTGGCACTACTGTATGGAGAGAGTATTGCCTTGTTTATAAACAATTATGTGCTAGTATGAGACAGTTATCATGTGAAGTTATAAATGACTTTTTATTAGTCTTTTTAAAATCTGGAATTAAAATTGACTATTAGCCTGCTTTCAGAACAGGTTATATTTGCCTGATTATTGAGGTTTGTTTAAAATTCTTTGCATTATTAATCTCACACTCCTTCATCAAGTTGCAATTTTTAATGTCTACATGAACATGTCAGACCATAGATAAAGGTGGTACCACCATTATTGCTACAGACGGTTGCCTTGACTACAGGTTGAGATTATTGATAGCTTAAGGATTGATTGTTATCATCTACATTTATAAACCTATTAAAGCCTTGAGTAATTGACTTTATTATCTTTGATATTATACAGTTTAATATTTTTAGTGTATTATTTTTTACTTTTACTTAAATAGAATCACATGACTCTTTTTCTTTTTAGATTAATTTGGAAATAGACTTCTTAACTTATATAAAATACTAAATGCACTTTAAATGAACACTTTACAATGTAATGAATAATATAAAATAGAATTTCAACCACCCAGCAGTCATCATCAGAGCTTTTTAACTCTTAGCAATTGCTAAAGAACCTAAGATTGCATTATAAAGTGTTCATTTAGAGTGTATATGGTATTATACACACACACACACACACACACACACATATATATATATATATATATATATATATATATATATATATATATATATATATATATATATATATCAATGCATAATAGGATGAGAAGTGGAAGGAAATTGGATTAACTTGAAAATAAATCTCATTTATTTAGATGATCAAATATTAAAGATTTTAAATTTGCATTTTAGTATTCTATATTTCAAATAAATCTTTAATTATGTTCTACTATAAACATTAATATTTCTGGTGAACATGAGTTTTTAGAACATCTATTTTATTCTATTTTGCCGGTTAACTTTTTCTTGTGGATACTTCTTAATGTTTTATTAGTACTATCTATATAAACAACTACAAGGTAAGATGACCCTAGTAGATGAAATTGTCATATGTCAGCAGAATATTTCAAACTTTTTGAATAAAATCACAATGTATTCCCATATCATCATCATTGTCAACCATTATCACTCCACTGCAGGTTGAAGGTCTCTCCAAGTTTAATCCATCTCCGATCTCCAGCCTCTCTTCTCCACATCACCCTTGCACACACTCTTATTTTATCCATCCATCTCGTTTATGGTCTTTTTCCGGGTCTTTTACAATCTCTTGGAATCTAGTTTAAGATTTCAATTGTCAGTCTATTATCATCTCTTCTAGCAATATGTCCAACCCAACTCCACCTTAGTCTTTTAATTCTTTCAATCTATCAGTAACAACTGTTTGCTCTCTTACCTATATATTGTGTATTTGATATGGAAATATAGCATAATATATATAATATATATTGTACTATATTCCTATATACTATGCTAAAAATCATATTAATAAGGTAGATTCTACTCAAATGTTGAATTACTATAACAACATCGTAACTACAACGACAATAATTACCATCATCAATATTAATATTTTTTATTTGTGTTTTAATTTTGTTATTTTTCATTTCCCTGTTTTAATTTTTTAACAATTCTTTTAACACTTCTAATGTTTTATAATATAGAGATATTTCCTTAGTCTTCTTTTAAATAATTTTAGGCTTTTAATTTACTGAAAAATTTTCTAACTTACTTATTTTTGAATTTAACGGACATTCCCGATATTTTATACTCATGTGTAATTTTGATTGAGCTTCTCAATTACTGTATTTTATTTACTTTCCATTGTTTAATAAATATTAAACTATTTGGTACTAGTATGATATTTGGGAACGGACAGTTGATGGTGTTGTTGCTATGCAAAAACAATCAAATGTAACGTTCTCGGGCCGTGAGCGATTTTTTCTTTCTACGTGTTTTTGTATATAAACAATGCCATCAAGTGGCCGTGCCTGACTTTCAGACTAGTACCAACTATTTCACTAAATTATGTTATGTATGCAGATAATAGGTATTAATTTTATATATGTATTTGAATATTGTAACTGTGATGAAGAGTGATACTCAGTTGAAACAGTAAGAAAATATCAAGAAATAAGTTTTACTTGATTGCATTGTAAAAAGAAATTAAAGAATGTATATAAATGGTATTATATAGCTATATACAAATCAATGAGTAAAATAATAAGTGAAGAGAAATTATAATACTTCAAAAAAATGCCATACATTTCTGATTAATAAGTAATGTAAAAAAAATTTCTTAATTTAAATAAATATTTTGCAATTGAATTTCTAAGATATTAAATGTTCACTGAACTTTAATACTTAATTATCTTATCATTTGTATTAATACATTAATCTTTTAATCCATTTGGCAAATTATCTTTTCAGCAAATAAAACTTTAAAAAGTTAATGTTGTGGTAATTTATAAAAGACGGAAAATCTATAAATGAATAAACTAACAGTATGGTGTTACTGTGAAAATTTAGATATTTATCATAAATATTTAAATATTAAATTATGCAAATAACTGAAAACTATAAGCGGGTCTTTTTTGTAATGTCATAATATCTAGAAAAAACAATATATTAGTCTTCAAAACCTATTCTTATTAATGACATTATGATACACATCTTCAGGGGCAGTAAGATCATATGATAAGGGCAACACTTAATTAATTCGAGTAAACAAGATTATCATAAAAGATGTGCGTTTGATCATTTGTATGTCCTCTCTAACATAAAAGTGACACCAAATATACTTGCTATCATTTTTAGTAATAGCTTAGTAACCTGCTCACATATCACAGTTAATCAGAATAATTATAAAATTATCCAAATCTTTTATAACTTTATATTATCTTTAATAACTTTATTGATACACGTATATAATAAGCCTGGATTTCAGTTATTACATAGTAGAGATGTGTGTCCATCCCTCATATATGTATTAAATGGGTTATGTCCTGTACATAAGGGGTCAGATTGATTTTAGGTTAACATGGGTGTGATGAGAATCTTGGCCTCAGAGTGGCCTTTGAGCATTCCATCATCAGATTTTCAATTGGATGGATGGTTGAAGAGTTGGAGTGTGGAGTGGATTGAAGCCTGTAGATTAAAGTATGAAGATTGGCTATCTTAATACATATCTGAGCACTTATTGATAATCTGGACCAATTGATGATTGCTGTTTTAGCATGAAATACGTATACTGGTGATTATTTATTTTTAAGACATATATGTGTTTAAGTGTATCAGTGTTATGAGATAGTGGAGAGTGGTGAGTCATGTGAAAGTCTGTGCTCATATACCCTATATATTGATAACTTTAGATAAGTTTTTTGTTTTAATTTCTAATTTGTTAATTTGATATTGAATTTCATTTAATAAACTTTTATTTGGTTTTTGTTTTAAATATACATATGCCAAGAGGCTGTAAAGTCAACAGCTAAGGCAGCTGTTGGTGGCTGAAGATGGAGAGCGATAGGAATTCCCTGATTGCAGATCCAGGCTACCATTTGATAACCATTTATTTAGGTAATTACAACTGCAGATCACTTTCAAGTGACTGATTATTACAAGAATTGGAAGAGAAATTTTTATATTAAATGGGATATTATTGGACTTTGTGAAGTTAGAAGAAAAGATGAAGAAACAATTGATTTTAAAAGTGGACATGTACTCAACTACAAAGACACAAATATTGGATGTACAAGTGGAGTAGGATTCATTATAAATAAAAAGTGGAAGAACAACATTGTGGAGATTGATGGTGTATCGGACAGAATGGCAAGATTAGTTATACAACTTAATAGTAAATACTAAATGCAGATAATTCAGGTTTAACCCCCAATAAGTTCTCATAGTGATGAAGTAGTAGAATATTTTTATATGGATGTGCAAAAGGTTTTTGATCAGAGTAAACAACATTTTAAAATTGTTTTTGGAGACTTTAATGCTAGAATTGGTAAACAAATGAAAAATGAAAGTGCTGTAGGATAATTTTGGTTATGGTTATAGAAATGAGAAAGGCCATAGACTTGTGGAGTTTGCAGAAAAGGAAAAATTTTATATTATTAATTCTTTTTTTTTTTTTTTTTTGCGAAAAATATTAAAAGGAAATGGACATGGAAGCATCCAAATGAAGGTACAGCAGAATTGGATTATATTTTGACTAATAGAAAGTACATATTTCAAGATTGTAATGCAAAACTAAAGAGACAAAAATTATTAAGAAAAACACTATTTGCAGTTGATATTCCTAATCTTCAAACATACTCTAATGAATTTAAATGAGAACTTACAAATTGTTTTCAAATATTAACAGATTTTGAACATGATTCCGATGTTAAATTAATAGGAAAATAACTGATACACTTAAAAATTGCAACAAAGATAGCTGGTAGAAAAAAGTAGCAATTGATCAGTAAAATTTCTACTGTCACTAGAGAATTTATGAAGAAGAGAAGGAATGTGAAGATATATAAAAATGATGCATTAAGAAGGATTGAATATCTCGAATTTTGTAAAATGGTGTGAAAAACAGTTGACAATAATATAAGAAAATATAATTGTGAATTAGCAAAGAAAGCTGTAGAAGAGAATAAAAGTTTCAAGAGTGTAAAACAACATTTTGGTATTGATAGAAAACTTATATCCGGAATAAGAAGAAAAGATGGAACTATTACTAAAAAGAGGGATGACATCATGGAATGGACAGAAGAGGTCTATCAAGAATTATATAGTAATAAAGAACAAGTACTTTCTACAACTATTATATCTTCTGAGTTTCCAGGATTTTAAATGAAGAAATGAGACAAGCAATTAAATTTATAAAGGGAAAAGCTCCAGGTAACGTGGAATTATAATTGATATCTTAAAAGAAGCAAGCAAAGAAATAGAATTTTTTTTGGAAAAGTTATATAACAAATGTCTAAATGATAAAGACATACCAGATGATTGAAAGAATGCAGTATTAATATTAAAAAAACTATCAGTCTTTTAGCATTTTTATATAAAATGTTTACCAAGATAATTACAAATCGTCTACAGAGAACTTTGGATTTCAACCACCAAAAGAACTAAATTTAAAAGTAGTTTTAGTATAGTGGATCACATCCAAATATTGAGAGAAGTTATAGAAAGGACCAATAAATATGAATTGCCATCATACTTTGGTAGATTATGAAGAAAACATTTGATTCCATAAGCATTTCTTCAGTGATTAAATCATTGGATTATCAAAGTATAGACCCAAATGTACAGCAACAATTAGATTATATAATGATACTAGCAAGGTTAACATTGGGAAGGATGTAAGACAGGGTGAATCCATAACTCCAAAAATTTTTACAGCAGGACTGCAAGAAGTATTTTGTGGATTAAAATGGGAAGCTAAAGGAGTGAAAGTAAATGGAGATTATTTAAGTCATTTAGATTTTGCACGATATAGTTGTTTTTGCAAATAAAGCTTCAGAGCTTCAGAAAATGTTGCAAGAGTTATCGGATGAAAGTAAGAAAATAGGACTAAAGGTAAACGTTAAAAGACTGATAATAAAGATTAATAATAATGAGTTAGAAGTTAGCAGCTACAAGTACCTTGGTCAGATTATTACTATAGATTGAAACATAATGGATGAAATTAATTATAGAATTCAAGTTGGTTGATGTGCTTTTGATAAAAATAACTTAATATTAAAAGGAAGTATGCCTATGTGTTTGAAAAGAAAGATTTTTAATAAATGTGTTTTACCAGCTCTTATCTATGGATCTAAAACTTGAATACTTAATAGAAGAGCAATACAGAGACTTCAGACTACTCAAAGAAGTATGGAGAGATGCATATTAGGAGTAACGTAGAAATCAAAAATGCAGTACATACGTAAGAGAACAAATAGATGTTACTGACATCATTGACAATTAAGACAAGTGCAGTTGGGCTGGACATATTGCTAGAAGAGATGATAATAAATGGACTGTTGAAATTTTAAAATGGATTCCAAAAGATTGTAAAAGACCCAGAAAGAGACCACATGTGAGATGAATGGATGAAATAAAAAAGGGTGCAGGAGTCATGTAAATAAGAGAGGCCAGAGATTAAAGAAGATGGATTGAACTTGGAGAAACCTTTATCTTGCAATGGAATGATAATGGTTGATAATGATGATGATACCAGGGGGCTTCAGTCCTTAGCACGTTCAGTACTGAATAAATTTTATTAATTTAGTGCATAACCATTATCGTTATGGCAGGCTAATATAATTTTATCAGACAAATAAGCATTTAATGAAATCATATTTAGAAGAACATTTATCTAACACAATAACATCTTTATTTATGTGAATTTTTACTTATATGAATTTAAAAGAGTATGTGAAAATATTGAGGTTGTTTAATATATTTATAAAGTTGTTACACTTGGGAAAAAAAAATGTGAAAAACTCCTTGTGTTTATGTGTTTACTTTTAAAAACATCATTAATTGAGTTTTGAAATTTATATCTGTGCTAGAGACAATCTCTAGTTTAGTAAATGATTAATAATAATCATTACTATGTTTATCTAAAATGGATGGAGTCAAAGATGTGGGTTGATTTAATTTGACACTAGTAATTCAAAATGTAATTATTTAATATAGATAAATATTTTTTATACAATAAAGGTGTATGTGAGAGATAGTGACCTGGACCAACTGACGAGTGCTGGTTCAGCACGAAATGCATCTTGGGGGTCATTTGTCTTTTATTGTATCTTTATATGAATTTAAAAGAATATGTGGTAATATTGAGGCTATTTAATATATTTAAATGCAGAATTGCAATAATATAATTTTAATAGAGAATTATAAAAAACAAATAAATGTATAAATATGTTTATATGTTTTTTTTTTCTTCTCATAAATGCTTTATTATATATGATAAGGAAGCTACATTGATTACATGATGCAAGGTACTATGTTTATTACAGAGTTAAGAGAAAGGTCTGTGATCGTGTCTACTGTCGGGGAAGCAGAATGTACAATTCATGCTTCATACACCTCAACTGTCCATGATTATCAAATCCCATGTAATTTTGTAGATGAATGCCGGTGCTAATCTTTTGTCTCTTTCCCATATTGACTTAAGTTAGACATGAGTATCTGATGTGGATTGTTGTTTATGGGATTGTAAATCATCATACATCTGATTGACCAATAGGTGAAAAACAAAAAGTAGAGCTCCTAATTGCAGCAAATTCCCCATTGGTAATACTGGTAATTAGGGTTGTGAGTAATGGCTTCTTGTGTAGATGGAGGCTATAAGATCCCTGCACTCATGAAGCGAGCAACAGTAGCTATAAAAATGAACCATGATATATTTTAACATCACTTTTACCATTTTTTCAAAAGACAAACAATAAAATGTTCAAAGATTGAAACACTTTTCTATGTTAATAATAAAAAGTGTAGAAAACCACTTATTTAACACAATAAATATTAATTTAAAATGCTGAAAGATCCAAATATCTTGAGCTCTGTCCAACTTTCAGTCGCAATAATAGACTGTAGAAAAGGAATTATAATGCTGAAAGTTTTCTAAAGATCATAGAAGAATATTTATGTAATAGAATTAAATCTATATTTTAATACCTTAAAATAACTCCGACTTAACACGACACATAAAATCGTAATATCATTTCTTAAGCTTTTTCCAATCTCAGTAATAGACTATAGAAGAACATTTACCTAAACAATAACATTAATTTAAATATATTTCTTAAAAAAAACCCTCTATAAGATCACCATTTACTATGCTTACTAAAGCCGTTAAAACAGTGGCAAACTCTCCCTACAGCAGCGCCACACAGTGCAAGCCACAATAATCAATGGATGTAAGATGTTTCACTGTTTTAGCAGTTTGTGTAAGCACAGAGAATGGTGATCATGTGATATTTAGTGATTTAATACCATTCCTGTTCATGGGATGATGGTGACTATGGTTATTAAAGAACTGAAGACACTAATATGTATAGATACTGAACTGGGTTCAGATCTATATGATTATACAAGTGAATAAGCTTGGGTTGAAACCATTTTTTCATTTGGGATTCATAGCTTTATAGTTAACTAAGAAAGTAACGTGTGGCTACAGGAGGGTTGCCTCGAGTTCTGAGATCTAGGCACAGTGCTCTCAAATCCAAGGATTCTCACTAATTAAAGCTACAAGCTAGAAACTAGTCAGGATATTTGATGAGTAGGCATTACTTTCAGATTTTATGCACAAACCTTCTTGCATCCATTGATTGTTGTGGCTTGCACTGGGTGGCACTACTCTATGGAAAGTTTATCACTGTTTTAACTATAAAATGACATATATTTAAAACAGCCTCAATTTAATATGTTGCATAAAATCATTTCTGTCACATTTATAAATAGAGAGTAGATAAATAGTTATAAATATTTTTCAGAGTACTGTATTTTTTATAACATGTTCTGTTTTTGCAAGATATTTATTAAGCTTTTTATAAGGGTGATCGGATGGGAGAAATTTTAATCCCAGTTAACAGATTTACGTCCAAGATTTTTAGCAAACTGCCCCCTTTGCTTCTATTTCCAATAGTCACTTATGATTTACGTATATGATGGATTACCCAAAAATAACCAGAATTTTATAATAAAAAATTGTTGAAGTGTTTATAAATTTAATCTCCTTTAAGTACTGTCCATTTAATATAATACACCAGTCTAAATGTGTTTTCACTTTTCAAACTAGTCTGGAAACATGAAGTGAAGCTTTTTAATATCTGTATTGTTTTTTTACCACTTCTAAATCAGCACAAACAATTCTGAGGCACTTTTTCATTCGAGAGAATAAAAAGAAGCCACAAAGAGATCGGGTGAATATGACTAATTGTCATAGTGGTACTTGCACTCCTTACTTTGCCACAAAACAGGATGTTTACATTTTATTGCATCATGCAAATCTTTTAGAACTTATAGGTAAAACGTCTAACCATTAAAATTTAATTTTAAGAGAAAAATGTCACTTGCATCAATAAAAAATATATATTGGCATTATCTTGATATTGGACTTGTCATCGTACATTTTTGGGACATGATGAAATTTGACAATTTCATTAAATCATTCACATTACAACTGTTTTTTATGCCGTTTTTCTTAAAAGAAACCAGAATTTCATATTCCAACTTTTCAGCCATTACAAAAAATCGCCAAATACACGAAATGCACTTTACAAACAAATGTGCTACATGGCACCACCATTTCACACAGTAACATAATTTGACAGCTTGATGCAAAAGGTCCCTGAAAGGGCTATGTAACAACAAACATGTATGGCAACAGGCACCCTTACCAGAGAATAGTTCTGGTTATTCCTTCCCCCACTCCCATAGGATAAATATGTATTTTAAAAGAAGATAATTGAATTTTAAAACTTATTTTATTAATAAATAAATATAAAAACTTTTTTTTTCATATGTCAAATGCATTGACTGGGAAGCGAACCCGGGCTAGCTGCTTGGAAACCAGCAACCACTAGGCCACCAATGCTTGACTATAAAAACTGTTTATAATATTTTTTTTATCTTAGCACAAGTTTATTTTAAATTTGATATTTGTCTTTTTTTAAAGGAAAAATAAATTGCAATCCACATTAACAGGTTGTAGATAATATCAATTAATTTTAATCCAGTATTTGCAATCATCCAAGATTGTAAATATTGCAAACATGTTTTTCTATTTTAAAAAAAAGCAGGCAGGTAATATTTTTTCTAAGATTTTCCATATATTTTTTCATCATCTGAGCTACCTTAACTGATACACATTTTCTTTTTTCACTAAATTATTTATTCTTTTTTATTTGTTTCTTTTAAAATCTTATCAAAAGTTAGTATTAACTAATAATAATTTGACCAATATTCTAAAAGTCAGAAATGTATAATAAGTTCATATTATGATAGCATTTACAAAGAAATCAAGTCATATGTCACATGACCTAATTTAACAAGCTTGTATTACAAATGTTATATATAGAGCTTGCAAATAAGCTCTTAACGAGCTTTGCAGAATATCCCCACCCCCAGACTGTTTTCTGCTACTGGCTTCCTCAGTGAGATTCGAAGATATTCAAGCATTAGATTAAAAATACCAGGACAATCCCAGCACTTTATCTAATAGATAACTATTAAGTAGAAAATCTGAAATTTTCAGACATTCATATGTTTTCCAATCCAGCTATCTAATTTAAATAGCCATATGGGACTGAACCAAGTTCAGATACACCATATATTAATAACTTTAGCAATTTAATTCTTGAATATCATAGCAGCTCACTGAGGAAGCTGGGGATATTCTGCAAAGCTTGTTAAGAGTTTATTTGCGAGATCTATATATAACATTTATAAACCAGATTGTCGGACAGATCGTAGATTAGTGCATTTCACAATTTAAATATAGATGCTGTAATGTCTTCGCCCCTAAGTTTTTAGAGGGGTAGAAAAACACTTACAATCCGATCGAACTCGGCTGAACAACTCTTAAAACCGTTGTGCCGCAAATAGCTCTTAATAGCTTTACGTATCCACTTCTGGTAACAAGACTGTAACAAGTGCGCAATGTTTTTCTCTAGCAGTTTATATATCCCTCCAAGTTCTTTTGTTAAGTCTTATCTGCTACATTCCGAAAACTTAATCGCATGTTTTCCAAATCCATTTTATTGTTCTTACTTTAATAAGTTATTTTTATCTCTGATAAAAATAATCCCATAACTTGCTTTTAATTATAATTATTTTCCATTATAATTATTTTTACTTTCAACTAAAATAAATCGAAAACTTCTGGAGTAAATTGTCTCTAGTAAACTCGCTGTTTATTTCTCACAACGAATACAACAGTTGCATTAAAAAATAAGTTCTATTACAGACATATTGATAGGGAATTTGAATGTTTATTTTTTAGCAATTGCTATTCACATTAAATTGCCAATATGATCTTCAAACATCTCATATTACTAAAGTATTCAATTTTCTTAAGGATACATCATGGTTACCAATTATTTTCTTTTTAACAATGAAAGAAAGAATTGAACTATTTCTTTGAAAGTAATTTTGTGCATTCTCTGCTTTGGCCAATCAACATAATGAATGTGGAGTATCGTAAGCAATACAGGAATTTAAAGACAGACATTCAAAGACTGCAAAGAAGATTTGTAAATGATTGATAGATTAAAACTTTGAGGGAGAAGGAATCATTTTTTGATTGGTTACTTTAGATTTTTATTTTTTCTGATGCATTGAAAGATTGCATGAATCTGAAAATCAATATAATCCTATTAGATGAATGAATGGCTCTATTTAATATCGTTATGGTGATAATTTAAGTAAATTGAAGAATTATTTTAATCGTAAACAATGAGCATTGCTATTTGCTCAACAAGCTTTGTGATAAATTTTTAGCCAGAGAAAGCACTTAAAATATCGCTGTCGGGACCCCCCCCCCAATCCTCTGACCAATGGTTTCATGCTTTGGCACTCTCAGAGAGGCGCTAGAGAGTTGACTCTATTTTTTATTTGATTATTTTGATCATCTTTCGAAAAATGATATGCTTCCAAGTGACCACTTTTAACGATGTATTTAATTTCTACAGAGATATTTAGCATGATGAAATTAAAATGTCTTCATAGTCTTAAAAATTGAAAAGAATAATTTCCTTACGGAATATTTGGATAAAAGTTATCGTGAAATGTTAGCTTCATTGAATATTTTTATGAGAACATGGATTCACGAAATTGTGCATTTAAAGATATTTCTCGTTTCAATTTATAAAAAGTTGATAAGATTTCAGTAAAAATACATGGAATCTCATTATTATTAATTATAGCGATAGATTTAGGGATTTTATTAAATAGGTTATTTATAGGCATAAATAAATGATTGCAAGACGCTCAAAGGTGCAGTTCTAGAGAATCTAATGCTATGACTTTTGTAGTGTTTTGTAAAATGGCAGACATGTTTGTGCACTCCAGAAAAAACTAAAATTTATTCGTAAGGCTGTTTTTAGATCGTGCTCTGATAGCTGAGGAATTTAATTAGTGCATTGACGTAATGGCGATCGACAATTCCTAGAAATATTTGCTAATTACAAATGTTTCTAGATAAGAGACGTTACCTTATTGGTCAGTGCATTGATTGATCGTTGCAGTTGTCAGAGAGCGATAAGAAAACTGGGTAACATCTAGCAGTGTAACATAGAGAGCAGTAGAGAGCAGACAAGCAGTATTGATTAAGCAGTATTTAAGTAGAGATATCTTGCGTCAGTGCTGGCGGTTAATGATCAGCACCCAGTGGAAATGTAGTTCATGGGTGTAGCTGAAAGAGACCACAGCAGAGATATTGAGAGCATTCGTTGGAGAGCTTCATTGCAGACTGATTTGTTGGAGAGCACTCGTTGGAAAAGAACAGCGTGGGAATTGTATAAAGTTATTGGCTGACCGCACAGTATGACTTGCAGATATAACATTGGCCCAGTTGTAAGTGCGGATATAACATTATCCTGTCGACTGCACCAATGTTATATCCGTACTTACAACTGTGCCAATGTTATATCTGCAAGTCATACTGTGTGGTCAGCCAATAACGTTATACAATTCCCATGCTGTTCTTTTCCAATGAGTGCTCTCCAATGAATTGGTCTGCAATGAAGATCTCCAACGAATTGGTCTGCAATCTCTCCGCTGAATTGGTCTGCAACGAATGCTCTCCAACGAATTGGTCTGCCACGAAGCTCTCCAAATGAATTGGTCTGCAACGAAGCTCTCCAATGAATTGGTCTGCAACGAAGCTCTCCAATGAATGCTCTCAATATCTCTGCTGTGGTCTCTTTTAGCTACACCCGTGAACTACATTTCAACTGGGCACTGATCATTAGCTGCCAGCACTGACGCGAGATATCTCTACTTAAATACTGCTTACTCAATACTGCTTGTCTCCTCTCTACTGCTCTCTATGTTACACTGCTAGATGTTACCCAGTCTTCTTATCACTCTCTGACAACTGCAACGATCAATCAATGCACTGACCAATAAGGTAACGTCTCTTATCTAGAAACATTTGTAATTAGCAAATATTTCTATGAATTGTCGATCGCCATTACGTCAATGCACTAATTAAATTCCTCAGCTATCAGAGCGTGATCTAAAAACAGCCTTAAGAATAAATTCTAGTTTTTTCTGGAGTGCACAAACATGTCTGCCATTTTACAAAACACTACAACTTTCGTTAGTAGGGAAATGCAAGAAACATTCTTTGTATGTTCTGAGAAAAGAATGTGATTTGTGTATTGCTTTTATTGATTTTGTCACGGCATTTGTCTCAATCAAAAAAGTTAATTAGCATGTTGAACCCAAAGTTGATTGATATTATACACTATATGATACAGTTGTATCTGATTGGTGGAACATCTGAAACTTCTGCAATGAAAGTTATCAAACAGGAATATACAAATACCATGTTTGTTTTTCATTTTTTGTGTTAATTGACTCTGGAAAAGTTTACAGGTAGTATCATGAAAAGCAAATATCAAAAAGTACGTTTGATAGTGGAGTTATTCATTGGAATCAATTAACAAAAATGTCATATTCTTCTGAATTTACACATTATTGACTGCTTTCATCTTCAGAATATTTTTAATGTTTAAAATTGTCTGTGATGGAAAGAAAATTTTCAACAACTTCAGTATAATGCTTGTCACTTTGAGAATGGAATCCAGCATTGAAAGAAAAACGAAGTTGGGGTTTTGAGTTACAACATGTATTCAAGCTTGCTACTGATGCATTTAATAAAAGGAACATTTCATTATATTGATATAAGGGCTAAATTAGTTTATATAGAGTTGTTATTCTGACAAATTTATTACATAGAAATGAAATATGGGCACCCTCTTAACTTATAAAAATACCAGAAAATGTTTTAGACTCATCCTCAGGATTTTGAAAAATAATGATAAAAGGTCACAAAATTAATTTACATATTCTTCACCTTGCTGGCTACAATAGGATTGAATTTGCTATTAGCAATAGTAATTCTTCATTGGAATTGAGATGCAAATTTAATGTTAACATACTCCTTAATAAAATATTCGATTGTGAACATTATCATGGAAGAGACAGCCTTATATGGTTTATATCAAATAGACTAACAAGATGCTTATATTGAATAGTTTTTATTGGAAAATTATAGTTGTATATACCTACAGTTATGCAAATTAATTAAGATTTTGTCAAATAAATACTAAGAAATTATGGTGTATAATATTTGTCATTCACATGATAGTGTAATATAATCATTGCAAAACTCATGGTTAACAGTTTGATCTTTGTCTTTCTACCCATCCCCGTGGGGTCAGAATGGTCTAATAAAACTATCAAGAAATCAGACAATTAACGAAATATCATATATTCTTAACTTAAGTATTGCACAGTTTGCAATCCAAAAGCTTCTTACTGTTGAAAGCCAGCAGTTAAAAGTCATTCTGGATATTTTTGAACAGTATAGCACTGGTTAGGAATATACTAAGCTGAACAATCTGACATCTATTAAAAATTTACATTTGATGGTATAAAAGTAGTGAGAAGAATTTGTTAAAGTGTAAACAAAATATAAGTTAAGGTCATGTGATGTTTAGTTGGTCATGGCCAAAGTATAAAAATGATTAAGATTGTAAAAAACTAAGGTTACCATAAGGTGTAGAAATGGTTTCAGATCTATATAAGTACACAGGTGGATAATTTTGGTTTGAAAGAATTTAACTTTTCAATTTGGGCTGGAAGCTTAGTAGTGTAATAAAAAGTAAAAAAACGGCTGCTAGTGGAAAAGGATATTGGATCCCAAAATGATCCGAGTGCACGACTCAAAAATCCATAAGCTCCTCTCTGATAAAAGTTATAAACTAGAAATTAATCTGGAAATTTTTATATAGAATAGTACTGGATAAGGATTTATTAAGCATTATCATCTGACATTTATTGATTAGTAAAGCTAACGCTAAATGGCATGGAAGTAGTGAGCATAGAAGAATTTGATATACGGTTTTATAGGTGAGCAGTAATGAAGGAAATAGAAGGAATTGCATTTCTTAAAAAAAAGTTAAAGAATTTGCTTTTAATTTCATCTTTCCTAGAATCTCTGTCAAATAGTATGTCCCAACATTGCAATTTGTCAAGCGTTGGTGGCCCAGTTGTTAGCATAGCTGCTTTCCAAGCAGCTGACCCAGGTTCGCTTCCATTCAACACATTTGACATATGAAAAAAAAACTATACCATCTAGCATTACTGTACGTAGATTTTCCTTTATAGAAGTTATTAAATATTTCTATAAAGGAAGAGTTTACTTTTAGGTTAAAAAATTTAAAAAAATTAAATAACTCTATAACCTTTTTTTTTTCATTTGGTATTTTGTCTTCTTTTTCTATTAACAACTCAATATTAAATGTTTTTTAAAAACAATTCTCAAAAATAAAGAAACGTCTGGAAACATCACATGATCATCATTCCCTATGAAATGGGTTAAGACTATGACTAGACAAGCAAATAATCTTGGATTGAAAACATTGTGCTTTGATCTTGGCCTCGTAGCTTTGTAATTAATGAAAAGGTAGTTACAGGAGGGTTGCGTTAGATCCAAAGATCTAGGTGCAATGTTCTCAGGTCCAAGACCCCTCACTGATGAAAGCCATAGGCTAGAAACTGTTCTGGAGATACTGGATGAGTAAGCATTATACAGGGATTTTATACACAAACTTTTTTGTATCCATTGATTACTAAAGCTTGCATTGGGTATCACTAGTATAAGGAAAATTTGCTATTGTTGAAATGTCTGGCAGTCAGTTAAAATTTAAGTTTTGTTTATAAATAAAGAATTGATATATAAATATTTCATTTCAATTATACATATTGTCTATTTTGCAAAAAAAAAAAAAGATTCTTTACACATGTAAATATTGCAAACATTCAGAAAAGTGGATATAAATCTACAAGATTGTAGGACGTCATCATGTAGCTAAAAATTATAATTCTTTTTCTATTATATATATATATGTCATATTATTATTACTATTTGCGGGATATTCCATGTAGTGAAAAAGCTAAATGCTGACGTTTCAGTACAATATCAAGTACCTTCCTCAGAGCGTCCTCTTTCTCAAATCATATATATATATATATATATAAGAGGTTTAATCACTTGATAAACATACTACAACTAATTATCAGCTTGAATCTTGCTTATATATTTATAATGCCTATCAAATATATGATAACTTACACATCAAACTAACATGTATAATATTTTCCAACAAAGTTAAGATTTCTGCCTGCAATTATTTAACAGGATGTTATTTTTCAATCTCATAGGCTTATGTTTGTACAGAGATGTGATGTTCTGTAGCTTCTCCTTAAACAGAGTCAAGAATCTCTCAACAATTATTCCCAGAGAAATCTGTTAGCCATTTTATTTTCCATTCCCCAGTCTAAGTTTTGCCATATTCTGCTCCATCCCATTTCCACAACATAATCTTTGTCAACTCTATGGCCTTTATATTTAAATCCCCCTTATCTTTTCCCAAATCCAGCATAAAAACCAATAATCCAGTTTCTGTATAATCACTTTTTTCATATTTATTCTTCCATAACTTCATTATATGTACCCTTTCTGTTTTCAAACATTTACATTCAATTAACAGATTGCCTAATATTTTATATTTCTTCCTTACATAATTTACAGACTAAATTGCCCATATTTTTCCACTTACATGTATATTCTCTTGTTGCTAAAGACAAAACTCTCCATACGATAGCACCGCTCAGTGCAAGCTAGAGTAATCAATGATTGCAGAAAGGTTTGTTCATAAAATTTCTGCCTAGTGCCCACTTATCCAATATCCCCAGACTAGTTTCTAGTTTGTGGCTTTCATCAGTGAGGAGCCTTGGATCAGAGTGGCACTACTGTATGGAGAATTTTGCCTCTGTGTAAAGAGCTTGTGTAAACATAAAGAATGGTGATCATATGATGTTTAATGGTTTAAGACTTATGTTTGCTTAGAAGTATAGTGTGGTTATTCATTATATATATGCACACACCCACTACTCAATAATTGAATAAAAAATAGACAATATTCACCAGTCATCGAGCAGAGTGCAAATTTAATTCCATTTCCAAAATAAAATATTAGATAGAAAGTTGAAAAGGCATGATTTACTCACCATGATGGGCAGTGCATCCATACATAATAATGTATCATATAATAGTAAAGATGTCGAGAAGAATACGGCTTCTCACTCTGTACTTATTCTAATCTCATTCCATATTTGCTTAAAACTTTCAAATGAATTCTCATATGTAATCCAATAAAATCCATTTATTCTCAATTGTAAGCGAATCAGAGGTTGAGCTGGCCAAGAAAGTGTTTGAACCTCTTTTAGATGTTATTTAAAGATGTTGACAATACAAGGCCATGAACTATCCTGTTACAAAATGGTCACAGAACAATTACATGTATTTAAGCTTCATTAATATGCTAAGAATATCTATTAAGGATGACTACTTGTAACAGTTGATACATAAATAACAGAAGTACTTGAATCAATTTATTCATTAGCTAGACAAAATCATAAGTTGTCGTTGAACATGACATTGTGACATTGTTACTATACGACTTTTCTATTAACATCATAATTCTGAGCCTGACAATGGTCATCGGTCAGCAGAAACTATCACAAAAGTCACTAAGAGTCTGAATCTTTTTTGTCAATCTTCTGTTTAACATCTGACTTTTTATAGGGATATATGTTGGCAGTGACATCAATTGCTGAATCTCCTGAAAGTGTATTTATGCCATTACTGATTCCAAAATGTCTATTTGTGACTCATATTCAACAATTTCAAAAAGTCTTGGACATCCAGCACTTAGATATGTTGCAACACATTAAACGTTAGCACGAACAGGTCTTCTAAATAATTTGTTTTAATTCTGATTGCCCTGATATCTTTTGGAGCTTTTCATGCATTGAACATGTTTATATTCATACCCCACGATTTGTATATAGTTAATTTATTTTCTTATGAATGGTTTAATTTAATATTGGGTCAATGTATATAATCAATAAAAAAAACATGCAACTAACAATAAAATGTAAAAAAAGGAAATATGAATGTAATAAATAAAGGAAAAGAGCTAAATGTTACACATGCAAAGTTTATATATGTTAAAATGAAAAAAAAGACAACCAAAAATAAAACGTTTGCGGAAGCTACATTTTTGCCTTTATTAACAAATCAAATACAAAGCAGTATAAATTAAAGCAAATAATGTACAATAGGAAAGAATAACAATAATTACAAAAAATATACAATTCCCAAACATAGATATTTAATATAAATTACTCAATCACTTAAATTCTGATTTACAAAATTCTCATCCCAAAAAATACAACCAACATGAAGATTCATCTCTGAGAGATTACGAATTTATGTACATTGCTAGATGTACATACAATATTTGGAAGAAAAAAATTTTTAGATTTTTAAAATCTAAATAAGTTACGCTATATTAAAAGGAAGGTTAACCGCACATTAATGTGAATATGTTATTATAGTTCCAGAAAGTTATATTTTATATGCATTGCTATTAAATTTTATTCTTAACTTTATCTTTCTTATTTCGTTGCCGAATCCATATATTAACATCATCTATATTATTTTTACAATGCTTTTTTACAACCCATTATTGACAATTTTCAATTGTACCAGCAATCTTCTTACTTAAGATTTGGAAATATAAGTAGAAGTTCTGAAGAAGATTGCTGGGGTAATCAAAACTATTAATAGTGAGTTGTAAAAAAAGCATTGTAAAAAGTAATAAAGAACATAGATGATATTAAATTTTATTCTTTTATTTGCTTATATATTGAAAAAAAACCAAACTATTAAGATATGTTTAATTATAGTTTCTAAGCTGTTTTTTTTTATATTAGAGACAGTTAATGATTTCTTTGAATGATTCCATAGAACACAGACTATTATGACAAATTACTTTAATTTTTACACATATATATATAAACACATAGAAACCAGTCAATGCTTAGACATCCCAATATCAATAACAATCTAAATCCGTTGTCAAGGCAACCTTTTAACAATAAAAGTGGAATTCCGTCTCTATTTATGTTCCAATATACTTATATATAGACATTTAAGATTGCAACTTGACCACAGAGACTGAAATTATTGATACAATGAAATTTAAATAAATGTTAAATAGATGAATATAACCTGTTCTGAGTGCAGACATTCAAACTACAATTATAACTTTCAAATTACATTCCCATAATGTATTACTTGGATGATAAGTGTATTATCGTCAAGGCTAGATAGGTTTATATATATTGACAGAGTATCACATGACTATCTACTTTTTTGTAATATGAAGTAGTAATATATATTTATTTATATTATAATATATAACATAAAAATTTATGCCTCACAGCTAATTTCTGATTAGCAGACCATAAACTAGTCAGGAATATACAGGCATTGGTGAAATGCCATGTGGCATATTGTCTTGACTAAAAGATGTTATAGTAACAATATGTTACTATTGACGTATATTTACTACATATAGTTTTTCTTTGACAAATAACATGTATAAATCTAGATAATTAACTTACAATGATCAAACCATACAAAAGCATATTCAATCATGCAATGTTTTAAGCATTGATATGATAATAGCAGTAGTCTTTTTTACATAACAATATCAAATGTTTTTGACTTAACCATGCTAAGTTTTTTCCATGAAGGCGGATTGGGTATTTAGACAATAGATGGCCAAACCTAACACTCATACATTGGTTTGCGAATACTTGTCACTTTACAATATAATAAAGTGTCTGAATCAATTTTACTGCGTATATGACCAACAGTTACCAAGAGTAAAAAAAAAAGTACCAACTTAAAAATCAAACCAAAGTACGGGCTGTGATCTCATTTTAAAATTTAATTCTTAATACAAACTTCAATCAATTATTTATGGTGTGAATTGCTTATTAAAATAATAAATTGATAGAAAAAATTATATAATTTATTTTTTAAAAAAGGCATTTCTTTATGTCAAAGATAATTTTGATATTATTATTTATTTTCAGCATTTGTTATAATAAATTTTAATTTTATAAACGTACGCATGCGCCCGTGTGTGCGCAGTTGTAGGTTTACTGTTAACGTTATATATTTGCTATTAATCATTTTGGTAATAAATTGCCATTGTAGTTTTTTTTTTTAAACATAATAAATATTTTTAGTATAACTTCTATAAATAGAAAATTTACATCTATATAAAAACTTTTTTTAAAACAAATAACATTATGTGATTTGAATGTTTTGTGTAAGTTCAGCTTGCAAAGAACTGGAAGAGATATTACAATCGCCTATAATTTATTCAATAATTCCAAATTTAAATAAGATGCGTTGTTTTATTTATTAATTGAATAAGTCACATTTAATCATAAATTAATTTCATATCTTTTTATATAAATAAAATAGATACCCCTTCAAGCGCGCGAAAAATGATTTTAGTATTAAATCAGAATTCCATGATAATGAAATAAATTCTGGCCATACCTTCAACCTGCCAAATGTTAACATAGTGTGACTCACTATGACAGTTTCGATTGTCTCAGCAATCTTCTTCAGAACTATAACATAGTTATCCTTTAAATATGCTAAGAGTAGCAATAATAAAGTCATAATGGGTTGTAAAGAAAGCATTGTGAAATAGTAATAAAGAATATAGATGATTAATATTAAAATGTAATTATTAAGTACATTTTCTAGCAGGTATTTTTTGGGGACCTTGAAACTAGATTTATCAAAAATATAGCTGCCATCTTGGTTTATTTGAAAACTCACATGTACCATTCATTATTTTGATATATAGAGCACGTGATTATGAAATTAAATAGAGAAGTAGAATAATTCAGGGGAAGAAACTATTAAAATGACCTTTGGGTGCAGAATCATTATAGTTATGCTTTGACAAAGATATGCTGTACCAAAAATCTGACTCAGCCGATAACAAATATTGTTTTGTACCAAAGATTATTCCTGGTAACAGTTTTCACACCACCCATCACTCGCCACACTATCTCATAACACTGATACACTTGAACACACATATGTTGAAAAGATAAATGATCACCAATATATGTATTTCATGCTAAACCAGCAATCATCAGTAGGTTCAGATTACCATCTCCACACATATATGCTATAAGTGCTCAGCTATATATTAAGATAGCCAATCTTCATACTTTAATGGACAGGCTTCAATCCACTCCACACTCCAACTCTTCAACTGTCCATCCAATTGAAAATCTGATGATGCAACGCTCAAAGGCCACCCTGAGGCCGAGATTCTTGTCATGCCCATGTTGACCTATGGTCAATCTGACCCCTCAGGTATCAGTATTATGATATAGGGTGGTGAGTGGTGCGAAAGTCTGTGCTCATATAGCCTATATATTACATATATAGACATAGGTATATAATAAGCCTGTGTTTCAGTTATTACTGGTAACAGTTGTAAATTGTTCACATACTCTGAGAGAATATATTTTATTAGATATATACAATATATACTGAGTTTACTGTTTTTAATTTTTCAAAGATATATATGAAATATTGTCTATATAATGCTTTTTAACACGACTCATTTTAATTTCTCAATATCTGCATTTACATGCTATAATTAGAAACTCTTGATATTATACTGAATTCGTAACTTATTGAATCATAGCACTTTCAAGGGTGAAGTATGAGCTCATTTCATAGCATTAACGTATGTATAATTGGGTTTATATCAGTTTATTTAAATTTATGTAAATTATATATCATCCATTTCTTTGAGGGGGGAAGCAGGATTCCTTCATATTTATGACATTAGAATTGTTAGCTATATGCCAGGCCTTTTTAATTTTCCACTTGGAATCATTTTGCTCGATGCATGCAATGTTGATGGATAAGGACTCGAGTGTGCAGCCCAGAGCATTTTGGTGCTTCCAAAAGATAGGCTTATGTTCAATATTATTTACGGCTCTTTGTAGAGAGATCTGTGTTGAGATGTCATGCATACGATTCACTGTAATAGACAGCCCTGCATCTTGCTTGGGGGCATGCAATTTTATATATGGTGTGTAGAGTTTGGTCATTATGGAGTCTGTCCTTACAATTTATCATACCATTTACAACTTTCTTAAACACTTAGCAATACTATTTTTTATATCAAACCTTTATTCTTACAGTTTCGACTATCCTGCAGTCATCATCAGAACTCCTTATAATCCTATTTCTAAAAACCAAATGACAAAACAGTTGGTTTTTAGAAATAGGATTATAAAGAACTCTGATGATGACTGCAGGACAGTCAAAATTGTAAAAATAAAGTCTTGATGTAAAAATAGTATTGTTAAAGTGTTTAAGAAAGTTGCAAATGGTTATGATATGTAAAAATAGAAATAGAGAAGAAGAAAATTTCTTAGAATTATTTATAAACTTATTTGTTGTGGGAGGAGTACGATAGCTTACTCGATGGGTTTGTGAGCAAACGTTAAAATAAGAATTTACTAAATCATTATGAAGTCATTAATTACATATAATTCTATTTCATAAACAAAAACAAAAGTAACAGTCTTTTAATATATTAATAATAAAAGTAAAAAAACATATCAATAATTCTTCAAGAAAACAAATTCTACAATCATTTCAAAAATTTTCATTAAAAAGAACTACTCTTTGTATCTAGTTAGAATATTAAAAAATTACTTCAGTCCAAAAACTGGTGGTATTTGAATAGTTGGATCAATTAGAAAGAGCATCGTATTGGCGAGAACAAATTCTTAGATTGATTTCCAACCAAAAAAAAGAGCGACAAATAAATCATGATGAAATCAACTGAGAGGTTATATGCCATTGCTGTAAAATATCACGTTATTTCCTAAGAAACTAATAATACATCTAAAAAGTAAAATGTTATAAAATAACAACATTACAAGACAGGCTGAACAAGAGATATTATGTTTTTTTCTTATTTACATAAGGATACATAAAAATTTCAAGAATTAGAAGATAAAATGTTTTATACCTTCCAAAATCTATATCGCATTTCAACCTATGAAAATATTTGCAACCTTAAAGCATATATTTCTTATTGCCTATATGGCTTCAGAGATCATCTCAGCTGACGATAGTTATGAACAACCTTTGCTGAACAATAAGCCAAATAATACGACAGGAATATTCAAAATTTAATAAGTCATTATTATTTCTACTTTTTTTTTAAAAAAAATCAAAATTATTAGGATTAAACAAGGCAAAAATTAAAAGTTATCAGAGAGAGCAGACAATTATAAACAATTTTTTTATGCATTAATAATTTTAGTAGAATACAATGGACTTAGCTTTTCACTACATACAAACACCCATATATGAAGATTGAATTAAAAGTATAGAGACAAAAAAACAAGTTTATTGTATGAAGTAAGACATTTTACAGAGTGTTAATAACTTTGAAACTTATTACTGAAATTTACAATTGAACTGTTATCTCAGAAATAACGAGATAAAAAAAGTTAATAAAATAAATAAAATATACCTGTAAAAAAGATTACATTTGAGAATATCTATAAGAATGTGATCCAAACATTGGTACTTAATATAGAAGCCATATCAAGGGGAAAAAATCAAACAAAATGTAGTAATGATAGAAGACAAGAGGCAGCCATACAGTCTATTAGACAACTTACAATTATTTGTCTTTAATATCTTAAAAATTTACACTATATTATTAAGGATAATAAGATTGTTACCTGTAATTGGATGAGGGAATGTGGAAGCCAATCTGAAGAAACTTCGGAAATTGGTTTATTATGAATAAAACCTCACATCTAAATTTTTAAAAAAAGAAGAAAATGAAGTACAGCAATAAAAAAAGGGTGTCACAGCACTCATTGTCCCTTGCATAATTTGGAAGTCAAGTTTAGCACAGAAATTTGTTAAAACCATGAATGTGTCTACTTCTATCTAAAAGGTAGTGAATCTGGATTAATTGCATAAGTAGTGAACAAATATAATTGTAATATGATGCAGCTTTTACAATCGGAGAGATGGGATGTACTATTGTATTCTATGGGCACTGAACCTATAGTTATCTTTCCCTTTTTACATCACTTTCCCAAGAAAACAAAGATCATTTCATGTGCACTGGCAAGAATGTGGCTAAAGTTTTCTGAGAATATTAAAGAATCCAATTAAGAATCCTGAAAAATAATTATTATTTGCGAATCAGTAAAAAGATGATAAATTATCTGTATTAAGAAATGTTCTAGGGGGGGGAGAGAATCTGGAAAATGTTATGGGGAAAAAATATGTCTTGAATATGATAGTTCACCCGATATCATCTTATGGCTAGCAGTATAAAAATAAAATAAGCAAATAGGTTTTTGAATCTCGGAAATGATCGATTAGAGCGGTAATCCATAGACTTAAGCTCATGAACCTACCACTGCGCTATACAATGCAGAACACTAGCAACAGTTCATTGGTGAGCCCTCCAAATAAACACTTTACAATTCTTAATCCAATTTACATTCGATTTTTAGATATCTTTTAAACTCAAATACTATTTTGGTAGGATTTATGTGTGATAATTTGTTTACTTATAAAAGATCAGTCAAAAATCTACTTAGACAAAATGTAAATATTTTTAATATGAGGTAAATAAAGTATTTTTTGGGTTGTATTATTTTGTACTAATTCCCGATGTTTCGACAAAATAACATTCATCATTGTCAAGATCGAACTTATAAAGAAAAAACTTTAGATCTCAAGTAGTAACGAGATTGTGCATGAAGTACAGAATAATCACTCATGTATATTTGGTAGTTGATTATTAAGAATACATGGATGAGTGAAATGTTTACTTTCTTCAATTTCATCATTAATTGATTTCAAGTTGTTGTTTTTTCTCATGTCATAGCATCAGTCTGGAAGCAAACCTTCTAACCCAGGACAACTGCTTGTAAAGCAGCTGTCGCTGACCTCTCGACCACCAATGCTTGATTTCAAGTTGATTTTAGAAAAGGTAAAATAAGTGGTACTTCATCAGTTTTATTTAAACCACTCGGTCTTTTTAATAAATAAATAAATAAAGCTGATAAATCACAACATATTCCACCCTTATGGAGACCACTTATTTTATCTTCTAAAATCAACTTGAAATCAATTAATAGCGAAACTGATGAAAATAAATATTTTGTTAATTCATGCATTCTTCTTAATAATCAATTATCAAATATATATAAAATTGATTGTCCTTTATTTTATGCTCAATCTTACCGCTTGAGATCTAATGGTATTCTTTAAAAACTTGACTTGACAATGATGAATGTTATTTTGTGGAAAATTTGGAAAAATAATACAAAATCATATATGGTTAAACCCAATAAAATACTTTCTTTACATCATATAGCAGTGAAAACATTGAATATAATACTTTCAATAAGAGTGTATAAAGATATCATAAATTTCTATTTATATAATATAATCTTTTTATATGAGGTTTTCAAAACTTTTTATCCTATCGTCATATATATTTATATTAACAGAAAAGCCAAATACTGCCGATCTAATATATCTGGAAGAAAATTAAGATGAAAATTTCTGTTTCATTATACCGATTAAATATCTGTTTTTTAAGTTTTACTGTCTAAATTGTCCTGCACAGTGTTAGAGTATCAAATCAAGTACTGGAGATTTTTGGATTGAAGTTCTAACTGCTATTTCCAGTAATCAAATATCATATGACCTCCTGAGCAACATGTTTGCTTTGCATAATGGATTGAAGTTAAACTCTCTTACTTCTGTTGCTCAAAATGTTTTTGGATCTCTTGAATGATAATCCTTATGATTATTTTTTAATGGCTGCATTCACACATGATAAATTCACATTAATGCTTGGTATATATATATATATAAAGTACATAAGGTACTTATGTATTATCTTGTCTCCCAATTTTGGCAGCCATTTTTATAATTATATATTTTCAAAGGCATATAAGTATTTGTTTGTTTGTTTTTTTCACTTTTATTTTATTAAATATGTGTTAGTTGCTAAGTTTAAAAAATTAATAAATCGATTATAAATTCCATCGAGACGATCTATTTCATTTTTTTAAAAAATATTATAAGCTGTAAACACCGAAATGGTCTGAACATTGTCATAGTTTGTTTACATTCAGCATCTTTATTTTGGTCATTATCATTTTGGGAAAAATGATGAAAGTTTGTGATCTTCTTTTGACAGAATAGCATGCAGAGGAGTATTTCCAAGGGTACAGGATCCTGCCTTCATGAAAAGTCTGTGTTAATGGGCACAAGGTGACACTTTACATTATATAGTTTTTAATTTTTATATTAGTAAGTTGACTTAACATACAAAAATAATCATAAATGAAATGGAAATAATGTAATTAATATTTGCAGAATTTTTTCTTTTTTAAAAATAACAATAATAAAAAAGAAACTGTAAATATTAAATATGATTACTTCTTTTCGGCCATTTTGTTTTAAATATTTATTGTATGCCCCTGAAACTGTATAATTAAAAAATGCCATCCAAGTTTGGAAAATAGGATATGTAAGTACGGTATAAAATAATCAAACATACAATTTTTTTTCATCAATCATCAAAAGTTAGTCTGGCTAATTACAACTAGTTTTGTATATCATTTGGTTATTATGATTAGTGAAGCTTTGAAAAACATATTTACTGTGGGATTCTTTTTGATATGTGTACAACAAAATACAATTTTTATCACATGATCACTATCTCTTATACTAGAACATAATTGTTATTAAACAAGCCAAAACTCACCATACAGTAGTGCCAACCAGAGGAATCAATGGATGCCAGAATGCTTGTGCATAAAATCCCTATCTAGTGCAGTGCTCTCAGATCCAAGCCTCCTCACTGACGAAGGCCACAAGCCAGAAACTAGTCTGGGAATATTGGACGAGTAGGCATTGAATAGGGATTTTATGCACAAGCCTCTGGCATCCATTGATTACTCTGGTTGGCACATGGTGGCACTACTGTACGGAGAGTTTTGCCTTGTTTAAAATACAATTTTAATGTGAACGAATAGACATTTTGGAATTATAAAACTGTTTTTCAGCAGGTCTATCAATATACATTCTCTTGCACATATAATAATTTACAAGTTAATTATTTATAAACATTAGTAATTTTATAACACTACTATCTGAATCAGTTTGTGTTATACTTTGCTCAATTTTAACTATTATTAAAATAGATGTTTTTAGCCAATTTGATTTTAAAAAAGAATTCAAAGAAGATTAAAAATGATAAAATTTAGGTATAAAAATAAAATTAAAGCCAAAAGTTTGTACATTTTAATTTTGCAAAATAGATTTGATTGTGATGAATTTCAAGAACAGACGAAAAAACCCCTTAAACCACGAAAATAATGTCATCCCGAATAATACAATATTTTAGGTAAAATCAGTTTCACATCAGATGGTTTTTTTTGGGAAATCTCAAAATATTTTATCATATTTATATAAATATACACATATTTATAATTAACAACTTGCATTTATATATCAAAGATACAGCTTTAGATATTGGTGATAGTTGGGGGGGGGGGGGGTATATAATATGAATAAATAATATTAAAAGTTTTAATTGAAATCATTTTAAAATTTGATAATTTGAAACGATGTAATCACTTGAAAAAAAATATATAAGATTTGTTTTTTAAATATTAAAATATTGATTTGAAAAAATTTGTAAACGCTATTTAATAATACGAAAACAATTTCTGAATATGTGAATAAAAAAAGTTTTCCCTTGTTTGTTTTTTATAAGCATTGGTGGTCGAGAGGTCAGCGGGTTCGCTTCCCGGCTGATGCTATGACACATGAGAAAAAAAAAACATCAATTTCTTTTATATAAAATATAAATTTATCTTATATTTTTTAGGAAGCATTATCTGAAACACTCATATACGTATCTGTGGGTAAATATATCCAAATTCACAGATTGTCAAATTCATTTCATATTTTTAATATTATTTATCTATTATTTAAACTTATATTAGTCTATCTATATATTTATTTTTATTATTTCTGTGTTAAATATATTAGAAATAAAACTTGATAAATAATGAGGGGGGAAATAAATAAAATAATGGTATCTTTGATATTCCTGAGTACCAGTATCTTGAAATTCTGCATAATGTTTTAATTTAAATATCGTTGCTTATTTTCCTTTATATATATATCATAATGATATAGTAAATTCAAAAAATCGTACAAAAATAAAAAAATTTGGAATTATATATTTTTCAAATAGGATGACATATAATACAATGCTTATATTAGCAAACTTCGTCTTGCTTTTATTTACCACAATATTTTAATAACTGATTGTATAAATTATTTTATAAAATCATTCTTGTTTTTCTAATATTTTATAAATATAGACAATATAAATTAGAAATTGGGGACTAAGATTTTAGTACAATCACATTTTAGAATAGTGACAAACACTTCATACAGTAATGCCATCTAATGCAAGACATAGTAATCAATGGATGCAAGAAGGTTTGTGCATAACTTCCCTATCTAGTGTCTACTCATCCAATATCTGCAGATTAGTTTCTAGCTTGTGGTTTTCATCAATGAGAAGCCTTGGATCTGAGAGCACTGGGTTACAGTATTGTAGCAGTTTGTGTAAGCTTAGGAAATGACCATGTGATGTTGAGTGCTTTAGCACATTTTAGAATCATGGTTTTACAGCCATGTATAGCTCTTACAAATATTGGAATTGTCCATCAAAGCCAATCTGACAATCAATAAGAAATTAACAAGGTCTATTTTTTAGTTGAACAAATGAACTTTATTTTTTATTTGGAAAGCTTCAATTTTTAGAATCTATTACTCTATCACTGTTTAAAATACATTTTTTTTTAAAAAAAAAAATGAATTAATTCACATTCTAATTATTTAAACTATGATCTTTTATATGAATTATGCAGTTTTATTGTAAGATTTTTTTCCAAAGAAGCAAGTTTAAATAATATAAAATAAAATTTATAAACTTATTCATGAAGGGAGGTTAAAAGGAAGTTGAATTAATAAAAATGGAGAATAGAGAGAATTAGAGAAAGAGAATAAGGTAAAAATTTATATTTATATCTGATATAGGGAAGTAAATAGAAATATATGTTAAATAAAAAAAAATTGTAAGATAAGAAGAATAAAGAAGGATTATATTAAAAATGATATAAGTAAATTTGGGGTAGTAAAAAGATAAAATTGGTATATAATATATATTTAAGAATTATATGTGTTAAAATTAAAAGTCTTATATGTAATAAAATAAAAAGAGGGTATATAAAAAGAAATATAAAGAGTAAAAATAAAAATTTAGGAAAGTAAATGTGTATAAAAGATATAACATGAATTAAAATGTTTTTATAAAAAATTATTTTTTTTTACAAATTTTTAATAAGTACCTTAGAAAATTAATAATTTGTATAGAAATATTAATTGTATTATATAATGTTTGTATTATTATATGTATTTAAATTTTTTTGTAGATCTGATGAAGACTGCAAGGTATAGTCAAAACTGGAATATTTAATTTTTAATAAAAAAAATTTGTTGAAAAGTGTAAGAAGGATTTTTGGGAATTGCAATATTGTATATAACAATAGCAGAAAAAAAGAGAGAAGTGTTTATAAGGATTATATATAGAAGTATACTATTGTATGACAATGAAACAAAATGGTCAGTGGAAACAAGAAGAAAGAATGTAAAAGATTGGCATTGCTGGATGATAGGAGATGGGAAGAGTTATGCAGAATTGAATAAAGAAAATGGAGTGACAAAGTGGATGAATTGATGATGTGACTACTTTCTGGACCTGTCCATTGGACATAATACTATTGATTGATTCGTGGATCAAATAAGTCCGAATATATGTTCAGGTTTATTTATTCCTTGAGTAACTTTGTATTTGCTAAACATTAGATATTTAATAGCTGTGATTTATTTACGGACTTATTAAAATTATTAAAATTTTATCTAGTTTGATACGTGAAACCATAAAATGGTCTGATTAATAATTACAAAAATTGCATCTAATATCAACGTTTCACATTTTCATAGTATTTGGTTCATGTACCATTTAAGAACTTTGGAGTCGATGAAAGCAGCCAATTTTAACCTAACTAACGAACTGATATTAATGCGAAATTGTATTGGTTGCAAGTTTGTAAAAATGATGCTTTAGGATTTTTTCCAAAAATTATGGTAATGCGTTCAGACTTACTTAGTGCATGAATAAGTTTATATATTCTAAACATTACACAGCCTTGATTTTTTTATGAACTTGTTAACATTATTAGAATTACACAATAAAATGCAGTTTATCGATTGCTAAAATGAGAAAACAAGAATGAGTAAAGTTACAGCCAATGATTCTAGTTCACTTGGGTTTACTTCTGGCAGACATTGGAATAATATTAATAAATAAGAATATTTTAGAACGAAACATCTCAAATTTTCAACAAAAAGCTTGAATTATTGAAAAATAGAAGTTATGCATGCTAAGTCCGTCAATATCTATAATCACTCTAATATTAGAATAAACTGCAAAATCACATGATCATCATCTCTTATACTAGCACATAATTGTTTATAAACAAGGCAAAACTCTCCATACAGTAGTGCCACCCTGTGCCAACCAGAGTAATCAATGGATGCCAGAAGGCTTGTGCATAAAATCAAGCCTTCTGGTATCCATTGATTACTCTGGTTGACACAGGGTGGCACTAATGTATGGAGAGTTTTGCGTTGTTTATAAACTGCAAAATGATTATGATATTTCATTATAACTCAATAGTTTTTATTTCTTCCCTTATTCATTTGTAATTCAATGAATAGAGAAGGTTCACTGTACAGAAAAGATTAAAAATTGTAATTGTTTTTACCACTTAGTACTGCTTTTGACCAGGCTGGTCATATTCATATTAGAAAGGCAGGTATGTGGGAGAACGAACATGTAGATTAATTAATATACAAGTCTATAGATTTACATATGCTACTTGCATGATAATCGGACACGAGTCTTTTTTATTTTTCGCATGAATATTGTTTGTTATAAACCATGCCTCTTTGTATCTTTCGATCATTATATTCAGCGCAAACAACTTTAATGTCAAGCGAATTGAAATTATGAACTCATTCAATCTCATACACTAAATATACTGATTTTATGTTGCAGTCCATTGTAGCGTATTTGTATATATACTTATATTTATAAATTAAATTACTTTACCTCAAGTAATTTATATTTAGTTTTGTAAAACATAAACAGTGAGAAAGTTCTTAAAAAGAAGAATCCCAAAACGCAATGAAATTTTCGATCATGTTGTTAGCCGAGAGGTCAGTGCAGCTGCCTTGCAAGCAAGCAGTTGCTTCCAGACAGTTGTTGCGGGTTCACTTCCCGGCCTATGCTATGACATATGGGGAAAAAGTTTTATAAAATATATATGCCTGTGCAGAATGGAGTTACAATATTCATAAATAAAAACAAACAATTCAAGCTTAGGTAAGAATAAAATAAATTGGATTAATATTATATTATAGTGGCATAGCTTTAAAATGGTCTAAAGTAAAATAAAAGAAGAAATAAGTGAATGTACATTATGTCTAGTATTTATTTTGAATATATATTTTAAGAGACAACATATGGATATAAACTGTTTCAATAGCCTGTACATTAATAACACTAGTCTGAGATGAAGGGTTTCATAAGCTTTCAGCTTTTGATTTTAGCATTAAACTATAATTCTATATCAGAATTCAATTGGATTTGGCTTGGTAGAAATATACATTTACAAATGAAAAAATCTAAAAAATCATATTTGAACTTTGAAAAGATTGAAAAAATGAATTTTTAATGAGAATAGAGGGCGCTTTTGTCACTGAATAGTTTTTATGCTGGGTTTGGAAAAAGATAAGGGGGATTTAGATATAAAGGCTGTAGAGTTGACAAAGATTATGTTGTGGAAATGGGATGGAGCAGAATATGGGAAAACTTAGACTGGGGAATGTAAAATTAAGTAGCTAACAAGTTTTTCTTGGTATAATTGCTGAGAGATTCTTGACTTCGTTTAAGAAGAAGCTACAGTACATCACATCACATCAGCAGGAACAGAGCAACTACATAAAATGAACAAAATGAATAAATGCTAATCTCGGATAAACCTATTAAGTTCTACTTTAAAATATTAAAATTGCTTTATCATTTTTAGAATATCTTAAAAGATCCTGACTGATACAATGATATATAAATAATCAGTTTCATAAGGCAATGATCAGAACCCCATTGCTTTCTTTGTTAATATTATGCTAGAAGTTAATACCTTCTGTTTTTAAAACTAAAACATAAAGTATTAAAATAAAAATGTAATCATATATATTTTGGATTTTTAATAATTATTACACAGTTATTGTGCAAACATAATCAGGAATCTTAATAAACTTCACACAAAAAATTAAATATTAAGTTATTGCAAAAAATTTCTCCAAGTAATCTTGGAAATGGTCTCAAAATGGATTACACAAGACTATGTCTATAAAAAACATAGAGACAGTACTCAAATACTTTGACCTTGCACTATTCGATTATGTACGTGTGATTTAAAAAATATAATTATAGCTGTTTCTATGGATTTCTTTGATCTAAAATCTTTGTATCATAGTTTTAACAAGTTAAGCATAAAACATAAATCTATTACAAACAAATCAATATAGTTTTAATAGAATGATATGTATAAATCATCGGTAAACACCATTAGGCTATTCATTGATAATAAGACCTTCGTTAACAATACTGGAACCACAGATGGGAAGACTAGTAGGCGAGTTTTGGAAAACATGCTTTACAATCAACAGATGGATGTGTCTATAAAAGTAGCAAGAAAATAACTATCTGATAATTGTTAAAGAGCTCAAAATATTGTTAATAGTTGGAGAACAGTTAGTTGTTGAAGAGTTTTGAGATTGTGACAAGGCTGAAATTAAAATGAAGCAAGAAGTAAAGAAGAATTCCATAGTATCGATCATGAGATTATTGGCCAATTCTGATGCTAAACACTATTTATAACAATGGGAAAGCTACAAGTTCATTTTGGAAAAATACTTTTTAGCATATTCTCAAACTAAAACCATGGAGTCTCTCAGTGAGGCTGTTATGATCTAAAAGATGATTGGCTGGAGATTCACATAAGTGAGCTGATAATTGGCCTCACATGAGATGAAAGGATGCTGTTCTGAAAGGCTACACTTTTAATCTCTGAAATGATAAACTGCTTCTTATCTGGATGACATGTTAATCTGAGTTACAATGAGATGATAAATTGCTTGCCTAAAAATGAGTCTATGAAAAAATAATAAGCCTATAACCCAAGAAAGAAGTGAAAAATCAAATATTCTACCCATTTTAGACATCATTAACCAAAAATGGAAACCAAATATTCAAGATCGGCTATGGACAGATTAAAAATTAAACTGTGAATATACACATTTGAATTCAATTGATCAGTAAGAGTTTATATTTTAATTCCTGAATGGATTAAATTTTCAATAATTATTATACAATTAGTAAATTAATTATTTTATGTTATTTTCATATTCTGAAATGAGAATGCTTAGGTTCGCCTCGGGTTTGACTAGAAAGGACAAGGTAGAGAAATGATGTAATACGAGAAAATATGAAGGTGAGGAAAATCAGTGAAAAAATGAAAGAATCAAGGTTGAGGTGGTTTGGACATGTTAAGAGAAAAGAAGAAAATTTATAGAAGGAAGATTATGAAGATGGAATGCACCGGTGAAAAGGCCTAGGGGCAGACCCAAGACCAGATGGATTGACCAAGTGAAGAGGGAAATGCAGGAGATGTCACCCAAGGAGGAAATGACTTCAGACCGAGCAATCTGGAGACGAATGATCCGCATCAGCGACACTACTTGAAATGGGATTAATCAAGCTGTGGAAGAAGAAGATTCTGAGAATATATGTGTAATATTTTTTTCTCCACTAGTAAAATTTTTAAGTGAAATTTGAATAGCATGGAGAAAAACAAGAGGTCCACCCCCCGTTGTTTCTATCTTTCAGTTTCTTTTCCCACCAATTTATTAAAATAAAATGGAGTGTATTTGATAAGTTGTAATAAAAATCTTAATACATGTATCTATTCACTTTTGATGTTTTATTACTATAAGATGAATTTAACCCTATAATACGATAATATTAATATTATTTGGTTATTAATAATAAGAATGCCTATTTCCCATTATTTGTTGTATCTTATCTTTATATTTAATATATGAATTATGCTTATATTTCAAAAAATATATATTTAATTGGTACCGATGGATTAGAGTGTCTACATTCGCTTTTATCGTTAATTGATTCTTTAAAACACGGCCAATACTGCGATAATTAATCAATGTCAAATATAGGTATGCAAATAGTTTTTAAAAATACAACAGAAAAAAATAAAAATGAAACATTTTCGCGAATCACAATAAATTCCCCTTTTCTATATATATATATAGTTTTTATAAATTAATGTAAAAAAAAAAAACGGTGTTCTTCGGTTTGAGTTGTTCATTTATATTGTTTTATTATTATTGCAAGAAATTAATTTTCAAAAGAAAACTCACAATTGATCATTTATTTTTTCCTTCTCCCAAAACCTGTCAATGATAAATAATAAGACGGTTTCAAGTTAAACATTGAATTTATAAAAAAATAATTTAAAAAGGTAACAAATTTTTCTTAAACTACTGTAATTTATAAATATCTGCGATTAAATGCAATCCTAAGAAAAGCTATTAATGAATGCATACTTATTGAAGCTTAATGCTTTCAAGGACGAAGTATGTCCTCATATTCATAGCATTGAGGACATACTTTACCCTCGAAAGCACTAAGCTTTAATAAGTATGCATTTATTAATAGCTTTTCTTAGGATAGTGTTTAAATCCAAATATTTATAAATAAATTAATTTGTAAGTCAGTATTTACACAATAGTATTATGAGTAATCCATTCTTTCCCCAAGGAAAAGAATCTTCAATTTATCGATTAGTTGTTAACTTGCAACATTTACAAAATCACTGAACATAAAATGGAATGTAGATACTTGAGTTCATCGATATCTACTTAATTAATTATAGGCAATTATATACATGTTCTGCCATAAACCAAAAGTAATAATAAAAATAATAGATTAATTAATGATGAAAGATTGAATTATGTTATAATTTCATGATATATTATAGTTGAATTACAGTCACCTAAACCATTTTGTGAGAATTAATGAGTTTATAAAATAAACAATATTTTATTGCAGTTTGAAATTTTCAAATTGTCCGAAACAGTAACGCTTACAAATATATGTCCCCCCCCCTTTTTTGTAAGCCATTTCCTAAATTAGTAAACTATTAGATGAGTAGGCAGATAGAGATTAAAGTTCATAACTTTCTAGCATCTGTTGATTATTATAGCTTACACTAGGTGGTACTATTGCATGAAAAAAATGTTTTAATATATATATGTGATTCTTTGTATTTTGTGAGAGTGTTAAAAAATTATCACCATTGATATTTATATAGAAAGAAAGAAAAGAAGAGAAATACTTTGTTATAATAAAGCAGTGATTGATGGAACCGATTTTCTCAGAAAAATGATGTGTTTAAATACACCAACCTAAAAAGAATAGAACTTACAGTGGTTAAGAATATATAGCAATTATAATAATGATATTAATTTTTTTTACATGTATAATTTTTAAGAATGGCTATAGGAAAGTAACATTTAAAACAAAATTTATTAAATCAGTTATTAAAATATTATAAGAATCACATTTTCACATATTTCTATTTTACAAATCAATAAATAAATAATAGATCGCAAATAATACATTTTGTGCTGATTTAGCAGAAAGTAGGGAAAAGTAATGTAACAATAATAACAAAATAAGAAAATTACATCTTTTTATAAATTAAAATACAACAAAAAGTTCGATCTGGTTTCAATACTAAATTCATTAACATTTTTTGGACTGCTTTATATCAATGACTAATAAAGTTTTACTTTTTATAAATCAAAAATCAACTATAATGATATTTAAAAGATTATGGTCTCCGTTTTAAATAGTAAATTATTAAAAAGAAAATCACATTTCATTTGACTAGAATTTTTTTAAGAAAAGAAGAAAGTAATAATTCATTAATTACAAATCAAATAAAAAACAAAATTAACAACGAATTAAACAAGTATTTTGGACAATAAGGAGCAAATAATGGTTTTAACTTTTCCCTCGTGATAAATAACAATAATTTTTAATTTTCTTTTATTAAATTACACTCTTTCATTAACTCAAGATAATAAAAAAATTGACTAGTTTTGTTTTTTCTCGAGAGATGGCGACAAACTGAATCACATCACGTAAAGAAAGAAAAGTGAAAAGAATATACGAAATATACTTTTTTCTTCTTTTAAAAAAATCCAACTTCACAATACTCTAAAGAGAATATAAAATTACAGGTATGAATCACTTATTTCATGTCAATTTTATAGTAATATTAAAATTTTGCTTTGTGAGAACTTATTTTTATATACTAATAAGTATATAAAAAACATATATTAGAATTTAAAAAACAAATTAAATATATATACAATACATAAAGAAAAACTGGTAGAGAAATGCTTTCAACTTTCTTTTCTACTAGGAGATTGTCCTTAAGAGGAATAAGTCACATTTATACAAATGTCTGCTATTTTAGCACTAGAACCGATGACAAGGCAAACAGCAAATGTTATTAATTGGGTGATTGCAATTTAGTCTAATGAAAATTACAGTTAAATATATTGAGAATAAAAACTGTCTGTCGGTTCATATTACAAAGGGGGGGGGCAGCAGTGCTATTTAATTTGTGATCATATAAAAATGTTATTTCGTATGCAATCTAAATATCACAAGCTAATAAAAAAAAAGTATCGAATAATTTATGCGCAATAGTTTTCGAACTCAACAGCAGCCTTTGAAATCGATAAATATATGTGTGTGTATTAATGCATAATTTAATTAAGCAAAAATACGTATAAATATATAATAGATCGAGATTAACATTCAATCTACTGTTTTATTAAATAAATTAAATACTCTCAATCCAAAGCATAGAATAAATTTTTAGAGAAAAGAACGGATCGTCTTTGGGTTGAGAGTATTTCATTTACTTAATAAACCGGTAGTTAGGGTATTAATCTCGATCTATTTATTACATTATATTGAATACTGGGAATGTTTTATATATATATACGTTTTCTGAAAATACAAAACTTTTCATCTTTCCATACCCAAAATGTTCTGTTATAGTAATTTTGCCTAGAAAGCTTATATAAAAAAATACCAATATGGGATATGTTTTATACATGTATTCACATGCACGTGTTAATAGCTGACGTATAAACTGAATTAAGATTATCATTTATTTACTTTATGAAATAAAAAGTAGTGGAAGCGATGAAATGTAAATTGCCAAAATTTCTAGCACTATATATGAAACACAAAGAAAGTGTAAGCAATTCAAACCATATTAATTAAAATTAAGACGGAGCAGTGAAAATTAGCGAAATATAAATAGTGATTTTAACATGTAATATTACTCAATTTATCACTCTGTCTTAACTCTATTTTTTCTCTAATTTGAAAGCAAATCTCCAGAAAAGACAACACTCAACAGTAACATTTCAGCCATGACTAATCGGGATCAGACAATTAATAATCATTATCACTTATTAAATCAACTATTTACAATTTCTTACTTAATTTTTAAATTCAATTTACATATTTTTTTTTCAATCTCAATTTATGAAGACATAAAAAGTATGTCCAATAATAATAAAAACATACAAATGCAGATTGGAAATTAGAGGAAATGTACAAAAACTAGATTTACATACTGTATAACTTAATTTTTTTCACTGTCACTATTTGAAGCGGTGTCTTCCTGATGGTCCGAGTTACCGGAACTCAGCGGTGATTGGATAACACTACTGTTAGACGATGTCGACGATGGTAGCTTATGTTCGTCATTATCTGGACAATGTAAATAATATGGAGAACCATTTTGTCCATTTAATTTCATCGCTTTGACCTTTAAAGATACATGTTCTGAAGAATCAACTGACGATCTTTCCTTATCACTATCAGGAGTCCCACTGCAGTCTGATATGTTTCCGTAATCATTAAAACTTTTTTCAAGTAAATTTTCCTCATCAACTAAGTTGGGCTTACAATTAGTTGTTTTCCAATGGGTCCGTAGCCCACTTGCACTAATATATTTTTTATTACATGAATTGCAGGTGTAAGGGCGCTCATTTGTATGCAAACGTTTATGAAGCTTAAGATGAACAAACTGAGTAAATTTTGCAGGGCAGAGATCACATGCATAAGGTTTCTGACCACTATGTAATCTCAAATGAGTCTTGAGATTACTAGTGCTACTAAATCTTTTTTTACAAATATCACACTGATGGGGTTTTTCACCTGTATGAACAAGATGATGTTTTTGTAAATGTGCTAACTGGGTAAAACTTTTACCACAAATACTGCATTTGAAAGGACGTTCACCAGAATGAGTTCGTAAGTGGACCTTAAGGTTAGACAATTGTCCAAATGTTTTATAGCAAATATTGCATTCATAATGCATTTTGCCATCTTTTTTCTTTAATGGATATGGTAGAGATCGATACCCCCGCCCAGATGTAGGTGAGAGTTCTAATGATTTATTTGTGAGATTCAAAGCAGTATCACAGTCTTCTGTAACCTGCTCAAATTCAGATTTAGAAGGAGGGGGACTGGGAAGTTGAGGGCCAATGCTATTAGGAATACCATAAGTATACATCCCAAAGTGTGTATGGGAGAAAAGAGGAGTCATTCCTTTAATATACATCATTGAAGAAGTATTAATCGGACTTAAAGCAAATGATATGGGTACAAGAGGTTTGCTGGTTGAATCAGGGTCTTTGATGTCACTACTGCTAGGTAAAACTGGAGAACTGGTATAAGAACTAAAATCACTGTATTCATCTATAGTTTTACTTGCCAATTTAGGCTTGTAAGGCAGAGGTGTCGAGCTGCTACTACTTATATAATTTTTCCAGATTTTAGATTCCACTGACTCTTCATTAACTTGAATTGTTTTCAAAAGAAGTGATTCTAATATCCCACTAGATGGTCTTTTAGCTATAGAAAATCTTGGTGGTAACCCTTCATCAGTGAAACGAGGATGACCATTTTCAATTAATTCCAATTTATCCTCAGATACTGGTTGTACTGATGGGTCTGGTGTTGACAAATGCCTACTTTTAAAACTATAACTACTGTAATTGGTTGGATAACTCCTTCGTCTGGAATTTCTCTGAACGTCAACTTTTACTTTAGGAATACTACCATTTTTTGGAATAGTTTCTTCTTTTGATTTCATGCTAAAATCTAAAACATAATTATCATTTTCGTTATCACTTTCTTCGTTGAATGGAAACACCTCATTGTGATAGGTACTGGAATGGCATTCTGTACTATGACTTGGAATACTAAACTGGCTACCTGGAGACCGAATCATTGTTCTATCAGGTTGAAGCTGCTGACCTAAAAAGACAAACATAACGTTAGTAATAATTTATATTACTGTACGTAATTCTAACATCATATTATATACATTTATCATAAATCTATCACTTCCTTTGTTTAGCTGTAATATTTATATAAATACAACTTGTATACCTCTGAGGAAGACTGCTGGACAGTTGAAACATCAGGTTGGGTGTCCAAATATATATAATTTTTTGTTACTATAAAGTGCTTGGAGTAAAGTGTACAAATTGTATTTATATGTATAACATTATTAAACACATATAAACAAGTATAGTTGTTCTAGCTTAATAAGAAAAAATTAAATGGGTTTATAAGAAAGGCCAAAATATTAAAAGATGAGTTTTATTACTATACAAATCAACATATGAACCACAAATATATCTTATTCATATTATATGCTGGAACATTTAATCTGTTTATGTAACAATGCATACACACGCACACACATATATATACACACTAACAAAATTGTAAAATTACTTACGTATTTTTTGCATCATCATTTCACCTGTCAACGGATAATTAAGTCTTGTTGCAAATTCTTTGCAATACCAAACTAACAATTCTGTATCTGGCATGATGGGTTTAATCGTAAAAAAATAAATATCCATCTGAACCTGGCAGGCAATCAGATTTTGAGTTTCTGACGAATGAGCAGGGTTTACATAGCGCATCCAGTTGCTTTTGTTGATATCAAAACCATCAATATAAAAATACAACTCGTTATCTTTGTAAACCTGAAAAAAAAAGGTATTTTTCCAGTATTTACTTTAAAAAAAATTGTATTAGATAATTACAAAATAATGAAGTAAATAAATAATTTTATCATTAGTTAGCCAGGAGTCATATGCCATTGAACAGTCAAATACCACATTAAGCATATTCAGATTTAAAAAAAAAATCATTTAAACAAGAATCAATCCAAGAATCTTTTTCTCCCTAATTTAGAATTTTATTAGTCAACTAAACTGCACAAGGAAAAATGTTTAATGCGTTGTTTTATAGAATAATGAAATGTAAGTGTTATTTATTGGCAAATTTCTTCTGGTTCAATTTGTAGTTTTATATAATTTTCTAATAATTACTTTAAATAATTATAGATGTGATATGCTATGGCTTCTCCTTTTTTGAAGTCAGGAATCTCTTGGCCACTATGCCCAGAGAAACCTGTTAGCCCTTGCCTTCCCTTTCCATTCCTCATCCTAAGTTTTTCTCATATTCTTCTCTATCCTGTTGATCTCCATTATTTTTTTTCAAACCCAGCATAAAAACCAAGAGTCCACTTTCTGTCTAATCACTTTGTTTATATTTATTCTCCCACTACTTCCTTATTTGTATCCTTTCTGCTTGTAAGCATTTGCCTTCAATTAAAGATACCTAATATTTTTTATGCCTTCCTTACATAACTTGCAGACTAAATCACCCATATTCCTCCATTTATGTGTATATCCCTTTGCTGCTAGCAGTCCTGTTCAAGCCTTAAATGGTAAACTATTTTCCTTGTTATTATCGCAAATTAGCTCACACTCAGTATTTTGTTTACTTCTATATATATATATGTATTTAAACTCTTTTTACTCTTCATATTAGTTCTCTATCTCTCCAATGCTGCCACAATAACACTCAATTATCCTAACACAAACATCCCATCTTTGGAATAAGTATACTGACATGAAGTCTTTATCCAAATCTTCTTCATACCATCCTACCTATCACCCATCTTGTTGCCTGTCCTTTACTAGTAATCCAATTAAATATTATTTTGGCCATTCTCTTACTATCCATAAACTGTAATCTAACAAACCATTTTTATTTTGCTTTTTGCATCTCTCATATAAAAACACGACCATCCCATTTCTCCTTGAATTGCCTCCTTTGCCATCCACACATCTGCATCTAATGCATGTCTTCCAATTTCATTTTGTACTTTTTCTAAGTAATCTAACATTCCTTTACTAACACATAACCTATCATTACCATAACATTTCTTGCTCTGATGTTAAGCGCCATCTGTGAGAAAGCAGAGAAGTTTCATGACTATTATTTATTGGCAAATTTCTTCTGGATCAACTTTTAATATTACAAAAAAAATTGATATCTAATTTAAATAGTCATAGATTAGCCATCTATGAAAAAGCACAGCAGTTTCGTGATAATTTGTCAGTATAAAATTGTTTTTTAATTTTCTCAATAAGGAATCTACATGTGCTCACTATCAAAGTGTTACAGAGACAACTATCCAAGACAATAAAATATTATCAAATTTTTATTCATTCTTGCATTAATAGAATTTTTTCTCACAATAGTATAAGAATTCCAGTAATACTTATTATTCAAAATCTTAAATATATTTTGGGATGCAGGGCACTCTCTTTAAAAGACAAACATTGCTCCATTGAATGGACTGTAAAAAATAATGTATTTTAAATTTACTTGTGTACTGCAAAACAACACTCAATTATAAACAAGGCAAAACTCTCCATACAGTAGTGCCACCCTGTGCCAACCAGAGTAATGAATGAATACCAGAAGGCTTGTGAATAAAATCCCTATCTAATGCCTACTCATCCAATATCCCCAGACTAGTTTCTGGCTTGTGGACTTCGTCAGTGAGGAGCTTTGGATCTGAGAGCACTGCAACTAGATCTTAAGGATCTATATAAACAATTATGTGCTAGTATAAGAGATGGTGATCATGTGATGCTCAACACTCAATTAAATATTGTTAGATTTCAAGACATTATCGAATCTGTATCATAAATAAATCATGCCTCTTTTATTATCCATAACTGCTTTGGAATTTTATGATTATTAGAATGAGAATAAAATATTTTGATAGAAATAAAACTGATAAAATAAAGATTCTGTTTACTAGAAGAGAATTAGGTAATCATAGATCTGCATAGCAGTTATTCAATGGTTAGGTAATTCTATATGATAGAAAAGTTACTACCGTTTAATGTTGATTAAGGATGAGTTAAATGGATCATGTGATGTGCCGTTTAAAATGAAAACACAGTAATAGTTCAGCTACCATACCCTTTTAGAAATGTTTCCAAAAAATGTATTATTTTATTTATTAGCTGCATAATTCATATTAAAGATGCTTCTATATAATAGTATTTCTTATGTAGCAGACTATATGTACATATGTATCAAATCACAGAGGCAAAACTCTTCATACAGTAGCGCCACTTAGTGCAAAACAGAATAATCAATGGATGCACGAAGGTTTGTGCGTAAAATCCCTATCTAATGTCTACACATCCAATATTCCCAGACTAATACTGTATATTATATAAAGGTCATGTGACATCTGACTTGATTTTTTTGTAACACCATATAATACTAAATCATCCATGCACTTTACTACTGTTATACAATGCTTTATTTACCACCCTCTTTGACAGTTTACAATCGAAACTGTAAACTCTACTGTAAAAGAGGGTGGTAAACAGAGCATTGTATAACAGTAGTAAAGTGCATGGATGATTTACTATTATATGGTATACATATGGCAATGCAATAAGAAAGAGTAATTATCCCCAGACCAGTTTCTTGCTTGTGGCCTTCATCAGTGAGGAGCTTTGAATCTGGGATCACTGCACCTAGATTTTAGGATCTAATGCAACCTTCCACAACCATCTTTTATCTATTTAGTTAGCATAAAGATAGGAGCCAAATATGAAAAACTAATGTTTTCAAGCTAAGCTCATTAACTTGTATAGTCGTATAGATCTGAATTCATTTCAGCATCCATATCTTTTGGTATCTTTGGTTCTTTAATAACCACAGTCACCATAATCTTTTTAGACAGGATTAATATCAAATCATCAAACATTGCATGATCACCATTCCTTATGATTACTTTGGCTTGCCACTGAGTGGTGCTACTATACGGAGAGTTTTGCCTCTGTGTAAACAGCTTGTGTAAGAATAAAGTATGGTGATCACATAAACAATCATCCCAAACTTTAGGAAATTTTCAGCTATGCCCTCTGTGAGTAAATGTACTAGAGCATGTTTCTCAAAATAGCTAATTCAAAAAGTACCTCTTTGAACTATAGGGTGCAAAGATATTAATATTGAAACAGACTAATTTCAATAAGAGAGCATTAAATTTACATAAACAACAGTCTTTAAACTGCTCCTAAACAAATATGTTTACAAAACTTGCACAAAGACAGACTAAACATTAGTCATTTTTAATCTTTGAAACTCCCAAACACAGATATATATATAAATATATTTCGTGTATACCACTATCTGAAATAAATATCAAGTCACTTCAAACATTAAGAAATTTTCAGCTATGGCTTCTGTGCATAAACATATTAGAGCCTGCATCTCAAAACAACTAATTCAAAAAGGTACCTCTTTGAATTATAGGTTGCAAAACTATTTAATATTGAAACATGGAGTAATTCAAACAGAGAGCATGAAATTTACATAAGCAGTGAATTTTCTCAAAGTATGAGGTGAATTGATATTTAATTAGATAGTGGTATGCACTGGAAATATTTTTATTGGGAGTTTCAAAGATGAAAAATGACTAATGTTTAGTCTGTCTTTGTGTAAGTATAGTAAACACGTGTGTTTAGGAGAAATTTAAAGATTAGTGCTAGGTAAATTTCATGCCCTCTTTTTGAATTTGTCAATATTTTAATATTCAATATCTTTGCAGCCTATAATTCAAAGAAATGCCTTTTTGAATTAGCTGGTTTGAGATGTGGTCTCTAATATGTTTATTCTCAGATGGCATAGCAGAAAATTACTTAACGTTTGAGGTGATTTGATATTCAATATTTATTTCAGATAGTGATATGACTGGAAATATTTTCATATATATATATGTTTTCTGCCCAGAAGCTGAGATCCTTAACTTATATATATATATGATCACTAGATGGAGCTTTACCAATAGTTCCTAACAAGCTTTTGTTTACATAAACTAGATCTAGTTTCTAGTCTCCACCCTTCACTAACATGAGTTAACTAGCTTGAAACCAGCTGGTCTGAAGGTGGAGACAACGAAAAAGATATTGCATTCTATCTCTCTCGGCATTTATGTAAACAAAAGCTTGTTAGGAGCTATTGGTAAAGCTCCATCTAGTGATCATAAAATGCAAGCTAAAAGCAAGTTACAAAATTTATAACTTGTTTTGTTTATCACATATATGTATGTATACAAATATTAAAATCCTATCAATACATACCCTCCAAAAATACTGCCGATTAGCACCTTTTGGAACAGAATCTTTGGTGAAAACTTCCCCTACTAATGGTCCAAATCTTGTTCCTCTGGGTATATATTCTTTGGCCCAGACTCCAAGAACCTAAATAAATGGCAAGCACAAATAATAATAATAAAATGAGATATATTTTAATCAAATAATTTCAATAAATAACAGATAAATATATGTATTAATTATTTTATTAAATAAATATATTACACAAGATTGTTAATTATCTCCAAAATTAAAAAAATATATAAATAAATTTAAATTAAAAATTATTAAAACTACTGTACTCAAGTGAACAATTTTTTCATTTTGCAATCACTAAATACCCAATTAATTGGTTAGAAATTTTAATTTTTTAATATTCTTATATTAAATGGGCTTATATTCATAGTGTTGAAACTTTTTTATATATCGTTTAAAAGTATTATTAGGTTCTTGGATCATGATTCGTTTATTACTATTCTAGTATATCTCTTTTATTGTTATTAATATAGATGATGATAAAATCTGTATTATCATCACTGAAAATTCAATGCAATGTTTCTTTTTATGGGATATAAACATATCTCTGTGTAAAATCGACAACTATAGTTTTTTTCTAACTTTTAGCAACCAGATTTTTTTCCAAAACAATAATTCACTAACTCCCGTCACTACAAAGTTATTATTAATTATGGTACTTGTGAGTTTTCAAGGAAACCAAGATGGCAGCCCATATTTTTGATAAATATACAGTTTCAGGGCCCCCAAAAAATGTTTAAAAAAAATTCCTGATAGGAAATGTCATATATATTATTTATATTTTATTTTTATTACTATTATTTTAAAAAAAGAAATCATTGTGCAAAAATTAATTACAGTATTTAATTAATTTTTTTTTTTTTTTTGATTAACTTATTAACAGACAAATGAAAAAGAAATATAATTACTATATTTATACTTTTTTCATGTTAGTGACATTGTCACCCTTAATGCACGTTTTTTTAGGATTGCAGGATCCCTTACTTTTGGAAATGGTTTGATGCATCACATTCTGTGACAGAAAGGTCCCAAATTTTTATCATTATGACAATTGATCAAAAAAAGTGCTGACAAAAGGAAACCCTGAATTGAACCAAAGTATATCAAAGTTATGATATTTCGTCTCTTGCAACATTATAAGTAAAACAAAAAAAATTGAAATGGAACTTCTTAATGAAATTTATTTTTTCTTTTTTTTAAAAATTTAACAATCGATTTATTAATTTTATTTTAATTTAATAACTAACACATCTTCGGCAGATTATATGCCCTTGAAACTAAAATATTTATCAAAAATATGGGGTGTCATCTTGGATTACTTGAAATCTCATAAGTACCTAATTTATATATGTAATAGGACTGTATTAATATTTTATAATCAATAAATGTAATAATTAAGTAAATATGCATTTTAGCAGCAGAAGAAATAGAAATAAGATATTAACTTGATACTAAAAGGAAATATGCCTATGTGTTTGAAAAGGAAGATTTTTAATAAATGTGTTTTACCAGTTCTTACTTATGAATCTGAGACTTGGACACTTAATAGAAGAGCAATACAAAGACTTCAGACCACTCAAAGAAGTATGGAGAGATGCATTTTGGGAATAACAAGAAGAGATAAAAAATGCAATATATGGGTAAGAGAGCAAACAGGTGTTACTGACCTCATTAAAAAAATTAAAAGACTGAAGGGGAGTTGGGCTGGACATATTATTCTAGAAGAGATGATAATAGATGGACAATTGAAATCTTAAACCGGATTCCAAGAGATTGTTAAAGACCCAGAAAGAGACCACGTGAGATGGATGGATGAAATAAGAAAGTGCAAAGGGGTGATGTGGAGAAGAGAAATTAAAGATCAAAGAAAATGGATTGAAATTGGAGAAACCATCTTGCAGTGAAATGATAACGGTTGATGATGATGATATAAATTATGGCCACTGATAATTAGTTATTATCATTGCGATATCCACCTTTTTTTCATTAATATTGTTTGTTAATTTATTTATTTTTTCTTTTACACATATATATTTCGAACTCAACTCTGTATGTGCTTTCTGGTCATTAATATTAATAGTGTACTGGTGTTTTGTAAATATTATAGCCTCCACTACCATTCAGGTTAGCATGTATTAAATTCTAATATAACAAAAATGTTATTATATTATCCATTGAAAATTTTATTTTATAATGTTAAAACTCTTTAAATTAAAAATTATATAAGCAAAAATATAGAACAACCATATTAGCATTTAATGAATATTTGTGTAGTGTAATTTTCACTATATGACTCACGCGAGGTAGGGATTGGTTACTATCCACTGGTAACACCTTGTGGAGGGGTGTAATCATAAACATTTGACCCAAGGCATGTGAAAAATATGTATGATCCCCAAGATGCATATCTTGGGTCATCTTTTTATGATTACTCCCCTTCACAAGGTGTTAAAAGCAGATATAAATCAGTCCTTACCTTGCATAAATAATGTAGTAAAAACATTTACACTACAGAAATATTATTCATTAAGTGGATAATCTTTAGTCTAATGAATGACTAATAAAAATTACTAATAATGCCATATTAGCCTCTCATTTTGGAAAATATTTTACATATATAATTACAATGTGTATGTACATATATAATTTTTTTATTATAAAAATTTAAAAATTATATATCAATTTACGTATTAAATGATTATCAAAATTTTTTTTCTTAAATTATACATGATTTATACATAAAAAAAATCATAATTATATAAATATGTATGTATAGATAAGCATTAAGCCTATTATTTATATATATTTAAATATTTAGTTCTGATGAAGACTGCTGGGTGATTGAAACCATAAGAAAATATAAAGAAATAAATTTTATTTTATAGGTTGCATTATAAAGTGTTTAATGAAGGTAATAAATGGTGTTGTATATATAAAACATATGGTATTAGCTTAGAAAGTGCTCTCCATTATTTTGGTTTATGACGGAAGCCCCCAAACCATCGTAGACACAATCAAATGATAAAGGATGGTACTTGGCCTATTGCCAGTGTTACAGATATTTTGTCCTACACTAGACCAAACTTACTTATAATAGTAATATTTTAAAAGGCCTTTGTAAGCAGTTGTACACATATAACAGTTTGAAGACCTTTTAAAAATAATTTAGTTTCTTTTGCTCTACAGCTCATACATATTTATTTAATTTAATTTTATATTGTCTTGCAATCTATTTTACGAGCTGTTATTTGAAAAAGTGTTTCTGACATGTATTTTTCAGGTGTGTATTGAAAAGTTGCAGAAATTTTAGTTATTATTTAAAATAAGTATTCTCCCTAAAACGCAAACTTTTTGTGCAAGCCAAAGTTTCTATGACTTTATTTTAATTGTGACAATAAATTTATAATTTCTTTCCATTTCTTAGTCTTTTATACATTGATATAAATATGATACTATTACAAAGAAATCAAGTCAGATGTCACATGACCTAATTTAAACAAACTTGTATTACAAATGTTATATAAAGAGCTCACAAATAAGCTCTTAACAAGCTTTGCAGAATATCCCTAACCCCAGACCGGTTTCTGCTACTGGCTTCCTCAGGGATATTCTGAAAAGCTGTTAAGAGCTTATTTGCGAGCTCTTTATATAACATATGATGCTATATATTCCTTAATTGAACATTTTGCAATACAATGTATAATAAATAGAATAAATTCTATTATATACATTGCAGTGTAAACTGTTCTATTAAGGATTATATAGTATTTTATATATCGACTATAATTTCATAATCATTTTTATTTTTTTAACAATATATAAACGGTTTCTAAAGAAAAGCAATTAATTCGGTTACAAGTATAGCAACAAAACAAATATTTTAAAAGATCGGCCCAAATGAATTTGAACTTGTAGTTAAAAATAACAAAATTCTGTCAATGAAAAGATTTTCGGTATACAATATAAGTGTGTGCATATCATTTCTTTTATCAACTCTTCTTGAATTTCCGCCACCTCTAATTTTTTTTTTACTACATGCAGATCAAAATGATTTCTTTTGGAATAATTCTTATGTTTAATAAAATTTAGGTTAACCCAATTCTTATGTTATAAAATATTTCTAAAAAGATTTTAAAAATTCAGACTACTAATAATAGGAACCCATTAGTTTCAGTTTTACAGCTCCCCCTTTTGTTTGTTTTTTGAACTAATTTACAATTCCTTCATTAAAAAGTTCGACTCACATACATATATAGTTTAAAAAAAAAAGAAGATATAAGCCCATTTTTAAAGTAAGTTAGTATAAATTAGTTTTAAAAATTATTAAACAGTGTGAAGGTCTTCCTAAAGTACAGTATATCTTGATAATTTTGAGCTATGTGTCACCGGATGACTAACATCTCCATTGAGGGTCCGCGATGGTCGCAATTCCAAATTCTTAGGCAAAGAACTCTCAGCTTTATTGCCAGCACTTGGATCACATGGTATATCTGGTACAATATAAACTGATAGCTTTTCAAATTCTTCTTCTTTAATCTCATTCAAATCCCAAGGATCATCGTCCATCCTCTGCTGCGGATGTAGCTATAGATAAAAAGAAATTGACTAATCAATTTTCCAGTATTTTATTACATTATTGAATAAATATAAATAAATCAAAATTACACATGCATATATATATAATACCCAAATAAATAATAATGTATAACATATAATCGTGAAACATATAAACAGAACAGTTAATATCAAATGTTGTAAATAAATATTATTTAAAAATAGGTAAGTTTAAAAAAAAGATTGTAAAAGACCTAGAAAGAGACCACATGTGAGATGGGTGGATGAAATAAGGAAGTGTGTTAGGTGATGTGGAGAAGAGAGGCTAGAGATCGGAGAAGATGGATTGAACTTGGAAAGACCATCCTGCAGGGACTGATAATGATCGAAAATGATGATAATAAAGATAAAAAAATAGCAGAAAGTAGAAACAATCATTTCATTTTCAATCCAAAAGGCAACTGCCAACAAACAATTATTGTATATATATTTAATATCTATAAAATAGTACATGATTTATATCGATAAAGCTGTTGTTAGCCCAGAGGTCAGCGCAGCCGCCTTGCAAGCAAGCAGTTGGTTGTAGACGGTTGTGCAGGTTCGCCTCCCGGCAGATGCTATGACATATGGAAAAAAAAATCTGTACTAAATAACCTTAGAGGAAATAAAGAATCAACGAAAAAATATATATAGCAAAATTTATTTTAATTATATTTACAGTGATCCTTTTTTTTTTAGATTTATCACTGATATATATATATATATATTTGAAAAGGCATTAGATAATTATAGATAATGAAAACGTTTGTTTATTAAAACAAAAAGTTGTTATTGTATTAAATTGCGAAAAAATCTAATGGATACATAGGATGAATTTTTTTAAAAAGACTCCCTCTCATTAAAGACATTTCTATATTAAATTGGAAAAGATTTTCAGATTAGTACACACATTCACTATTAGACAGCAGTTTATCATTGCTTCAGATGATAACAGAAGCAGTAATAATATCCCTATCTTGCGTGAGAGTGGTGTAGTAAAAATTACACTACAGCAATATTATTCATTAAGTGGATATTTTCTAGTCTAATGAATGACTAATAAAAATTATTAGTATATTTCCATTAAGTGATTTGGGTCAAAGTTGTGAGGGCAGCATATTTGACACTTATCAATTAAACTGTAGTGATTGGCTCTCTGCAATTACTGACCAATGATAAAAGTATGTGTAAGAGTTTGTAATCTGGCCATCTGATGAATACTGCTTCACTATGAAATGTGCATCTTGCAGATCATATATTTTTTTCATGTTTTTGGTCACATATTTATGCCTACATCCTTCCACAAGGTGTTAAAAATGGATAGAAACCAGTTCCTACCTCATATGACAGTGGTAATAGGGACAATTACACTATAGAAATATTATTCATTAAGTGGATAATCTCTAGTCTAATGAATGACTAATAAAAATTATTAATATACTTCCATCAAATGATTTGTGTCAAAGTTGTGAGGGCAGCAAATTTGACACTTTCCATTCAAACTATAGTAATTTTCTGTTTACATATTCTGAACAATGACAGAAGATATGTGTAAGAGATTGTGATCTGGGCCAACTGATGAATGCTGGTTCACTATGAAATGTGCATCTTTGAGGATTATAGATCATTTTTGCATGTCTTTGATCATATCCCTCCACAAGCAGATAGAAACCAGTCTCTACCTTGCATAAGAGTGGAAGTTACACTACTGAAATATTAATTATTAAATGGATATCAGGTCTAATTAATGACTAATAAAAATTATTAAGATGCTGTAAGTAAATTTTGGTTATTCGTTTTTTACAGTTAAAATGATTCACCCATTGAATTTCAATCTGAGCTTATATAAGTTAGTGCAATGCAAAAAAAATGAAATAAATGAGTGAATGAAATGGAGGAACAAAGAAATAGTCATGTTGTGATATAGTAACATGGCTGCAAAAAAAAAAAGAGAAGAAATATAGGAGTATTGCTAACTTAAAAGTAAGATTTAATTTTTTGAGATAATCTTTGGAATTATGATATGCAGTAGTTTCAGTGAGAGATAATTTTTGGTGAGCAAATATTTCTGGTTCAATTTCTGGCTAAGGGAAATTAAATAAAAAATTTGTCTAGCCAAATGGGATAAAAATACTGTGCTACAACAGTCATGTAAACTAAATCAACTGGAGCCTAGCTGCTGGGAAAGTTTATTAAAATGAATAGATCTCTGATCAGGTTGAAAGGTGTGGAGATACTATCAGGTCTCATGTAGAAGTAATTAATGTTTTGAGTTATTTCATTTCAGACATTTTGAAAATGTATTTAGCTGAAATAAATATATAGACTAATGTCATCAAAGTTGTTTTCTTCTGATTTTTAAATTTCCCTTAATTATGGTATAACCTGGTTTAATAAAATATATATTTGAAGTTATTAAACTTTAATACATTTTAATATAATTAACTTGAAATCATTGTAGATTATGATTTTTATAACAAAATGGTCGTTGCATCTACAAGTATTATGTAACCAACAGAAGCAAACTGTCATTCTAAATATTTATTAAAAACATTATATGTTTCTAGTAAACTATATTAAATAGTCGTACTAGACAAAATAGATTGACCTATTTTATTATTATAATTGCAATGCATAGTTTAGCTCAATAATAAGAGTAGGTATTATAGAGCTAAAAGTTCTTGAATCACTTTCCAGTTCATGGATTGTGGGAGTGTTTGATCAGTTGAATGGAATTGTTATGCTAATTCTTTTACTGACTATTCAATACTTATTTTTATTATTGTAAATATAGGGGACCCGAACACAGACTGTACCTTTCTACAATCTGTTTACATTATATTAAAATTTGGTGTATGAATAAAAACTGGTACAAGAACAGCAAAAAAATTATCTGATTACTATGACTTCATGTAAATTTTTTTAATAAGTAGTAAACTTTACACTAATTTGTCTAACGTTGAAAATTTTTGGTATGCAATATGTCATGAAATGTAATATGGAAAATAACTATATGCAAAAATGTATATGAAATATGCTTAAAATCTGAATAAAGTTCACAATTTTTGCCGAGTGCACTTTCGACTAAGTTATTGACAGCTTTATTAGAGAAAGTGCACTAGACAAAAATTACGAACTTTATTCAGATTTTAAGCAAATCTCGTATACATTTTTACATATAGTTATTTTCCATACCAATTTGTTTAATTAATTTTTAAAATAATAGTTGAAATAATTAAAAAGAAACTGTATATACATTCACATGATGTAAGTATAAACTAAGCTATGTAAAAACTTAAATAATCGCAACATGAAGATTTTAATTAGACATATATATAAAAAAATTAACATTGACATTGTATATTTTCTAGTCAGCTGTTCCGGGTTCGCTTCCCGGCCAATGCTTTGACACATGAAAAAAAAAGATATGAAAACAGTTAATATTTAAACAATTCTAATATCAATGTATATATATACTTTAACAGTTGAAAAAGAAAAGATTCGTCAGTTTTAAATCTTTAAAACTTACTAATCATGCTTTTGATTGCTAAATCCAGAATCATTATAATTAGCAGAAGAAAAGAAAAGAAAACTATGTGAATTACATTACTAATATCGTTAACAATCAACAATCTCAACCTGTTGTCAAGGCAACCTTTAATCAATAAAGATGGAAATCCGCCTTTATTTATGGACTAATAGGCTTATATAGAGACTAAAAACTACAAACTGACTACAGAGAGTGAAATTATCAACACAAAGAATGTGACATTGGAATTGTATAAGTGTGGACTCCTTTCATGTATTTACATTAACTATTATCTAGCCTAGTACACTATTAAGTTTATTATAATAAACTTAATAATGTACTAGGAATTTAATTTAAAAGAATTTAAAAGATATAATTGTAAATATGAATGTTACAATTGACTATTAGTGAGTCTGCTTTCAGAACCAGTTATATTTACCGGTTTAAGGAGATTTATTTAAACTTCTTTGTATTGATAATTTCACTCTCTGTAGTCAAGTTGCAACCTTTATTGTCTATTCAAACATAATGATCATAGATAAAGGTGGATTTCCAGCTTTATTGGTTAAAGGAGGTTGCCTTGACAACAAGTTGTGATTGTTGATTGGAAATGATATTTGTATTGTTTAAGTGTTGACTGTTTTTATCTCTGTATGTAGTCTTAAGGATTATTAGGTTTAATATATATATATTAATTGATACATTTCTATATATAAAAATAACCACATGGAACTTTAAAATTTTAATCTATATATTTTATTTTGTAGCCTGAATAGTTTTAAAAGTTCACCAATTAGAAAAGGAAATTCAACCCATGAATCAAGATAGCTATGGATGTGATCCAACATAAATTATAATTTTACTTGAAAACATTATGAGATTTTTTGTGATTAAGTGTTCAATGCGACTAAAATAAACTTACGGGGGGGGGGTCTCATTCTGATAATTTTATATTTTTCTTTTACTTTATACTATATACATAAACAATAACATTTTATTAATTAGATGTGTCCCTTTTCTATATTAGTAATCACAGACTTGGAACCAGCTTCATGATTTTAAAAGATTCTTCGAACAAGCTGTTGCATATTTAGGATTATTATGTGAGGACTTTTTTACCTATCTATTGGGGTGGATATTAATAACACAATCTTGTTTTTTGCTTATCAGCTTTCGGTAATGTTCACTTATTTAATGTATGGCCCCAAGCAACTCTTCTTTCTCCAATGTAGCCCAGATATGCCAAAAGTTGGACACTCATGAACAAAAGTACCAGTATCAATTTCTGGTTGAAGAAAATGATATTTTTTTAATCATTTGAATGAAACTTATGCTCAATCTGACATTTCAGTTCTTGAATGTCTCATTCAGTTATTTACCCCCGCCCCCCCCAATAAATTCAAAATAAAATAACTTTTTTTTTTTTTTTTCCATATGTCATAGCATCGGCCGGGACGCGAACCCACAACCGTCTGCAACCAACTACTTGCTTGCATGGCGGCTGCGATGCCTCTCGGCTAACAACGCAAGACTAAAATAACTTTTACAACTTATAAAAATAGTTACTATTCACATAATACTTACATCCAAAAATCAGTTTTATGGGAACATTGTTTGTTAGGTTTAAGATCATGTTATTATCCATTATATTATAATCTTGAAAGTTCAATTAAGAAGAGTAAAAAAGTTTTCTATTTGTGATTTGCTAAATTTAAATAAAAAGATATGCATTCTTGCGGATTCCAAATAATAAACGGAATATTGTGTTTTAATAAATATCTGTAACCAAGCATTTTTCAGATCTGTTACGTAGTCATCTAAAGCTTTTTACAAATTTTGAGCAGCCATTTTGTGAAAAACGTCTTAGCCCAATCCTCACCTTATTCTTATATTTCACTAAGACCGTTTCAGTTTACATTACAAGCTTTGGGCTCGTTATTTAAAGTACATATATAGTGAGAAATTCGTTTGGGGCATTTTTATGCAAAACGTCTGCTTAAGATTTGTAATAAGTTGGAAGATTTTATTGGCTACAAATATGTGGAGATCCAAGACCAAACACTTTGAATGAAGATTTTATTGGCTACTTTCCGCAAAACCTCTTTAAAAAGTTTATTGAAGAAAACATCCCACAATACGCTAGCTAGTTAATTTGTAATTATTGAAAGTTTGAGTGTTTTTTTAATTTGCTTTATTTTCTAGTTAGCATAGCTAGATACCAATTTACTGACCAGTTGTAAGATGGTTTAGCTACCAGGAAAAAAAAAAAACCTTATTTGGAAATCATCAACAATTCCAGTTTTTAAGTTTCATCCAGATTTTGGGCATAGTAAACAAATGACCTAACCACTTTATTATAAGACCCATCACTATATATAATCTTTTATTGTATTTACTATTATTTTGAGTATTACTTGTAAAACTATTTTCATTCTTATCTATTTTTTTTCGTAATCAATTGTCTGTCATTTTGTAACTTTTTTTTGTAAATAGTACATTTTTTAAATTTATTTTAAAAATGCATTAATTATGATAATAAAGCTTTAATTATCTGTGTATTAATCAGATATTTTATTTAACTGAAGTACAAATTAAATATTTTAAAATTACAAGATACAAATTAAATACCACAGATTATTATATAAATATATATTTCTGATGCAAACATATTATTTTTTAAAAATCAAACAAAAATAGCTATTTAAAAATTTAAGCTAATAGTGAACTTATGAAGACCTAGAGTAGGGGTTTGAAAACTACGGCTGGTGAACCATACGTGGCTCTTTGATCCCAACTATATGCCTCTTTTTATCAAGATAAATATAAAATGCATTTTTATTTTCTCTTCTAATTTGAAAATAAATATTTTAATGACTTTAGGAGAGGAAAAATATATATTTCTTGAATTCAGTCTTATTATGGAATAATAATTATTGTATGTGTTAAATATTTAAATATTAGAAATTTATGGATAAATCAAACTGTCGAAATAATTTTTTGTTTTTATTTATTTATTTTGAAGATAATTTTTATTCTCTTTAGAATGTATACATATTGTATTATTTTCTATTACTAAAATAAATGTTCACGTATATAAACAGCCCTTCAGAAATTCAGTTTTCAAACATATTTTTCATTTCTTTCTCTTGCGCCTCTTTAATGGGGGGGGGGGGAGCAAATGGCTTTTCGAATTAAAAAAAGTTTGCCAACCCCTAGGCTAGAGGAATAATGCTACATAAATTTTTATTTTTATTTTTAAAAAAAATCAAACCATACGAAATAAAAAGATAAATAAAACACTTTGGCCATTTCAATTAAGGGGATGAGGCCACAATGTTTCACCTGCAAAGACCGCAACCACCTTAATCGGGACTGCCCTCAAAAAAATAAATGCAACTCTTGCCAGAAAGAAAAGGGCCTAAACCACATCTGTGCTCCACCCAGCCCCAATAAATATGAACATCCTCCTTCAGCTAACCTCTCACCTCCACCTCACTTCAATTCAATCTTTCAGCATTCGGCCACCCTCTCACCTTTGGCCACATAATTTTGGTCTCATTCGCAGCCCACCACTCTCAGTTAGAGCTCACTCACAGGACCCTCTTTCCTTAATGGACATGAACACTTATTCAAACTCAGAAATCATCCTGTCTGAGTCTACCAACTCTGGCCCTTCCGCCACTAACAAGAAACATCAGAAGCATGCACGCCCTAACCCATCAGATAGTGATACCAACTCTGACAGGCAGATTTCCATCCTTGATCTTCCTGGTAAAATCACAATGGATCCTTTTCCTGAGCCAAGGGCAAGTCTCAGACATTCAGAACATACAAGGAAAAAAAGAATTCTTTCAGCGAAAAATTCTCTGGCTTGAACCCGGACCTTGTCACCATCCTCCCTTCGCCCTCTCTCACCTTCCTCTGCTGAAATTTTCTCGGACAGTGGGTCATCAAGTAACATCAAGAATGAATCATTGTGCAATTCTGGCAGGAGAAGCAAGAACTGTACTCCTCATATCTCTCCCAACCCAGCTCATCCTCGCTCACCATAAAATTTCCGTATTCCTACCTTTTTCTAAGATGTGCTTTTCTAACCAGCCGGAACTACACACCATTTCCCCTGTCCACTTCCCATTCCCTTTTTACATGTATCCTTCCCCTCTTACCATTTTGTTCCTGAAATTTCATTTGTTTCATTGTATCTGGTTTTTTTTTTTTGATGAATGAACATCTCATCACTGAGGAAAAAAAAACAACAATTTTCTAATAATGAATACTATTTCCACAGCGTAATTTTCACTACATCCCTCATGCAAGATAAGGACTGGTTTCTATCTGCTTTTAACACCTTGTGGAGGGATATAATCATAAACATAAAACCAAAGACGTGAAAAAGATTATGATCCCCAAAATGCATATTTTGTGCTAAAACAGCACCTATCAGTTGCCCAGACCACAATCTTTTACATATATCTTTACCATTGTTGTGTGTACATATATAGCAAATTACTAGTTTAATTGATATGTCAGATGTGATGACGTCACAATTTTGACACAAATCACTTAATGGAAGTATATTAATAATTTTTCATTAGTTATTCATTAGACTAGAGATTATCCAATAATAAATAATATTTCTGTAGTGTTTGACACTTGTCAATTAAACTGTAGTAATTTGTTATAAATATATATACAGAACAATGATAAAGATATGTGTAAGAAATTGTGGACTGGGCCAATTGACGAGTGCTGGATCAGCATGAAATGTGCATCTTGGGGACCATACATATTTTTCACATGTCTTGGTCACACGTTTATAATTATATTTCTCCACGAAGTGTTAAAAATGAAGAGACACAATGAAGAAACACCAGTCTCCACCTTGCTTAAGAATGGTGTAGTGAAAATTACACTAACGAAATATTAGTGGATAATCTTTAGTTTAATTAATGAATGAATAATAAAAATTATTAAAAACCGTTACCTTTTGCTTTCTTTAAAATTAACATTATTTCAAAAGAAAATCTACATAGCCTATTATAATTCTTAACACTGTTTTATTATGATGCAGTTTTATCAAAAAACGTTCATTTCAAAAGCACAACAAAAAGATTTGACCCCCAGCACTGCTAATTTCCTTCATTACTTTCATATCCAGCTATAATAATAATAAAAATCATGCAATCTTAAAACATAAGCAAGAGTTTTGAATTGTGCATCCGGGAACTAATTTTCTAAGTTTGAAGAAACCGTATTTTTATATTGGACTATTCCCATAATCTAATATGCGTATTGAATGTCTTTAGACTTTATTTAAATATTTCAAATACATTCAACTGTTAGTAATAGCACATCAAACAGGTTAACCTTTCAATTGCTACATATACTTCCTTCAACAATAATTAGTCGAAGTAGTGCTTTTTCAACTCTTGCCACATGTGGGACTCAATGTAAAGAAAAGTAATTCAATAAATAATCATTTATCATCATGTAATCATCATTTCCTGTGCTTACACAAGCTGTTAATATAGTAGCAAATTCTCCATACAATAGCGCCACCCAGTGCAAGTCTTAGTAATTAATGGATGCAAAAAAGTTTAGGCATAAAATCTCCAACTAGTCCCTACTCATCCAATAGCCCCAGACTAGTTTCTAGCTTGTGGCTTTCATTAGTAAGGCAACTTAGATCTGAGAGTACTGCATCTAGATCTTAAATCTAATGCAACCCCCCAGCAGCCACCTTTTATCTATTTAATTAACAATAAAGTTATGATCCCAAGATAAAAACTCATCAATATTTTCAATCTAAGTTTATTCACTTGTATAGTCATATAGATTTGAACTCAGTTCAGTATCTTTATATTTTGGTGTCTTTAGTTTTTTTAAAAACTGTCAGATATATATGACTACCAAGTAAATGAGTTTTGGATTGAAAACACTGATGTGTTTTCATTTTAGGCCCATAGCTTTATAGTTAACTAAATAAGTAAAAGTCAATTGCTGGAGGGTTGCATTAAATCTTAAGATATAAGTGCAGTGCTCTCAGATTCAAAGTTCCTCATTGATGAAAGTCACAAGTAAGAAACTAGTCTGGGGATATTGGATGGATGGGACTAGATATGAATTTTTATGTACAAACTTTACATTCATTGATTACTAAGGCTTGCACTAGGTGGTGCTACTGTATGAGAGTTTGCTAGAATAAATAGAATATTAGGTGCGAGTTAATATATGACAATACTAAGGAAAGTAGTTCATTGTTTAAGGCTCGAATGGGATCTTTAGCTACAAGAGAATATACATGTAAATGGAAAAATATGAGTGATTTATTTTGTAAATTATGTAAGGAAGGAATAGAAAATATTAGGCATCTGTTAATTGAATGTAAATGTTTGAAAACAGAAAGGGTACATATAATGATGTTATGGAAGAATAAATATGAAAAAAGATTATACAGAAAGTGAATCATTGGTTTCTATGTTGGGTTTGGGAAAAGATAAGGGGGAATTAGATATTTATAGAGTTGACAAAGATTATGTTGTGGAAATGGATGGAGCAGAATATGGGAAAACTTAGAGTGGGGAATGGAAAATTAAATGGCTAACAGGTTTATCTGGGCGTAATTGCTTAGATATTCTTGACTTCATTTAAGGAGAAGTCACAACACATCACATCAGTAGAAAGAGAAGTAGGAAAAGTGTGTGGATGGCAAAAGAGGCAATTCAAGGAGAAATTGGATGATCAAGTTTTTATATGAGATGCAAAATGAAGATGTTCAGTAGATTGCAATTTATGGATAATAAATAGCCAAAATAGTATTTAATTTGTTAATGACTAAAGGAGACAATAAGATGGGCGAGAAAGGTAGCATAGTATGCACAAGATTTGGATAAAAACTTTATATCAAAATACTTATCCAAAAGGTGGGATGATTGTCTTAAGAGAATTGTTGAGTATTATAGTGGCAAGAAATGGGATAGAAGAATAGATGCAGTAATAAAAAATATGAAGTTGGAGAACTAGTATGGAGAGTAAAAAAAGTTTAAATATATAGAGAAGTAAACAGAATGTTGGGTGTGAGCTAAGTTATGGTAATAGCTAGAAAAGTAGTTTACTGTTTAATACTCAAACAAGAGCATTAGAAACAAGGGAATATACATATAAATAAATAAATATGAGTTATTTAGCCTGCAGCTTATGTATAGAAAATATTAGACATCTGTTAATTGAATGTAAATGCTTGCAAGCAGGAAGGGTACAAATAATGAAGTTGTGGGAGAATAAATATAAACAAAGTGATTATACAGAAAGTGGGTTCTTGGTTTTTATGCTGGGTTTGGAAAAAGATGAGGGGGTTTTAGAAGTAAAGGCCATAGAGCTGACAAAAATAATGTTGTGGTAATGAGATGGAAAAGGAGAGAAAAGAATATGGGGAAAACTTAGGGTGGGAAATGGAAAGGGAAGGAAAGATGGGTAACAGGTTTCTTTGGACATAGTGGCTGAGAGGTTACTGACTCCGAGAAAGGAGAAGCCATAGTGCACACATCTTCACTGTATGTAGACATTTCTGGTTATTAAGAATGCTTTTAGCTTCTTTCATATCATATTTTCTACACCTTCCACAGATATCGAAAAAATGAGAAATATATTTTTTAAATATTTTTTCTTAATACAATTTTTAATCACACAAATTTTGACAAATATGGGGTTTCCTCAAAAGTGAGGCCTGGTTAACAATTGGTTCATTTGGCCCATATCCAGCCTTGCATAGGATATTTTTACACCAAACCATTAAAATGTAATCCATATAACCAGTTTAATACCCTGATAGAGTGGTGAACTGAAGAACTAACAGTTTATACACCAATTTCCAGTAAAATAAAACCTGTTTAGTCAATTCCGTGTAACTATAGTTTTCAGTCCATTATAATGTGTGGTCTAATGTGAACGCTGTCCTTGGCAGCGGATTCCAGGTGTTAAAATATTTGTATTTCTATATTAAATATCTATGATTGAAATGGGTAGAAATTTTTACTACAAAAAATTTGCATACAGTATATAAATTTAAAAGGGAATATTACAGCTATAAAATAAAGTTTTGATTTGTCAGAGAAAATGTTTTACATGCAAGTGGTCGTGTGAAAGTCTGTGCTCATATACCCTATATATTACATATATCGATACAGGTATATAATAAGCCTGTATTTCAGTTATTAAACTTCTTAAATAAAATCAAGAAGTTTTCAGGTGTTAGTTAATCATCCTATATTAATTATCCTTAAAGTGAAGGAGGAAAATTTGTAAAAAAATCCTCTTAGCGCGATGTGTAGCGACTACTGCAACATTCTTCAATGTTTACAGAGATGCGCTTAGAGTGACCTCTATCCAGCAATCGGCTATTTAAGATTATCATTTTATTTTTTTACATTTAAGAAATAAGTAGTGTTTCATAGCATTTTCAAGGGTAAAATAAAAATAAAGATAGATTAAATACAAAGCTCTTATTTCTTAGAAGCTTGGCAAATATCATTTGTTAGCGCTTGAGTTGTTTCGTAATGTTCACTACGAGTTCCCCATCAGAGACTATTTACAGCCATAAAATATTTATGAATAAAACGAACATTTTTAAGAATTGAATTTTTAGTTGTTAAGAAAAGTTTTTTCTTTATCTTTCTGAGATATCACTTTTATCAATAATTGTATTTTTAAAAAGATGTTATTTACAAACCTTCGCCTTAGCAGTGAAATGGGATGAAGGTCAGAATGACACCAACAAGGGTGTCTCAAGATCAGATAGAATTGTTTGTTTATTCGAAGATAAAATCTTTTTTCAATATTTGATTTATGAATGACAGTAAAAGGTCTTAGATAAATAATGAATATAATTAGCTGGTTTATTATAAAAAGAATTATTTACATTGAAGGAAAAAAAAAGGGCAAAGAACAACTTAATAATATTATTTCAAATTTTTTATTTTGCAACCTCTTTATTAAATAATTGTTTATATTTTAAATAATTGTTGATATTTTAATTTAATAATTAAAAGTAGCCTACATTTTAATGGTGTTATCTTACATTTCTATGGAAATATTAAACTTATTAGCAAAGAAGACAAAGAATTTTTTTCAATTTTTTTCCATCCATCCATCCATCTATCTATCTATCTATCTACTTGTTATAAAATTTGCAAGAATTGCTTTAGTTAAGTAAAAAAAAATTTTTTTTTTTTACTATTAGACTATATGGGATTTAAACACAGACATTCAAGCTCCCCTTCAAGCCATCCCACTCTATCTCATACAACCGATACACATGACCACACACATGTGAAAAAGATAAATGATCTCCAATATCATGCCGAAACACATACACTCTCACACACTTTTTTTTAAATAGAGAAATCGAAGTATTTTGAAGGGAATAAAGATATATAATGGAATGAGTTACGACTCTTAGAAAATTTGTATATGAATCAAAAAATATTTGGAAAAAATTAAATCATCGTACAGAAGAGGTAGTTATAAGAGAGAATGTTAGAAAGAAGGTGAAGTTATTTATCTCAAGTTTATTTAATATACGACTTTACCACGCTTAGCGGAGACAACGGATTCCCAAAAATTCATCATAAAACAAGGGATTACAATAGTTTTCTATGGAAAAAAAATGGCTCATTCTTTGCAGATAGATTATACCATAAAATTGTGAATATTGTCTTAACAAACAATGTAATATTTATAGTAATTAAAAAAATCCTTAATGTACAATATATATATATATGCGTGTACAAACTGTCCTATCTTTTAAAATGTACATGTATGTAAGATAAAGCAACTTAAATCTATATAAAAATTTAAAAAACCCACTAAACTTAAAATTCTTATAATCCATCCATTTAGCACTTTGTCATCCAGTTTTGTGAGTCGTCTGTTGTTCATTCTAAAGGTCTATCATTGTCTTTTAAATCCTTTAATCTCGGTTTTTTGGATGAGGTACACCACACCAGGTGTTGATGACCAAAGATCTCTAGGGAAAAGTTTCAATTTGTAAGAAAGTGCATTTTATTGCTTCATGATAAAGAAATCAGTTCCTTCAGTTCTTTTGACTTTCAGTTTCTTCTTCTCTATAGGCTTCTTGACTTACTTTTCTTCATTCAATTGCATAAATTTCTCATTAGTTTATTGTTCTATGTGTGATTGCAAAAGCCCTTCAATGTTATAATCAATTTCTTATCGGCTTCTTTATCCATAGTGGCAACAAAATGCGGCACTAGTTGTTCAAATTAGATATCTTGAAGACTGCGAGGATTTTTTAATCCATGAAGTGGTGTTCAATGGTATTAGTTAGTGATATGATTCCAATTGGAAATGTATGTACCTGTAAATTAAAAAATCAATTGACTACTATTAAAAAAAACCTGTGGTTTCACTATGTAGACATACAGAGAAATGAACCAAGAAGGGGGAAGTGAGATCACAGTTGACCATTTTTTGTATTCTTCCACAAAACTGTTGATCATTGGGCTTAAAAATATCCCATATACTGAAGTTTCATTTTTTTAAAATTTATAATCTTATATATTTATGTAAAATTATTATTTTTTATATGTCAAAGCATCGGCCGGGAAGCAAACCCCAGGACAACTGCTTAGAAAACAGCTATGCTAGCAACTAGGCCACCAATGCTTGACTATGTGAAATTATTTACAATTAAAAAAGCAATGTTTAATAATATCTCAATTTTGATGTTGTGACCATAAAGACTTGTTATTTATCACTAGTGTGAGGGTAGCTGAATTATAGAACTGTACATTACTAGATTTGAAAAAAAAATTCCGTCATTTAAAAGGAAAATATGTATCTAATGCGTTCTGTGTTTGCATATTGTAATCAATACTTAAGACTTTTTTTTATAATATGTACTATGCAGATCTAAATAAACAACACTTTATATACAAATATGCATGCTCCCATCTTTTTTTATAACATGAGATGTCACATTTTATTATATATAGTAGCCATTTTCTTAAAATGAGCTAACAATTTGTTGAATAATATAGTACATTACAATGGCCAAAATATGGGCCATTTAAATAAAAATAAAAAACATGGAACTTCTTCAATTTATTCATATTGCATTTTCATTATACAAAATTTATTATTAAACATATAATGCATAAAATCATCTCTCCTTTTTTTTGTTTACCGCAAATAAATTTATAATAATAGCAGTATTGATCTGACCAAAGTTAGTGTTCATAAAAGTTTTAATTTAAAATTGCTTGACTGAACATTTTAGCTAATATTTATACAGTACACAGTTTAAAATTAATTATTAATAAAATATGAACAAAATTTATTTTTATGCTGAATGAAATTTGTATTTTTTTTTCAGTACTATAATTTTTCGAGTTTTTAATAGTGTTACTTACTGTCTTGGATATGTTTGAAACAAATTATGAAATTATGACTTTAAATGTGATAATTGAATATTATTTTTAAATTAGATTTAATAACTTTTGTTCATATAAAGTTGATTATTAATTGTATAATTTATGAAATTATTTTCTCCCCTCTCCTACTTTTTTTTACTGAATCTACTTTAGATTTACAATATAATAATTTTAATTTGATTGACAAGTTTTAATTCAAAATTAGTTGACTGAATATTTGAGCTAATACAGTACACAATTTAAAATTAATTATTAAAAGCATAATATATGACTAATTTAGTTTCATGCTGAAAGAATTTTGTGGTTTTTTTGCAACAGTATATTTTTTATGCTTGCGATAATATTTGCTTTGGCTTGTATATGTCTGAAACAAATTGTGATATGGTGATCTAAAATTAAACAAATACCAAACAGTAAATGATATTTTACACATATTTGGTAATTTTTATCACCTAAAATTGATTATTAATTGAATAATGCATGAAATCATTTTTTTCCTCAAAATAATTTGCGATTACGGTAACTAAAATTTATAAATATGATTATTTAATACATTATAAGGCTTAAACCGGCATTTATATATGTAATATATGTGGGGTTCGAACCCAGACTTTCACACGATCCACAACTCTCAGTGCCATCTCATATTGCTGACTCACCTGATCACACACATGTTGAAAAGATAAATAATCACCAATATACATATTTCATGCTAAACCAGCAATCATCAGTTGGTCTTAATTACTATCCTCACACACATATATGATCAGTATTCAGCTTTCTATTCTGACATTAATAAATAGTAACTATTAATAAAGCTGAAAAACTATTACAAATAGTCATAACACTGTCAAAAAGCATTGATGGTCGAGATGTCAGTGACAGCTGCTTTACAAGCAGTTGTCCCGGGTTAGTGGGTTTGCTTCCCGGCTGATGCTATGATATGTGAGAAAAAAAAATTGGAAATTTTTTTTTACATTTTTTATTCAGAGGGCGCTCCAGTAAATATATATTTGCATGTAATGCTGTCAAATATAATAGGTGTATTTTAAAATGTAAATTTTAATTTAGCCTCATTAAAATTCAGAAATTTATTTACATAATATTAAAATGTTTTGTTTAATTTACATTAAATCTTTAAAAAAATTTGTTAAAGCAATTAATTATTGCAAAAATGAGACTGAAAGCCCGGAGTTTTTCTATCCTGCTGTTTGCACATGTAAAATCTTTTGTTTATGTTAAATCTTAAAAAAAATCTTAATGCAGTTAATTAAAAAATCCCACAGGCCTTTACAAAACATATATAAATAAATTGCTAAATGAATGATGGTTTAATCAGAATAATGGAAGGAGTGGGGGTAAGAAAAGCATAATCTCAAGAGAAAGTGTGTTATGATCAACAGTAGTCTATTTTATAGGATTATTGTCATGTTCTTGTATAAGTATCACATCAGCTTTAAAATACAAAAAAACACTCTCCATATAGTAGTGCCATCTTGTGCTAACAAGAGCAATCAATGGATGCCAGAAGGCTTGTGCATAAAATCCCTATCTAGTGCCTACTCATCCAATATCCCCAGACTAGTTTCTGGCTTGTGGCCTTCTTCAGTGAGGAGCCTTGGATCTGAGAGCACTGCACCTAGATCTTAGGATCTAATGCAACCCTCCAGCACCCACCTTTTAACTCTATTTAACTACAAAACTATGAGAATGAAATTGAAAACACTATTAATATTTTCAATAACAATTATTGTGCTAGTATGAGATAGTGATCATGTGATGTTTAGTGGTTTAGCTTTAAAATACATAAAGGAGAAACATCATAGGCAGATGCTTCTTTCAAGAGAAGTATCGAATGGTGTTACTAATCAAAATAGTTTTCAACTGTATAGTTTCTGATTAAAAAAATCATAAGTAAACATCTTTTATCCATAAAAATATTTAAATAAACATATACATATATTTTCACTCTTATAACATAAGAAGGATCTTTAAAACACATTATCTTTCAGAATAATATCAACAAATAAATGATCAAATCCTTATTATTTTGTAATCCATTGAAAGATAAAATAGTAAAGTAAATTAAAACTATATATTAAATAAATTAAAAACTTCATATATATATATATTTCTTATAATAACTTCTTTCATAGACACTTCAATGCAAAAAATCCGTTATTTTAAAGCCGAGGAGGTTCGATAAAACTTTGATGAAGACTGCTGGGCAGTCGAAACTGCAAAAAAAATAAAGAAGTTTTTTTAAGAAAATTTGTTTGCATTGAAGTGTATATGAAAGAAGTTATTATAATATATATATGAATATATGAAGATATGCAAAAAAAGTAAAAGAGAAGAATAAAAATATAAATTAAAAACTTACAGAACTGCAAACCTTTAATTACAAAGATAGAATTTTGTAAGCAAAAAAAATGTCATTCATTTAGATACTTAAATCATTATTTTGAAGTTTTTTTTAAAAAAACATAAAACATGATATAAGAAAATATAATTCTGAATTGGCAAATAAACCTATAGAAGAGAATAAAAGCCTTAAAAGTATAAAATAGCAGATTGGTATTGGAAGAAAATTTATTTCAGCAATGAAAAGGAGAAATTATTATCAGAGAAATGATATCTGAAATATGTGGAAGCACTACAATAAAGAATTATACAGTAATAAAGAATATACAAACAAAAACTATCTCCACTATGTTTTCTAAATTGCCAAGTATTCTAAATGAACATCACATGATCATCATTTCCTACTCTTACACAAACTGTTAGAGTAGTAGCAAAATCTCCTTACAGTAGTGCCACCCAGTGGAAGCCTTAGTGATCAATGGATGCAAGAAGGTTAGTGCACAAAATCTTTATCTAATGCACAAGCTAGAAACTAGTCTGGTGATATTGGATAAGTAGGCATTAGATAGGGATTTTATGCACAAATCTTTTTGCATCCATCGATCACTAAGACTTGCACTGGATGACACCACTGTAGTGAGAGTTTGTTAGTACTTTAAATGAAGAGATGAGATGTACAATTAAATTTATGAAAAACAAAAAACTCCGGGAGTTGATGGTATTACAAAAAAAAAAAGCAGATGAAGAAATAGAAAAAGTATTGACACAGCTAAAGCAAGTGTCTAAATGATGAAGATATAACAGATGATTGGAAAAATGCATTAGTAATATTGATGGTTAAGAAAGATGAACAAAGAAGACATTAGAAATTACAATTACTCTTCTTTCATTTCTATTTAAAATCTTTATCAAGATAATTATAATTTAACAACAGAAAAGTTTGTATTTTAACCAAACAAAAAAACAAGCTGAATTTAAACGTGTTTTTAGACCAGTAGATCACATTCATATAAGAGATATGTTATAAAAAGAAACAATATAAATGACTATTATGGTTTGGATTTGCAAATTAAGAAAGGTAAGAGAACAAACAGGTGTTTCTGACCTCATTGAAAAAATTAAAAGATTGAAGTGGATTTGGGCTGGACATATTGGTAGAAGAGATGATAATAGATGACAATTGAAATCTTAAACTGGATTCCATGAGATTATAAAAGACCCAGAAAGAGACCATTGTGAGATGGATGGATGAAATAAAAAAGTGTGCAGGGGTGATGTGGAGAAAAGAAGCTAAAGATCAGAGAAGATGGATTGAACTTGGAGAGACCTTCATCCTGCAGTGGATTGATAATGATTGATGATGGTGAAGAATGATTAGATTACATGGTGATATTAAAAAGATTAACATTAAGAAGGGTTAGGGCAGAGTTATTCCATATCTCCTCTTGTAGCAGTTTTTCAAGAAGTATTTTGTGGAATAAAAAGGAAAATTAAAGAAATAAAAGTTGTTGAAGATTAAAAACACCAAAACATCACATGATCACCATTTCATACGCTTATACAGACTATTAATCACAATAGAAAACTCACCATACAGTAGCATTATTCAATGCAAGCCAGAGTAATCAATTGATGCAAAAAGGTCTGGGTGTAAAATCCCTATCTAGTGCCTACTCATCCAATAGCTCCAAGACTAGTTTCTAACTTGTGGCTTTCATCAGGGAGAAGTCCTGGATTTGACAGCGCTGCACCTATCTAAAATCTAGGTTCCCCACAATGCAAATTAAAATTTTTTAAAGAAAACTTTATTTAAAAATTATTTTACTAAGCTATTGTTTTGTATATTAAAAAAAAACAATCTTGTTTATAAATAATGTTAAACTGTCCCCAATTTCACTAATGGTCAACTTTTGATAAATCTTATCTTTCTAAATCCATTAATGACCTTTATTCTAATCACTAAGGCTTATATATTATTATCAGAATAAACTTTTTTCTGGTAAATAAACTCTACAACAACATATTTATTTAAATACCAATAAAAAATTTAAAATTGTATTGATAAATTAAAAATCAAAATATTCTTTTCTTATTTATTGTATATAATTTATTGTATTAAAATTCTTTTGTTAGATAATATTTCTGAAAGTATTATAAAGATAACAAGTGAATTTGTTCATATTTACTCTAAAAAGCTTCAACCAGCTTAGAATTTAAACATGATAACACAAAGGGCATGAAGATAAGATAAAACATTAAACATAGCGGATAATCGTCATTCAATTCTGCGATAATCAATAAAGATGATCGCAAAGCAGGTTATTAAATATTATATTGACATGAAATATTTTGATATTCATTACTCAAATATTTACTAAAATCCAATCTCATTAAACTATTTGCTTAGTTTTCTAATGATTTGTATGTAACACGCAAAATATAACAACGAACGCTATTAGTGTCTTATTTTAAGAGAAATGATAAAATAAGGTGGTTTTCCATTAAATATTATCTTTGCAAAATATAGATTTGCTGATAAAATAACATGATATTTAGTTGAGAAGGCGCCATAGAACTGTTGATTATTTTAAACTTTAAATGTTAGCCTGCTCACTATTGCGACGTATTTGATAAGATTATTCATTCACATATAGTAATAATAAAATAATGTTTAAAGTTTATATACATGCGAATGTAGACGTAAAGAATCAACCAACAAATTATAGTTAACCCTAGTTTTGAGCGGTTCACAGACATTAAATTAAGTTCTAAAAATCCCTGCTTGATTGTTGTAAAATATAAAAAGGGAAACAAATTTTTATTCTGATAAACTGAGATGAATCCCTCTGCTTTATATATCTGGCACTGGACCACCCACTTAATCTGAATATATATATCATTAATCATTTTCATCAAGAAACAGCATGTTATGGGTTCAAAGACAGATTTTAGTAGCCAAAATGGTAATCATAGTTTTTTTATATACTAATTTAATATGCCCAGTTGATCCAACGAGTTCTTACTTATGGATCTGAGACTTCGACACTTAATAGTAAAACCAATACAGAGACTTCAGACCATTCAAAGAAGTATGGAGAGATGCATGTTGGGAGTAACAAGAAGAGATCGAGAACGCAATATATGGGTAAGAGAACAAGCAGGTGTTACTGACCTCATTGAAAAAATTAAAAGACTGAAGTGGAGTTGGGCTGGATATATTGCTAGAAGAGATGATAATAGATGGACAATTGAAATTTTAAACTGGATTCCAAGAGATTGTAAAAGACCCAGAAAGAGACTACATGTGAGATGGATGAATGAAATAAGAAAGTTTGCAGGGGTGACGTGGAGAAGAGATGGCAAGAGATGAGAGAAGATGGATTGAACTTGGAAAGACCTTCATCCTGCAGTGGATTGATAATGGTTGATGATGAAGGTAAAACAACCTTGTAATCCACTTCATGTAAAAACTTCTCTAATAGCCCCAAAAGAAATACAGATAACCTCTGTAAATCATAGTTGACAGGTTCCTAAAAAATGCCATGTAATGAGAATTCGGGTCATTTAGGTTCCAAAGTTAAAAGAAATACTATACTGTTTGTAGTTTTATAAGTAAAAGAAATATGTTTATTAAAGCAATAACTAATCAAAAGTAATACATATTAATATTACATAATGTTTTCTTCATCATCACTATTAATTAATCCCCCCTAAAAGAGTGTTTTCATACACGCTCGATTATGAGATATCGATAGAAATCGTATTGCTCTTAAAAACTCTCGTTACGTTCCTTGTTATATGGGAATTTCCCTAATTGTCAAAATTTGCTGTATAAATGTTGTGTTATAGGAGGAGTTCTCCAATTCTCGAACTGTGTTAGAGTGAAAGCTTGTTGTAGGAATGCCATGTTATATGGAGGATTACCTGTACATTGAAGGAAAAGGCAAATTTCATCAGGTTTGCAAATTGCCAAGTGGTAAAGTTTGAGCACCTTTACATTCTTCTTCTTAAGAATAGTTAGATAATTTTTTATGAGACAAATTGGATCATAGCGGATTTCACTATAGCCGGCCATTTGAAAACAAGCCTGATTTGATGTTGAACTAGCCAGGATGTAAATTTAAAATTTCCAGATCAGGAAGGTTTTATATATATATATATTCTCAACACAATTTTTCTTAATGTACCGATTTATTAAATTATACAGGAAGATTATATATTAATTAATTTAAAGATTTTCACAAACTTATAAATATTGTAATACTATAGGAATTTTTCCATTTAATATTTGATAAAGTTTCATCTGTGAAACCATATATGATCTAGTAATCACAATAGAATTTGTTATCAATGACGAACCATTTTAAATTAATGTTCTAGGTCAGCGGTCTTTTTCCTCTTGTGATGCTCATACTCGGACTGAAATTTACGCACCCATCATCCTATTATAAGCATATGGGTGGTAATAATGAAATCCATTGCATATATCTATATTAAATTTTCAGGACATACAAATTGATATAAGATCCTTGAAAAAACTGCATATTAACAAAAACTGTACAATAGTACTTGGTTTTTATAATTTAACTATTATTAATAATCTTCTTTTCTGAGCCAATGTAATTTCTGGTAATTAATGAGTTAAATGTACTCATAGAAAAGGTAGTTTTTTTAATATTCAGCTTTATTCCTGCCTAATATGCTTTCAATATATTCAACATATCATATTCAGATCAAGTGTTGATGACCTAGTGGTTAGCATAGCTGTCTTCTAAGCAGATGTCCCGGGTTTGCTTCCCGGTCAATGCATTTGACATATGAATATATATATATATATATATATCATAATCATGGTATATAATGGTGTAATTAGTGTTTAATTATTATCTAATAAGCTATCAAAGAAATGGGAAATTTTAATAAATCTAAATGTGAATACATTGAATAGCATATTAGATAATAATTAAATGCTGAATTGAAGAATTTGTAATCACACCATTACACACCATAAATATGATATATTGAAAGCATGATAGGCAATAATAAAGTTGATTATTAAAAAAATTACCTTTTCTGTGAGTATATTCATTAATTACCAGATATTACTTGGTTCTTATTAGATCTGTCAATTTGTAGCAATTACAACTGTTTTAGCCTGTTTTAGAAAATTTGTACATTCAAGAACATAATACCACATATCAATGTTAAGAAGATACTAGCACAAAGAACAAATCTTTGGGAGTGAAGTGCCTTTATAATATGCTGTTTATAAAGCAGACTGGAATGTAAAGAAGGAAATGTTTAAACACAAAAGTGATTAGATACACAACAATGAGTTGAACAATTTTCATGTACTTTTAATAGTGTTTAGGTTTTTGTTTTTTCAATTAAAAATTTATTATCTGACATAAGAACTTCTCAAAATTTTCATGACCTCCAACTATTTTCTGCAACTCCTCAAAGGGTCACAATTCACAGGTTGTGCACCTCTGCTCTAGATGCTATAAGAATTGTAAATTAGACAGATACTTTAAACATGTGAAAATTTGAAATATAAAAATTTCTCTAAATTTTCACACATATAAAATATCTATTGTCTGGTTTATTACTGTTATAACAGCTAGAAAATGAAAATAAAAATGATCCACTTTTGGTTTAATATAGACAAATACTATTGTTATTACTAGATCATCTGCAGTTTAATTTGTTGTGGCCTGGTTACGTAATGGCTGAAATCTTATTTAGATTATTGGATTGAAAATTTTCTATCATATTATTTAATAATTTTACAAAAAAGTAAATAAAAGAGATATGATTATGATACTCAATGTATTGAAAGCATGCTTAGTCTGAATAAAAGCTAAAATTTATAAACATATGTCTACTTTTTCTGGGTTAAATGTCCTACCATTTAAAATATTTAACACTTATTTTTTTAAAAAAGTTAAATGTAATAATGCTCAAGACTAAATGGGTTTGAAAGGGATTCTACCTTTATTGTTAAAGGATGTTGCCTTGACAACAGTTTGAGATTGTTGATTGTTATTGATATTGGGATTATATAAATATTGACTAGTTTTTAATGAAGCTTAAAATATATATTTTCTATTAAAGATATTCTCCTCCTCTTATATACTGATTAGTACTGACATCTAGGTACAATAGTTACAATTAAAATCTTAACTCTTAAGCAATTTTTAACTGTTAAACTTGCTAATATATTTAGTTTTCAGTAAAAGCTTTTGTTATTTGGTCTAAACAGATTCTGACCAATGGAATTTTATATTAAGGAGTACAATTCTATTGGGAAATTTTCAGGATTCTGCAGCTTAAGATTAATATCAGTAAATATAAATTCTTCCATAAATATTTGAACAACTGAATTTTAAACAAAAAGTAGAAAACAATGGTAAGAGTTCTTGCTGAGTCAACCTATTTCTTATCCAACACACTTTTAAAAAGTTATAAAACCCAATTTCTAGTTGATTATTTAACATATCATAAACTATGATATATAAAATACTATAAGTATAAAGATGGCAGATAAACAAATCTACAAGGGGGGAGGATTCAAAAAATTAAATTTTGTAACAAAAAATTGTATACTTATTTTTATATATTGCAAATTTAATTGCTTTCAAAGTATAGTCTATTTAATGCAATGCACCAGTTTAAACCTGTTCATCACTTTTCAAAGTAGTTTGGAAACACTTGCAAAATGATGCATTTTAATGTCGCTGTCATTCTGTCTTCACCATTCCTAAATCCACAAAATGAAAAAAAAATTGACTTTTTGTGGATTTGGAAGTGGTGAAGAAAAAATGGCAGGGGTGTTAAAATGGCATCACATTGTGAGATTAAAAAGAAGTTGCACAGAGTGAGATCAAGTGAATGTGGATAAAGATAAGCTGGCTCATTCTGAATTTAATTAAAAACTGTTTACATTCAAGCTTTATATGCTAACCATTCTGCTGTGATGAAACATGCACTCCTTTTTGCCACAAAATAGGACTTTTGCATTTTAACATATCAAGTTAATAAATGTCATATGATCACCATTTCTTATGTTGCTTATAACTGTTATTAAAACAGGCAAAACTCACTATACATATTGCCTCACACTGCAAGCTAGAGTAATCAATGAATGCTAGAAGGCTTGTGCATAAAATCCCCATCTACTGCCTACTCATCCAATATCCTCAGACTAGTTTCTGGTTTATGGCCTTCATCAGTGAGGAGCCTAAAATCTAGGTGCAGTGCTCTCAGATCCAATGCTCCTCACTGACGAAGGCCACAAGCCAGAAACTAGTCTGGGGATATTGGATGAATAGGCACTAGATGGGGATTTTATGCACAAGCCTTCTGACATCCATTGATTACTTTAGCTTGCAGTGAGTGGCAATATGTATAGTGGATTTTGCCTGTTTTAATAACATATCAAGTTAAAGCTTCAGAATTTGTAGGTTTTAAATGCCTGATCACTATGAATGAAATCTGGGGGAATAATGGCCATTTACACCCCCCAAAAATCAGCATTATCATGACATTTGACTTATCATGATTTTTGGGAGTCATAAATTTAAGACTTTTATTAAACTACATGTAAACTTGTGCTTTTCCAGAGCAATTTGCTTCTAAAGCTCTTTCAAGCATTACAGTTGTTTTCTCTGTCATTTTCCCTAAAAAACCCAGACTTTCACCTTGTTCCAACTTTTCAGCTATTACAAAAATCGACAAATACACGAACTGCACTTTACAAAAAAGTGCTACATGTGACCATGATTTTACATGATAACATCATTTGATAAATTTATGCAGAAGAATCCCTGCAAGTAATATCCAGAAGTAGAAGCATGTACTGCAATAGATCTGGCTACCAGAGAATGATTCCAGTTATTTTTGGGTACCCCCTCATATATTTCTAATAATCATTCTCATATAGTGTTTAAAGAAATAACAAGATATCATTGATATATATAAAAAAATAGATTTCTTAATTTCAGATAAACAATAAATATTACTTAATTACATTTTTAGACAATTATTTGCTAATGCAAGGTTCCTTATGAAAAAAAAAAGGGTTTAAATATAATTTTGCCTTGCAGATTAATGAACCCTTATAAATATGCTTTATTAAGATAAACTCCTAAGTTATTTGATTACCCGATGATTTATATTATTCTTTTTCTTATAGCTTATATGTTGGATTATTTCCATCATCTAGTTGTATCGTTAAACATTTTTAGAAAAACTCAAACTTTTTATAACTTGATAAATTTCATATTTGTTGAGAATTATTGCATGTTTTGCTCATTAAAAGTGTGGAGTACCTCTACTATGGATCATTATTTTATCATAATTCATTTTAGTGTAGGATTTATTTTACAATATAGATTCTCCCATACTGTTTTATTGATTTTTTAAGGAAACAAATCTGAAGAGATCAATATCTTACAGATATTTGGCAAATATCAATAATCTTTATTCTATTGTTCACAGTGAAAATATTTATTCCAAGTATTTATTCCCTCTTGACCACATATTATGTGAAACCCATCATGTGACATTATCACCTGTTAAAATTGACAGTGTTTGCAGTTTTTTTCAAATATTTTAATAATTTTAAAGAAGAATTTGATAGATTTATCACAAATCTATATTATTTATATTTATATATTGGACTATTTCCATCATTTAGTATTGAATATGCATAATTTATGGAAACCACTAATCAACTTTGCCTTTAGAAAAAAATGGAGAAATCACAAGGAACCTCATAGATAAGTATATGAAATTTCTACTGATTGTTTCCTTTGGCAGCATGGCTCAGTTTGTTAGAGCATTATCTTAAAATTAAATAATCAAGAATCTAATGGCACAGGTTCTATTCTCATACTCATACCATCACTAGTCAGGCTAGCAAAAGCTAAAGAAGTGAGGAGAATAATACTTATCAAAACATGCATACACTATCCTGTGTTCTATTACTAACAGTTGAATGTACTTTGAAAATTTAAACAAAGTTAAATTTTTCTAAAGATATTCAATACTCAATACTAGATGATGATGTAAATAGTTCAATATATAAATACAACTAAACTATCATCATCACAACTCTTCAGGAAAAGACTATATTAGTTATTCATATTTTTAAAAAATTAAAATAAAAAAGAATTCATTCATTTTCTGAAAGAGTGTTTACATTAATAGTGTTGGTGACATTTATGTCCTTTGTTCTCATTTACACGTCAGTTTTTTAATGTGTATAAAGTTCAAATATAATTTTAAGAATATTATTTGTTTACAAAATAAAATTATTGAGTTTTATTATAAAATAAAAATTCAAAAACTTCCACCAGATATAATAAAAAATGTCAGAATTTAAAAGGTCAACACTTTCTAAATATATTCATCTGTTGATAATAATATGTAGGGTAGATTTTCCATTGTTATTTTTCTGTCTTTTGACATTGCTGATTAAAAACAGTCCTGGCATTGTTATTAAACAGGAATTATGAATATTATAATCTAAAGTTATGCTCTAGCCAACAGTCAGATATACTTATTGATAAAGATCCTAAATTCTTCATAGTTTTTTAAAAGCAAGATTAGTGAGTTTCCAACAGTGCAGATTATCACATTACATTGACTTATGGGATTACTTGTCATGTGAAGAGCTATTTTATGTTTTCTTTTTTCCTTTCTGCTCCATCTTCTTGCATTTTCCCAATTAAATACACACACATTGTTACATACATGGTTTGATACATACATGGTCTGGTATTTTAGATTCATCTGCCTTTTCATTCCTAATCATTGTTTTATATTCTTCTAACTATTTACCAATGAGGTGGCTAGTTTCATAGATATATGCTTATCTGGATTCTCATAATATTTTATGATGCAATTTTGTTTTGTTTGTAGAGGTTAGAATTCCTTATAATATGCTATGACTTTTGGAAAGCTGCTCTGAAATTAAACTGATTGCAGACTTAATAATAAAACACTTTCCCAATGACATGACACATTTGCAAGTAATATCTATGAATTCTAAACTTAAAATGATGAAATAGCACAATAATGTAAATGTGTACATAAAATACTATCTAAAAATGATTAAAAACAAACATGTTTAGCAGAAATAATAAAACTTAAAGAAGCTGCTCACATTACAATAGAAAGTATTCCACAAATCAACATATTGCGATAATGCACATGGTTGGAAACTTTATTCATCTTGCTCTTCCAAAATAAAATGTAGAAATCAGGAGGACTATCATGGATAAATATAGAAAAATGATACTGATTATTATTCTTGACAGAATTATCAAATTATAAGAAGTGTTACCTTAAATTCAGTATTCGTGAATCTAAAAGTCACACATTTAATTACTGTGCTAACTGATGTGATCAGGCCAGAAACACTTGAAGAAGAGAGAATGCCATTTATAATATTATTTTCCATACTAATATATTCTAATAGTTGAATATACTAATAGTTTAATAAAGGTGGGATTCCACCTTTGTTGTTAAAAGGAGTTGCCTTGACAACAGTATGACATTGTCGATTGTTATTGATGCTAACTGATGTGATCAGGCCAGAAACACTTGAAGAAGAGAGAATGCCATTTATAATATTATTTTCCATACTAATATATTCTAATAGTTGAATATACTAATAGTTTAATAAAGGTGGGATTCCACCTTTGTTGTTAAAAGGAGTTGCCTTGACAACAGTATGACATTGTCGATTGTTATTGATGCTAACTGATGTGATCAGGCCAGAAACACTTGAAGAAGAGAGAGTGCCATTTATAATATTATTTTCCATACTAATATATTCTAATAGTTGAATATACTAATAGTTTAATAAAGGTGGGATTCCACCTTTGTTGTTAAAAGGAGTTGCCTTGACAACAGTATGACATTGTCAATTGTTATTGATGTTAGGATTGTCTAAATGATGACTGGGTTTTAATGATTACTTACAAACCCATTTTGCCTTAAGCATTATTGCACTTATTAATTAAGTAATATTTTGGGTGCAGTTTGAATTATAGTTGCAGTTTGTAATGCTATTTATTAGTCTGCATTCTACCTGTTTAAAGAGGTTTATTTAAACTTCTGTGTATCAATAATTTTAAAGTCTGTTGTCAAGTTGCAATCTTTAGTGTCTATATAATATATTGGACCATTAATAAAGGGGGATTCCACATTTATGTTAAAAGGAGGTTGCCTTGGCAACAGTTTGATATTGTTGATTGTTATTGATATTGGGATTGTCTAAGAGTTGACGGTTTTTTAATGATTAATAGTTGAATGCATTTAAAAGGAATAAATAGTTGGAATTTTTCTAAAACCATTTAAAAATTCAATTTGATGATGGAAATAATCCAATTTATAACTATAGGTGAAATTTGAATAATTTAAATTTGCATACAATTGTTCATTTGCATAACTAAGTTCTTTCTTCTTTATAAGCTAAAGTTGAATGCATTTTCAGTAAAGTTTGCCACAAGAAAACTATGATTACAATGAAATTTTATTGAAAGTGCTCTCAGATTTAGATCATAAAGAAAAAAGAAACCACTCATTATGTAGATGAACAAATCTATGCAAATTTAAATTATAAATACACAGGGAAAAATCAATACTAAATTTGAATAAGTAACTGTGATATCAAATAGATCACATTAATGGGTTTTAAACAGGAATGATGCACTGATTATGAATGTTGATTATATTTATAATTAACATCACATGATCACTATAGGGATTTTATGCACAAGCCTTCTGGCATCCATTGATTGCTCTTGTTGGCACAAGATGGCACTACTGTATGGAGAGTTTTGTCTTGTTTTATATTTATAATTAATTGAAAAGGCAGTTTCCTTAAACAGATATTGTGCGAAAATTGGTTAGATTCTTTTTTCTACCATTTGGTAATATATAGCATATAAAATAGACAATATAATTGACGGATTTGAACTCATACTTTTAAGCTCCTTTCAGTCATTCATTCTATCCAATACAACCAATACACATGACCACATACATGTAAAAAAGATAAACAATCTCCAATGTATGTATTTCATGTCGAACCAGCACTCATCAGTTGATCCAGATTATTATCTTTCACACATATATACAATCAGTGCTCAATATTATATTAAGGTAGTAAATCCACAAACTTGAATGGGAAGGCTTCAATCTTATCCACTCTCTAATTCTTCAGCCATACATACCATTGAAAATCTGATGATGAATGCTCAAAGCTCTTCCTGATGTCATTATTATACCCAGGTTGACCATAAGTGAATCTGACTCCTCATATGAGTTCAAACCCTCTTAATTAAATCTAGTTTAAGTATATATACTATACTTGTATTAATAATATAATAAATGACTGTAGATTTAACATTATTGAATTATATTTACATTATGTATATTTAATATTTGCACTGTCAAAATATATGCAACCAATTGGATTGCTCTAATCTATTGCTGCCCTCCTCGTTTTGAATTCAATATATAGCAATTGTAAAATGGTGAAAAAATTCCAGAATAGCATTTCTCATTACATATTTATTTCATGCATAATCTTCATGGCAATTATTTATTAGACACACATGTATACACATATATGTATGCATGTGAAGATCACATGACTATCATTTAGCTTCCACTAGGTGGCACTATTGTGCGGATGGAGTTGCTACTATATATATATATATGTGTGTGTTCATGCATGCAATAGCACACCAATTAACTAAACTAATTGAGAACTAAGGTTAGTTTGAGAATGAAATTACTTGATAATTAGACATACAGGATAATGCCTGATTTATGCAAAAGAAAGTGCAGTTTATCTCTATATGGTGAAATATGCCAAAAACCATCATCATCATCTCCTTTTTCAAAGGCAGGATCTTCTCACCAAACATACCATTATCTCCAAGATTTTCTGTCTCTTCGCTTATTTTTGTAGCTATTTCCTTCTTTAAAGTCATTAATTTTTACTTCTCTGTTCTGTTCCTCTATAACTTTTCATGGTGTATCTTTCATTATTTCTAGCCTCTAAGCACATGAATAATTCAGATCTTCTGTCCTGTTATAATTTTATCAAAAATATTTATTTATTTTCAATGTTTATAAATTGCTAATCTTGTTATTTACATTCTAAATTCACATCTTTAAATTCTTGAATTTTTTTCCCAACCATTTTCTTACCATCTACCTTTTTGCCGCATATAAACAAAACATTTAATAGTTTAATAAAACCTGTCGGTGTGATACAAAGTCATCTCCTTATTAAAAGCTGACATTATTGCAATCATCACATTAAATTCTTTATTTGCTACTCAAATATTTAAAAAAACTTTAGCTCTGTAACTTACACAGAGGCAAAAGTCTCCATACAGTAGCCACTCAGTGTAAGCCAGAATTATTAATGGAGGCACAAAAGCTTGTGCATAAAATCCCTATCTAGTGCCTACTCATCTAATATCCCCAGACTAGTTTCTAGCTGCAGCTTTCATCAGTGAGGAGTCTTGGATTTGAAAATATTGCACTTAAATCTTAAGATCTAATGCAACCCTCCAGCAGCCACCTTTTAATTATAAAGCTTAGAGTCCAAAATCAAAACACAAAAATGTTTTCAATTCAAGCTCATTAGCTTATATAGTCATATAGATCTGAAATCAGTTCAGAATCCATGGTGTCTTTGGTTCTTTAATAATCACAGTCACCATAATCCGATTCAGCAGAATTTGTAAAAACCATTAAACATCTGCATGATCACCATTCTTTATGCTTATACAAGCAGTTTATGCAGACCTCTATAGTTAGTTAATAAGGTAAAAGGTGGCTGTTGGAAGGTAGCATTAGATCCTAAGATCTAAGTGCAGTGCTCTCAGATCCAAGGCTCCTCACTGATGAAAGCCACAAGCTAGAAATTAGTTTGGGGATAATGAATGAATAGGCGCTAGATGAGGAATTTTATGCACAAACCTTCCTGTATCCATTGATTACTCTAGCTTACACTGAGTGGTGCTACTACATGAAGAATTTTGCCTCTGTGTAAACAGCTTGTGTAAGCATAACGAATGGTGATCATGTGATGTTCTGTAACTTCCTGTTCAATTCTTATTTTTAATATCTTCTCACTTTCTATTATTATGTTAGTTTTTATTCCAAATTTCCAATCTTAACATTTGACTAAGCTCAAGTGCTATTATACTTCATACAACTCTATATAAATAATTTTCATTGCCGTAGGTTTGAGCCATCTAAAGCCAACATCGTATGCACAGAGAGGAACAATGTCAAGAGGAAGATCAAAGAGGCATGTTACATCACCAGCGATGCCATGTCAATCAACAGAAAAGACACATGCTTCATGGTCTTGAAAAGGTGGATGCTGTAATTTGCATGCATTTGCATGGAATCAACAACCTGTAAAAAGGACTATGATTATGGAGCTGTAAAGGCCCCGAAAGCACTAAGTCCATAAAATAGAAGCTTACTAATAATAAACTTATAGTTTCACCTCAGTTATTAATTTTAGCTTATCAGTAATTTACAAAGTAAGGATGAAATAAAATTCTTTATTATACTAGAGATTATCCAATAATGAATAATATTTCTATAGTGTAATTTTCACTACACCATTTTCAAGCAAAGTAGGGACTGATTTCTATCTACTTTAACACCTTGTGGAATTATATAATCATAAATTTATGACCAAAGACATGTGAAAAAGTTCTGTTTTTTTTCATAATATATACTTTATTATACAATAAATAGGTTAAATGTATTTTACATTTTTATTTTTGACAAGACTTTATTGACTCCGTTATCTCCTGTGTTTCTTCTATGATACTGTGTTGCATGTTGCTAAATTAAGGCTTAATGTTGATTCATTCTTTGTGTGTTTTAGTACAATCCGAGTTCCTTCATCTTTTTATTGTACTTCCCTTTTTTTCCACTATTGACAGCTTCTATCTTTTAATGCCATTAGTTATTCAAATTGATAAGTTGCTATGTGTTCTCATAGCTCGATTGAGGAGCTATAATTTGATCTCATATAGGCGTTAAATTGTTCTCATTAAATATCAGCTCCATCTTGTAGGTCATAAATTGAAGATTAGAAAGGTCGCGCTTCTTATTATGGGGAATTCACCTTGTTTATCCCATATTTTAGTACGGTCATTATAGGTTGTTTGTATCTGTAGATAGCGCTAATTGCATTTCTACAGTCTTGCAAAGATGCAACCAGCACTCATCATTTGACCCAGAGCATAACCTCTTACACATATCTTTATCATTGTTCACTATATATAAATAACCAATTACTATAGTTTAATTGATAAGTGCCAAACGTATCACTCTCACAACTTTGACGCAAATCACTTAATGGATAGTAATTTTTATTAGTCATCCATTAGACTAGAGGTTATCCAATATTCACATTGCTAATTCTACATGTATCAAAACACGTCACATGACTAACTATACTGAATAAAACAGGAAATAGACATCTCTGCTTTAGACCTTATCTATTTCTACCACAAAAGAAGTAGTCGACACAAATTAATCCCGATTACCTTCTCCAAGCTTAATTTTTTAAAATTTATTATTAAATATAAAATTGATGAGAGTAGGAAATGATGGGTATCTTATAATGTTCCGCAGGCCTGGTTAACTAAAGATAATTTATGTATTAATGATCTATAATTTTGTAATTAAAGCAATTGTTTTTTTTACACAATAAATTCCTTTTCTATTCTATTGCAGAATTTCAATAATTAGTTCTATTTTCTTTAGTAATAAGGAAAAAAATAATCAAAATTACAAGTTCAGTAAAGGATTTTTTTAAAGTGAAATAAAAATTTATGTTTATTAAAGTTTTGCTTTACTTTGCGAAATCCAAAGGGAAACATTAAATGAATTATTTCAAGCAGTATTTAGAAAAGCTATGGAATTTTTTAAGATTTTCTAATCCTTATGCAAAATAACTGTTCATTGGAATTCTGAGATACGGTTAGTACTAAATACATTTTTTATATCTTAAAATAAAAACTTGTCTCGAGACACATTTTAGAAAATTAAAAAAACTTATCATGTCTTTTGGAGTAAGCAACATTAAAAAAAGAAAATTAATAAATATTGACTGTTTCATGTATTAAGCAATTTACTTGAAAGATAAGATTATTTGATTTCGCAAAGAATTTTCACATAAAATGATTTATCATTTTGTTTTAAATACGGCATATTTTCAAATGAACGCGTAAATTTGACATATTTATATACGCTAGTATATAATGCAAAGCACAAAATTTATAAGCAAAACATTGTCAAACGTTGGTAACCGAGAGGTCAGAGCAGCCGCCTTGTAAGCAAGCAGTTTCTTGCAGACGGTTGTTGCGGGTTCGCTTCCCGGTCGATGCTTTGACATATGGAAAAAAAACACATCAAATTAAATTTACATATATATTTTTATGATTTAATATACCAATTGTTATATTTGAATACAAGTATAATGTATATACTGAATGTTAGAAGTAATCAGAGCGGATTTGAACACAGACTTTCAAGCTCGCTTCAGCTATCCACTCCATCTTATATAACCGATGTACATGACCACATACATGTGAAAAAGATAAATGACCTTCAGCATATGTATTTCGTGTTGAATCATACATATATTGATCATTTATCTTTTTCACATGTGTGTGATCATATGTATCTGTTATATAAAATGGAGCGGATAGTATGAGAAACCGTGTTCAAATCTTCTCTAATTATACCAGTTGTAAAAATCTGGAACTAAATTTAAGTAAAAAAGAATTATTTTCCGGTGCTATGACTCTTCCGACTGTTCTACGTCTGGTTTATGTCTAGCAGCTTCCAGTTCTAACATGAACTTGCCTCGCAGCTTTGACTATATTGTGGAGAATGTGTGGACTGCTGTACAGGTCTGACAGTAAATGTTATTGTCTGACCTTATCTCCAAATGGATTGACTATTTAAGGCCACATCCTCTTCCATAATGCAAACATTCGGATTCAATGAGCTTCATTACCAGTTGGTCTGTTCTAACCATTGGGCAATATGTATTTGTATATCCACTGATCCATGGCAATCCAATCAAGATAATATGGAATTTGGATTAGTCCACTATTTGAAGGCAAGATTAGATGTAACATATACACTTCAATAATTTAAAATATAAAAATACACATATTTTCAAAATATCCAATCTACCCATTTGTATTTTCTTTAACATTCTTTCATATATATATATTTAAGCTTTCCTTGTTTTGTATCATCATCATCATCATTAGAAACGATCCAAAAATAAATATATTTTAAACTCTAGAAAAAAATGAAACAAATAAAAGAAAAGATTAGAAAACAAAAAATAAAAAGCTAAAAGTGGGTTTTGTAATAAATTTCACTGTTAACTGCAAGTCCATCCATATGCATTAAATGTTAGATCTTTTTGGTCATCATATCTATTTACCACAAAAACGGAATATCAATTCTCATTGATTTTATAATCCTCTTTGGCTTTATAGAACATATTGTTGCATCATCAAAAATTATATATTTTTCAATGCCAACAGACTCATGCTCATCACAATGCCATTCCAGTGCTCTCAACACCTAGCCCAGAGACTGTACTGTATCAAGGAAGCCTGCTAAATGATTTAATTTTATAACTGCCTGTTTTTAGCCATGGAATGTCTACCGGTTGGTTCTGAGGTAATGTCCAATTTGCCGCAAGCCTCTGTTTCTAGCTTACTTTGTTTTTTTAAAATCAATGTTAATTTGTATTTTATATTTTCTTTTTGTTAAATTATACTGTCAGTATGTATTCTGTTATGATGGCATAGAGTTGGTCATTATCAGTTTTCTTGCCATTGACATTTTTCTGTTATTTCATGCATAAAAATATTAAATCCTTTTTTTTTGCTTTTGTATATCATCATTTCATCTGCGATCTCCAGTCTATCTTTTCCACCTCATTGCAGCACATTTCATTATTTGATCCATCCATCTCACATGTGGTCTCTTTCTAAGTCTTTAACTGCCCATCTACTATCATCTCTTCTAGCAATATGTCCATCCCAACCCCACTTCATTCTCTTAATTCTTTTGAAGTCACTAACACCTGTTTGTTCTCTCAACCATGTATTTCATTTTTATCTCTTTTTATTACCCCACATGCATCTTTCCATAATTCATTGAGTAGTATGAAGTCACTGTTTTGCTCTTTTGCTAAATATCTACATCTCAGATTCATAAATAAGAAATGGTAGAACACATTTATTAAAACCTTTCTTTTCAAACACATAGGAATAATTTCTTTTAATATTAAGTCATTTCGACCAAAAGCACTCCAATTAAGTTTAATTCTATGATTAATTTCATCCATTATGTTTCCATCTGTAACAATAATCTGACCAAGGTGTATTTAAATATGCAATGCTGCATTTAAATATGCAAAACTGTATTTAAATATGCAAAGCCAGGAATTAGTGGTTGGAATACTTATTAAAATAGGAATTTACTGATAAACAGTAATATTATATGAGAACTAATATTAGTCAATTAAAAAATTATAAAAGTTTTGACAGCACATTCTATTAACCTACAATGTGGTAAGAGGAAGACCAAAATCCAAACAGATGTATAAGTTTGGTTTTGCTTGTGATGATGGTATTTCAGTTATGTTTATATATTGGACTATTTGCATCATCTAATATTAAGTATTGAATATCTTTAGAAAAAAATTAACTTTATTTAAATATTCTAATTACATTCAACTGTTAGCAATAGCGCATCAAACAGGTTAGTATATGCACAATATTTCAAAAGGTATTATTAGTCTCTCTTCTTTGGGTGTTACTGGCCTAATTAGTGACAGTACTAGCATGGGAATCGAACCTGGACCCTTAGATTTTTGAATATTGAATTTTAAGGTAATGCTCTAACCGACTTTCTACTGAGTGTTACCTTTGGCAGGATGGCTCAGTTGGTTAGAGTGTTACCTTAAAATTCAATATTCAAAAATCTAAGGGTCCAGGATTGATTCCCATGCTAGTACGGGCACTGGTCAGGCCATCAACATAAGAGAGGAGAATAACATCTCTTGAAATGTTGTACATATACTAAGCTGTGTGCTACTACTAACAGTTAAATGTAATTAGAATACTTTTAAAAAGTTATTTTTTTCCAAAAACATTCAATAGTTAAATAGTCCAATATATAAATACAAATAAGCCTGGTTTCTTTCTTTTCCATTTTTTCCAAGTTTATTAAGAAATATGTTGGTTTGAAGATAAAATGTCAGCTTTATGGGTTAAGATGTTTTCTTGATAATATCAATTGGGAGTTCTTAGTTGTGATTTTGGATGAGATAATACAACTGATGATGAATTGTTTTAGAATATGATTTGTAGAAGGAGTTTCACTTGGTAAATAATGATATATTTCGGAATTCCTATTTAGGAATCTTTAATCATCCATAATTATAAAAAGATGACTAAAGATTATGTATTTCATAAATCTGGATGATATGCATTGGTTGTTGACTGCTCTTTTAACAGATATAAATAACTTTAATATTTGTAGTGGTAATAAAAGAATTTTATCCTCCTCCATCTTTAGATGAGTATGATTCCATTTTGAATTTATTCATTGTGATAAATTCATTTCAAAATCCACATCTTCAATTAATCAATCAGTCATCCCTGTATCCTTTCATGACACAAAAGCAGTATTTAAAAAACAAACAAAAAGGTAATGAAATGTAGATACCTGACTAGATCGGTAAGTAAGTTAGTTAACTTGATATTAGGTGTGAACTGTACAAACTTTGTTTGGTGTTGATTCTTTAAGCCATGAATGTAGGCTAAGGTTGAAGATAAAGAGCTGACAAAATTTCAGTGTGATAAATTTGATGATCTTGCAGAGGACAAAAGTTTAGTGGAACAGATTTCATTGGTGGCCTAGTGGTTAGCATAGCTGCCTTCCAAGCAGCTGTCCTGGGTTCGCTTCCTCGTCAATGCATTTGACATATATAAAAAAGGGCATTGCTTGGTAGTATTCACTGTGAGATCTAACTTTGTATTTTCCACTTTTGATATATTTAGATGTGTCACTGAAAGGTTAATGATATTGCAAACTATTTTTCACAGTGATATTTGTCCCACTTTTGTCTGTGCCCATTCTCAATATTCCTGATCTATTATTATAATATCAAGAAAGAAGGAATTTTTCTTATTGGAACTTTCGTAACATAGTAGTAAGAATAGTAAACTATGGTTAAAGTTATTCGAAGTACTGATATTGGTTCAAGGAACTCAAATAATCTGCCATTATTAGATATTTTCATAATATATGGACTGCTTTGATAGAAAAATCTTTTTATGAATCTGAGCACCGAAGTATCTTTATTAGCGCATTATTTAATAAGATACGTTATATAATAATCTAATTCTAAATTATTACATTACAGGGCTCACAAACTAATTTAATATATAGGGTATATGAGCACAGACTTTTACATGGCCCACCACACTCCAATCTATTTCATAACACTGATACCCTTGAACCCATATATGTCGAAAAGATAAATAATCACCAAAAACGTATTTCATGCTAAAACAGCAATCATCAGTTGGTCCAGATTATCATCTCTACACATATTTGCAATAAGTGCTAAGATATATATTAAGATAGACACTCTTCATACTTTAATAGATAAGCTTCAATCCACTCCACAGTCCAACTCTTCAACCGTCCGTCCAATTGAAAATCTGATGATGGAACGCTCAAAGGCCACTCTGAGGCCGAAGAAAATTTCCATTATTAGCTGTGTAAAGCCTTTATATTATTAACATACATCCTAATAGGCTTGAAGCTTATTTACAATATGCAGATTTTACTTGCTTTAATTTAGAATGCAAAATTTGGAACCCAGACAATTATTAAATGAGATACTTTTATACCTAATAAGACCATCTAGAGTTATATTCTGGATGTTTAGAAGTTATAATAAGTTTTTATTTTACAAAACTTTATTATTAATTTATATATATATATCTGTAAAAAATGGGTTATTTACTTTATGAAATTCAAAACCATTAGTATTTCTTTTATAAAATTAGTATACACACATGCATATATATTTTAGATAGCTAGAAATTTAATTAATTAATTTCTACTTAATTCTTAAACACTCGTTGATTTCGAGTTTGGTTGAAAAGATAACCAATTAGTAACTTAGTAACTATAATTTAAAATTAATAGCCCTGAGCTAGTTTTCGGCAAAACATTGCCCAAACACGCCTATCTACACACCAGAGCTAAACAAAAGAATGAATGCAGATATATCTTTTTTGATCATGAATGCACTACAGATCATACGTTTTCTCCATCTAATGTTAGTTAGCATGGTTTGCTCAGAATGAGACCATAGGAAAAGAAAGTACAAAGCGACTTAAGCAATTACAAAGGATTCACATTCCATCAACGAAATGGATTCATGCATTCCATTACCTGGAAAAGGAATATGTAATTGCCTTATTTGCATATTGTGCCTCATTTAAATATTATATAAGCGTCCCTGTACTGCATAATTTTATTCAGTACTATTATTATGGCAGTATTTTGCTGAAAGAAGCTTAGTGCTATTAATTAGTTTACAGTTATTAATTGGTTACCTTTTTAACCAAACTCGAAGTCAATGAGTGTTTAAGAATTACATAGTTTGTTGAAAAGAGTTAATAAGTTGAGATTTAATTTTTTAATATATAAATATCAACAATTGAATTAATTATGTGCATAACACAAACAATAAAAGCTTTCTAAAAACACAGTGACACATCCATACTTAATCAATACAATCTTTGGGATCATCTTATGTAAAAGAAAGCTATAATACATATGCATTTAAAATGCAATCTGTCGAACATTACCATAGATTAGTAAGCTCAAAATTAAAATATAAGTCCTATTGTAAACATACTGATATGAAATTTGATGTGCATTTTATAAGAATTACTTGTGTTACATTCTAGGAGCTGTTAAAACAAACAATAAAATTTCATCACATGATCACCATTCTTTATGCTTACCCAAGCTGTTTACACAGAGGCTAAACTCTTCATACAGTAGCACCAGTCAGTGCAAGCCAGAGTAATCAATGGATACAAGAAGTTTCTACTCATCCAATATCCCCAGACTAGTTTCGAGCTTGTGGCTTTCAAAAGTGAACAGCCTTGGATTTGAGAGCAATGCATGTAGATCTTAGAATTTAATGCAACCCTCTATTGATTTCTCTAACTTTAATTTAATGCAACCCTCTATTGATTTCTCTAACTTTCACTGAGTGGAGGAGATACTGGATGGAGAGTTTATTCAGTTTGGAATTTCAGATGTCATTTACTGAGGACATGGAATTTACTTTTAAAAAGTGTGTTATGTATATAAATAAGCACGTTCTGTGTTTCATGAAAAGTAGGAATTTCTGTTGGATTGTCTGATGATGGTTCTATTATTAGTGTTTTGATTAAAGAAAAAAACTTGTAAAATTTTCTACTCGAACGAATAATAAAATAAATACGAAAGTTGGTGAGCAATATGAGAAATTGAGACAAACGTTTAATGAATGATGAAAGTAGTAAAAAAATAATGGCATTGAAATTGCAAACAAAAAAAATGTCCACTTTCTGGATCATGAATATAACATGTGGATCTAAAAAATAATCTTATTAAATCAATAGATGTCATACTGTTATATGTATTTGTGTGTTTAATTTTAAAAAAATCAGATATACTAATCTTAAAAATTAAATTGAGTTTTAAAGTTTATATCTGTGGAGACAATCTCTTGTTTAATATATGAATTTTTTCTACAGTACAGGCTTTTTCATACCTGTACTCCAATATGTAATATATAGGGGGTTTGAACTCAGACTTTCAGACGATCCTCAACTCTCCACACTATCTCATACTGCCGATACACTTGATCACCCTTTTCGACATGTGTGTGATTAAGGGTATCGGCAGTATGAGATAGCATGGAGAGTTGAGAATCGTGTGAAAGTCTGAGTTCAAATCTCTAGTTTAGTAAATGATTAATAATGTCATTACTATATTTAGCTAAAGGGGGTGGTATCAAAGATGTGGGTTGAGTTAATTTGACACCTGTAATTCAAAACGGAATGATTATGATAATGCTTTGAATAATAGGCAGGGTATTTTAATAATCATTTAAATAATGAAACAAGAAATCATACATCATTTATTACAGCCATTCTATCATTTATAGTTCTGATTGGAGTTATCTAGTTTTGTGAGGTTTACAACAGCTCTTTGCAATCTTAAAAAAAGAAAAGAATCTAGATTTGTTAGGATCCTTGGACAAGTTTTCAGCTGTGGCAGTATTAAGTAGTTTAAATTACCGAAAATGTTTTGGGGAATATTCTTGCAATATTTTTTTTATATAATCTTTATTGTTTAAAATTATTTTAGAATATCATTTCATTGTTATCCACTAAATCAGGGGCGGGCCATTGTTTTGGCTCAGGGGCCACTTTGTGGAAGCGGAGAAAATGATTGCATTCATTAATTAACTTTGCAATTCAGAAAAAGTATAAATTGTATCATGAAACTTGCTTCTGTATCGCTATTTTGAAGTGTTGGTTGATTTGTAAATAATGTTTGTTTGCTTCTTCAGTCTTTTTGCACATTCTGCAGCTTTTATTTTGCGTTCTTCCATGGAAAGTTTGCAGCCAAATTTGCTATGTTTTGTTTCATGGTGTCAATTTAGATTGTACTCCTTAAATAGGGTTATCGTTTCATGACACAATAAACAAACTGTTTCATTCCCTGTATTACCAACGAAATATTTGTCCATTCTTCATTAAACACATGACATTCATCACCAATTTTACATTTTTTTGGAGGATTCATGGTTTCACTAAACTTGGAAATTTATATATATACTGTTGCAAAGATCAACCAGAAAAGCACTGCACATCGTATCTACACTGCACATGCATATTGACATGGCTATCCTAATGGAAAATATGAGATGAATCTTCAGTTGTGCACGGGAAGGAAATCTCAGTTGAAGGCAGATTTTTCTGACAGTCTTGGTGGAGCACAAAAAAACTCTTAGAGGCTGCATGTGGCCTGCAGGCTGCTATTTTCCCACCCCTGCACTAAATCAAAAATATTTTTACAGAATTTTATTGAACGATTTGCTACCAATCATATATGACAAAATTTCAAAAACATAGATATGGTTTTATAAAATTAAGAAACACTATCGATATAGTTGTATTTATATATTGGACTACTTCATCATCTAATATGAGTATTGAATGTCTTTAGAAAAATTTAACTTTATTTAAATATTCCAAATACATTCAACTGTTAGTAATAGCATATAGGTTAGTATACATGCAATGTTTCGATAGGGGTTATTCTCCCACCTTCTTTAGGTGTTGCTAGCCGATCAGTGACAGTACTAGCATGGGATCAAACCTGGACCCTTAGATTCTTGAGTATTGAATTTTAAGATAACACTCTAACCAACTGAGCCATCCTGCCAAAGGCAATAGTCAATAGAAATTTCATATACTTATCTAAGAGGTATTTCTCCCCTTTTCCCTAAAAGCAGAGTTGATTAGTGGTTTCCATAGTAACACTAGGTTGAGTTATGGGACTGTTTGCCATTGTCATGTGAGCAGCTACTCTATATTTTCTTCTTTGTACTTTTTCTTCTCTATTCAATATTTTTGTATTTTTCCAATTGGATACCTGAAGAAGAGGGACGAATATCTCTCGAAACATTGTGCATATACTAATCTGTGTGTTATTACTATCTGTTGAATGTATTTGGAATATTTAAATAAAATAAAATTAAATTTTTCTAAAGACAATCAATACTCATATTAGATGATAGAAACAGTCCAATATATAAATACAACTAAAACACTATCGTCACAAACTTGCAGGAAAACACTATCAGCATAATTTTGGTTTATGCACAAATGCAAAAAAAAAAATGATGTAAACAAAAGTATGCATTATACATTATTTTTATCAATTTTATCACAGAAGTTGATTCTGTTTAACCCAAAAAATTTATTCAGTGTATAAATTGCTGATTATTCACATAATGTTTTTCACATTATGCTGTCGCTATATGATATTATTAAAAAAGGCAATATTAACTAGTGGTACAATAACATCTGGTGTTAAACAGGAGTACTAGCTTAACCACCCCTCTACCCCATATTTAATTGCAAAAATTAATTGCGAGCTACATAAACAGTTATCCAGACACAATAGAAATTTGACTGGCAATATTTTTTATTCGAATCAATTAAAAGCATATAAAGAGAATTCTTTCTCTTAGCTTCTAGATTTATAATATATTAATACTTATTATTTACAGTTTAAAAAGTAATCTATATAATGCACAGAGGCTAAACTTTCAATACAGTAGTGCCACTCAGTACAAACCAGAATAATCAATGGATGCAAGAAGGTTTGTGCATAAAATCCCTATCTTGTGCTACTAACCCAATATCTCCAGATTAGTTTCTGGCTTGTGGCTTTCATCAGTGAGAAGCCATGAATCTGAGAGCACTGCATCTATATCTTAGGATCTAATGCAACCCTCCAGCAGTCACCTTTTATCTTATTACTTAACTATAAAGCTTTGAGTCCAAAATAAAATCACATCAAGCTCATTAGCTTATATAGTTGTTTTGATCTGAACTCAGTTCAGCACCCATACTTTTTGGTGTCTTTGGTTCTTTAATAACCACAGTCCCCATAGTCCTATTGGGCAGGGTTGCTATTAATCTATATAATGTTCTTAATTTTTGAAGAATAGCAGAAAAAACTTTGGTTTCACATTTAATATTCAATAAACTCAATTCCTTACCAATGAGTGATGAAAGAAAACTCTTCCACAATTTTTTTATAACTTGAATGGTTATTCAGATGTGAATATTAAGGTAATTTTTTCATGTAAATTGATGGGCTTATATATCCAGACGCAACAGTCTCTAATACACGACTTCTAACAAGTAATAAGATAGGATATTTTACCACTGATATAAATACTTTAATAAATTAGTTATATAGAGAGCTATTATATTTTGGCAAGTTTATTGGATGGATCTGCTACCATCGTAATATAAAGGCACCCAAAAAATTTAACTAGAATACTCTGTAATATTTTGAAATACGATGGTAAGACCATGAGACAAATCAGTATAGCATTTCTAATTTGAAGAGATTTAAGGAAAATATTAATTAAATGCTATGAGAGGAGTGTGCTATTGTATGGTTGTGAAATGTGGACACTGGGTAACAAAATTAGAAACAGATTGGAAGGCTAATAATTAAAAAAATCAGTTGAATGATTAATGAAAAAGTTTGGAAAAGAGTAGATAAAAAAAGAAGGTTAAGTGAAGAAATTAGAGATAGAAAGAGAAACTGGAATGGACATATATTAAGAAGAAAGAATGGTTTAATGAAGTATAATTTTGAGGAAATGGTGAGTGGAAACAAAAAAAGGATGGAAAAGATAGATATTGCTGTATAATATAAGAGATTGGGAGAAATACATGGAATTAAAGAGTTTTGGGCAATGAAGAAAACAAAGTAGGGAAATGGATGAATTTGTGATGGACCTGCCCATAGGACAGAATACTATTGATTTATTAATTGAATGGAATGGTATAAAATCTACTATTATTCTGACACATCTTCAATGAAATGGATTGGTGAAATATAAGAAACAAATTTCTCCCCAAAATGTTTATTAACTTGAGTATAGTTTTCATAAAATTTTTTTATGACAACACTCTACCTAAAGAGGTGCAAAATTGATAGTTGTCATTGAGAGGTTATGACTGAAGGTAGAATACAATGGGAGTTAAATTAAATGAGGTGCCATTGTCTTTCAAAATGAAGTTGCTACAAAAAAAATCATATACAGTAGGAAGAATCAGAGTATTAAATATGTAGTCATGTTTGCAATCCTTGAATTGGTCTGTACAGTTATTCACAAAACTCATTTTCAACTTTCTGTTCTTCTATGTCTCTTTCCTTTTATCTGGAATCAAGGATGAGAATATTCACTTTCATATGGCTGCTAATGAATAAATAACCTATTGAACCAGAATTGTGAACAGTGAGTTCAAAATAAATTAAGTCCAGTAGGGATAACGACAAGACAGTTAAAATTCTGCAATTGAAAATGGAACTATATGTAAAGGCAATCCTTATTCAACTGCAATTAGATTATAAATGGGCTAGTTATAATTATATGTATCTGTTCAATATTAACTCGCTAACAAATTGCATAGTCATCCTTAAGCTGCTATTTATGGAGTTTATTTTTTAGAGGTAAACAAGATTAATATCAAAGCCTCCATAGACAACAAAGAAACCAATAACAGACTAAAATACAAAGTATAATTTAGTATGTGGACATCTGTTTGGTTCTTTACGAATTAAGTAGATGGTGCAAAGGTAGATCACTTTTACAAATAATGAAATTGTGGGAGAATAAATATAAACTAAGTGTTTATACAGAAAGTGGATTCTTATTCTTTATGCTGGACTTGGAAAAAGATAAGGGGGATTTAGATATAAAGGCCATGGAGTGAACAACGCTGATGTTATGGAAATGGGATAGAGCAGGATAAAGGAGAATATGGGAAAAAACTTAGGGTGGGGAATGAAAATGGAAAGTAAGATGGCTAATAGGTTTTTCTGGGCACAGTGGCTAAAAGATTCCTGTTTTCGATAAAGAGTAGCCATACCACATCACATCGCAAATCCATTCCCCCCACCCCCACACAGTCTTTTGCCTTGTTAACTTAGTTGCTACTTCGTGAACAACCAAGATAAGATGACTGTTACTATATATACATTTATACTAATTAATTGGGAAAAGATTACAATTTTACTGTGTCTTAATGTAAAATATATATATGGAAAAGAAGTAAAAGTTAAAAAAAAACTTTAATAATTTTTTTTACTTTGATAAATATTTCCAAAACGAATATAATTACAAAAAGAAAACAATACTATACTAATAAAGATAATTTTTTTGACTATGTAAATTAACGCAATTTTTTAGAATATTTTCTTAATAAAAAAAATTGTACCAGATACAATATAAAACTGAAATGTGTTTGTAAATCGTAATCAATACAAATAATAAAAAAAAGATAACCAATACAAATAAACCTTATTGTTCAAGGTTATTTTATTGTAGTAAGAAAAAGAAATTAAAAATAAACGTATTATTTCGAAATGGGGATAAAAAAGAATATTATTCTGGAAAATAATGATTGCGATCAAATATAAATTTAACATATGTTTGTAAATAGGTAGTTATGAATTAGACCTGCTGTGACGAAAATCGATGGCACAAATGTCTAAATAAAGATCGAATTAAACACATTTATAATGTTGCAAAAAAAAAAAAAAAAACAACATCTTTTTATGTGAATATTAGATAATGTTACAATTGGGGAAAGTACTTACTTAAAATGTTGGTTTCAGTGCTAATTTTACGTTTTTAAAGAAGGGGGTTGGCGTGCATCTTGCATGACATGAAAAACTTCAGTTTATGCCAGGGATTGTAACAAAAAATCTTTGCTTTTGTTTTTTATTGGAATAAATTTATATTGCTAAAAGTTTAATTGCTTTTTTAAAACTAAATAAAGTTAAAGTTCACCATCCTATGCAAGCCTTTATTTTACCAGATCACAAAGTTAGAATGTTATTGCTGGACTAATATATATATGTGGTAGTTCACAGCAGGTCTAATATGTAAGTACCTGTAAATTTATGCATGTAACAGTTTTAGGAAATTTTTTATGCTTAGATAAAAATAGCATAGATTTTTAAAAATAATGGTTTCTCCAATATCTCTCCTAAAGAGGACTAGTGAAAAAGAATACGACACCCAAAAACCAGTGATGATTTTAATAGCAAAAAAAAATAGGACTCGACAGATGAAATGATTGGTGATGATTTTAACAGTTTTCTTTCCTTATCTATTTACCAACCAATAAGTGAAATGCCATATAACTGACCAAGAATAGTTATAGAAAAAAATTACTATGCACTACTCACATTCGAATTCCTATTTGTCAATGGATAGGTAAATGTACCAATCATTATATCATGAGGATTGTCATATACATGTCATAGAGGATTTTTTTTTTCAGATTTAACAAAAACATTCCATAGGGGGTGAAATAGTTTACGATCTTTGCTAATTACAAGCTTAAACTATTCTTTGAACAATTACATTTAGTGGTAAGATATTTATACCACAACACAGTAATTTTCTGTTAACAACACTAGAGGTCTACAATAGTAGACATTATGTACTGAATCAAGACTTGTTCAAAATGGTTGTTCATTTACCATCAAACATCTGGTGTCTTTTCCACATCATACTAACAACTGCTGTAGAGTTCTCTCATCCTTCCATAATTGTGTTATAAATTTAAGTTCCAAATAAACTAATCATTCATTTTTACATCTTTTCACTGCAGAATTAAATGTTCACTGTTTAAAATATGGACAAATTTATTGAATAATATTTCTATAGTGTTAATTTCACTATGCCATTCTCACACAAAATAGGACTGGTTTCTATCAACTTTTAATACCTTGTAAGTGTGTTTGGGGAGTGGCGGTGTAATAATAAACATATGGCCAAAGACATGCATAAAAGATGTATGATCTCCAAAATACATATTTCATGCTGAATCAACACTCATCAGTTGGCCCAAATCATAATCTCTTATCCATATCTTTATCATTGTTCAGTATACATAGTTAGCCAGTCACTACACTTCAATTAATAAGTGTCAAACTTAACATCCTCACAACTTTGACACAAACCACTTTAAGGAAGTATATTAATAATCTTTATTAGTCATTCATTAGATTAGAGCTAATCCACTTAATAAATTCATTAAGTGGATAATTTCTAGTCGAACGAATGACTAATAAAAATTATTAATGGACATAGAACTGATTGTATAAAAATATAAAACTTTTAAATTATATTAAAAAACCGAAAAGAAAAATATATGAAACTAATTATATTAATTCCAATAAGTATAGCTATATGAATATATATAAAACATCAATTAATTTAATTTATAATATTGTTTAATTGGTAACTTTTACATTGTACGTCACATTTGTAAATATTGAATTGCTTTTCCTCCTCCATTATTTTTAGTTTTAACTAATTTTGTATAAAAACAACAGATGTCACTATGTATACAATGTAAATTGAAGCTTTAAAGTAATTTATGATCACATTAAAAAGGGCAAAAAGTATTTGCTAAAAAAGCTTTTTGTATTATTGTTATAAGTATAGGGGATTTGAACTCAGATTTTCAAGCACCCTCCATCTATCCACACTATCTCATACAACTGATACACATGACCATTTGTGGGTGGTTATGTGTATCAGTTGTATGAGATAGTGTGGATAGATGGAGGGTGCTTGAAAATCTGAGTTCAAATCCCCTATACTTACAATTAAGCCCCAGGTTTGTGAAGAGTGCATGGTTTTTAAATAATATTGCTATAATAAATATATAGAATTATTACTTTTATATAATATTCTATACTAATTAAAAAATTCCTGTATGTCAATTGGTGATAAAGAGTCAATATATAAATACAATTTGTCTATTTATGTGTGGAAAAAATTAATTAATACAATTAGATTATCATTAATGTGAAATCCTGGGTCAAGGACTTTGTGAATGTTTTTCGAATTTCAGCAATAAATTTTTTCCTGTTCATTATAAACCTAAACTCAGCCGAAAATTTACCTAAACATTTATTTATTATCTATAGCAGGACTATCCTGTACCTTAAGTAATCCAAGGGACACATCTTAGTAGATGAATTATAACTGAATCAGACTAGTTATGCATTAATTACATGCATGAATCAGACTAGTTATGCATTAATTACATGCATGTTTACTGCAAACATGGCTGCTTCTTTGACACATCTTATATTCGAAAAATACGTGGATATACATTAATGTAAGAACACCATATAATATCAACAGCAAGATTTTTGATTATTGATAGAATTAAAATATCTAGTAAGTACTCAATTCAAAGTATTTTATCTTTTCATTTGGAAAAAATATCTAGGCCAGCTGCACAAACCGCCCCATGGTCGGTGTTTTGGGCAGCTCTGTAAGGTGGAAGCATATTGAAATCATTTTTGTAAACTATATAGCTTTTAATATGCTTATATTTGTCTTAGCACAAAATGTTTATATTGAAATAATTAAATTGTGATAATTTACTATTAATAAATATTCTTTATATAGTAGAGATTTATATGAGTGGTAATCTGGCTAACTGATGAGCACTGGTTCAGCATGAAATGCATCTTGGGGCTCAATTCTTTTATTGTATCTTTATTTATATGATTTTAAAAGAATATGTGGAAGGGTGGAGGTTATTTAATATATTTATAGAAATAATTAAAATAGTAAATCAAAAATATTTTGTAAATTTTATTTGGATAATAGTTTTAGAATTAGTGGTGTTTGGATTAACGATAGTCCATCTGTAGTTAAAAAATATTTGTAACTGTGAATTAAATTTTAGTAAGAGCAAATGCTTTGTCATCTGGAAGATCATGTGATATTGGAACATCAGAAGTGATAATTGTGATCTATAAACAAGACAAAACTCTCCATACAGTAGTGCCACCCTGTGCCAACCAGAGTAATCAATGGATGTCAGAAGGCTTGTGCATAAAATCTCTATTTAATGCCTACTCATCCAATATCTCCAGACTAGTTTCTGGCTTGTGGCCTTCGTCAGTGAGGAGTTTTGAATCTAATAGCACTGCACCTTCTGGCATTGATTACTCTGGTTGGCACAGGGTGGCATTATAGAGAGTTTTGCCTTGTTTATAAACAATGATGTGCTAGTATAATAGATGGTGATCATGTGATGCTTAATTGTGATCTACATTAGAAGTGTGCATTTTTTTTTTGCAATAAATTGAAACATTTATTGGTAGACACTTTTAAATTTTTTATATAGAGAGCCTTCAGTCATTGCAAGATTCATTCACTGAGAATTAGCACCTTAACAGCAAAGGAATTGTAGAATATGCATTAACTTTCCTCAGAATCGCGCATGATTTGGTAGCTATTTCTGAGAGAAGTATAGTGAAATTAGTATTGCAGGGTGTAATTTATTTATAAACATGATTAAATAAAAATCATTTTATTGATTAAAAGATAAATCATTTTAATAGTAGCTCTTTAATACTATAAATGATTTAATGCCACTTTAAATATTTTTCCAAATAAGCAGAAGCTCAAACGCTGTTTTTATATCCTAGAATTCGACCCGCAGTCCAATTAAAACAAAATTCTAATTAATGAAGATTATTATTTCATATAACTGGAATAAATTATTCTATGAAAATAAGAAAAAAATAAGATTTACAATCATGTATGAAATTACCAAAATCATCCTTTTCCAGATTTTGCTATAATATCTTATATAAATACAATTTATCTAAAGGACTTCAAACACTTTTTAGCAAAACCCTTTATTTGTACATATATACATAGACCTATGTTTTGACTGTCCTGCAGTCTTCTTCAGAGCCAATTTACTTTAATCTCTTAAAAAACGTTTTTTAAGATATTAAACCCTTTACTAGTACATATACTCATACATTTCAACTGTCCTGCAGTCTTCTTCAGAGCCAATTTACTTTAATCTCTTAAAAAACGTTTTTTAAGATATTAAACCATATACTCATACATTTCAACTGTCCTGCAGTCTTCTTCAGAGCCAATTTACTTTAATCTCTTAAAAAAACATTTTTTAAGATATTAAACCCTTTATTAGTACATATACTCATACATTTCAACTGTCCTGCAGTCTTCTTCAGAGCCAATTTACTTTAATCTCTTAAAAAACGTTTTTTAAGATATTAAACCCTTTACTAGTACATATACTCATACATTTCAACTGTCCTGCAGTCTTCTTCAGAGCCAATTTACTTTAATCTCTTAATTGGCTCTGAAAAAGACTGCAGGACAGTCTAAATGTAGGTGTAAGCATATATGTACAAATAAAGGGTTTTGCTAAAAAGTGTTCGAAGTGGTTTGGATAAATTGCATGTATGAAATTATAAAAGATTGCGTGAAGAAATTTTTATTTCCAGTTGGAATTAAAGTGTCTCTGTTCTGATGCTTTTGGCTTCTGAATTTTACAGTTTCAAAGTATAACTAATATTTATTTATATAATCACCGAGTAAAATTTTTTAATGAATGCATATTATGATCTGAAAGATTCTTTCAATGATATTTTTTAAAATGTATCAAAATGCTGAATATTAGGATTTACTTCATTTAGATTAGGAAAGGACAAACTGTGACTTCTGGAACTATTTCATGTGGGCTCATAAATAATGTTAACCACAACATCATTTTAGTACTGCTGCTAAATTTAGTCACATTTTTTAAAGTTATTACTAAAAAATTTACAGAAACAATCAAATGTTATTAATAATATGATTAATTAGAGAGGATTTGAACATAGACTTTCAAGCTGTCTTCATTAATCCACTCCATCTTATATAACCGATACACATGACCACACATGTGAAAATGATAAATGATCTCCAATATATGTATTTCGTGATGATGAGCATTGCATCATCATATTTTCAATAATATGGATGGCTGAAGAGTTTGAGGGTGGAGTTGATTGAACTCTGTCCGTTAAAGTTTGAATATTTGCTATCCCAATCACAAGTCGGACCTTCTACAAAATATGCCAAATTGCGCATGGAAAAAATGTTCATGGCTTTATTGCTTAGGACTTCATAAGAAGTATGAGCACCAGACCCACAAGTGCCAGAATCAATCCTGGGACTTCCCAATCCCAAGTCGGACATTCTACCAACTATGCCAAATTGTGCATGGAAAAAACTGTTCATGGCTTTATTGTTTGGGACTTCATAAGAAGTATGATCACCAGACCTACAAGTGCCAGAATCAATCCTGGGACTTCCCAATCCCAAGTCGGACATTCTACCAACGATGCCAAATTGTGCATGGAAAAAACTGTTCATGGCTTTATTGTTTGGGACTTCATAAGAAGTATGATCACCAGACCTACAAGTGCCAGAATCAATCCTGGGACTTCCCAATCCCAAGTCGGACATTCTACCAATGATGCCAAATTGTGCATGGAAAAAACTGTTCATGGCTTTATTGTTTGGGACTTCATAAGAAGTATGATCACCAGACCTACAAGTGCCAGAATCAATCCTGGGACTTCCCAATCCCAAGTCGGACATTCTACCAACTATGCCAAATTGTGCATGGAAAAAAATGTTTGTGGCTTTATTTCTTGGGAGTCTATAAGAAGTTTGAGCACTGAAATCGATCCTGGAACATCCCTATCCTAAACTGAACATTCTGTCAATATGCCAAACCACACAGGGCATATATATTAACTTTAATATTGTTTCAATGTTTATAGGAAAATTATAGATGATACTAAAGCTATTTATTTTGGTCAATGATATTAAATTGCAATTGAGGTAATAGAGAACACATTTTATAATTAACAGATATGTTTTTAATTGTTTTAAAGGTTAAATGATTAAATTATTATTTTTATAAATTAAATTATATATATTTTTAGGATGAACAAAAAAGGGAAGATGAGGCAGAAGAGCTAAGACAAGAAAATCGATTTTCCAAATGATGAATGATGCATCAAATACATTTATATATTTACATAAATTAAAGTATTTGCCTTATATAAATAGGCAAGGTAGGGATTTTGGTGCAAAATATTCAAATTACACCTCTGACTTAACAACTGAAATTAACTAGCTAAATAGAGGATATTTTCACAAAATATCTATTAGCAGAACAAAATGTCTTTATTAAACAAAACTTTTGGTTTTTGTGAGTTTTTAAATAAACCAAGATGGCAGCCTGTATTTTTGATAAATATACAGTTTCAGGGGCCCCCAAAAATGCTTGTAAAAGAATGCCTGCTAGGAAATGGTCATATTTAATATTTACATTTTATTTATTATTATTATTTTTAAAAAAGAAATCATTGTTGAAAAATCAGTTACAATATTTACAATTTCTTTTCTTTTTTTTTAGTAACTTATTAACAAAAAAAATTGGGGAAAAATATAAATACAATATTTACGCTTTATTATGTTGACAGTATGCAATCATATCGTGACCATTAAATGCACACTTTTCGGGAGGGCAGGACCCATACCTTTGGAAATAGTCCACTGCATCAAGTTCTGTGACAAGAAGATCACAAATTTTTATTATACTAACAATTTATGAAAAAAACTGCAAACAAAAAGAAATGCACTGAATTGAACCAAACTACTGCAATGTTAAGAATGTCTCGTCACTTCCTATGTTATAAGTAAAAAAAAAAAAAAATTGAACTAAAGTTTCTTAATAAAATTTATCAGAATTTATTCCTTGGTTAAATTTAACAATTGATTTATTAATTTTGTTTTAACAACTAACACATCTTCGGTTATTCCTTTGTTAAATTTAACAATTGGATTTATTAATTTTGTTTTAACAACTAACACATCTTCGGTACATTATTGACTTCCAAAATTGTCAATTTAACAAAAATATGGGCGGCCATCTTGATTTACTTCAAAACTCACCAGTACCGAATTTTTAATCTGAAGCTTTGTTAAAGCAAGTTTGTTATTGGTCAAAAAATACCCAAAGCAAATAAAACTTTTGCACATGGTAAATTCATCAAAGAAAATAAATATATTTGGTTGAAACAAGTAGGATTTTAAGTTCAAAAGGACAAAATAAATATTAAATCACTGACTTAGTTTAAAATCATTAGTGAAAATTTAAACAGTCAATTAATGGAAGATGAGTTACTATGGTATTCTATTGCACTTGATAAAAATATGTATAAAACAATTTAACCTCCGATGGGTTCATTTATAAAATCGATCCATGGAAATTTTGAAATTACTGAAGAACCTTTGGCAATGGAATTAATAAAATCACACATAACTAAAGATGATATTTTTTGAAAAAGTAAAAAATTGTTTAAGAAAATATAAGCTGGCATGCGGTAAGCTTATAAGGGTAACAATAGATGGAGCTCCAATTTCCAGAACATGGTTTCCTATTCATACATTGCATAATGTATCACAGCAAGTAATTTACAAAAATGTTTTTCAAGCAAGTCATGTTACATTAGCAATAATGATAAGTATTAATTATTTACAATTAAGAGTACTGAATTATTTATAATTGATCATATTTTTTGAAGGATTGGATATAGAACATACTAATGCATTGTATCATAGTAATGTTCAATGGTTAAGTTTGGGAAATATTCATAAAAGAGATATTTTAATAATCTCCATACTTCTTTCTTTTTTATTCCTCATATAAAAAGATACAATAAAAGACAAATAACCCCCAAGATGCATTTCATGCTGAACCAGCACTCATCAGTTGTCCCAGGTCACCAGCTCTCATATATATCTTTATTACATGAAGAATATTTATCTATGGTGAACTGTCACATCTTTATTTACAACTGCCAAACTTGCTCCACTCATAACCTCGACTTCGTACATTTTTGATAAATCTAACTATGTTTATCATTAATCATTTATTAAACTTAGAGATATTGGGAACTAAAAGAAGAAATTGCCTTATTTTTAAAAATGAAGCAATATGAGATTTAACTAACACTGAATGGAGATATGATTTTGCCTTTATATTTGATATAATTAATCACCTAGATATATTCAGTATTACAAGGCAAAAATCAGACTACCCATAAAATAATTGGAACTTGAATACTTTCCATATGAAGGTAAAGTTATTCCCTAAACAAAGGTTGAGCTGAATGATTTTCCAATATTCAGTTATTGGTAAATATCCAAGAACTAAACTTGACATATATGGAGAAAAACTCACAGTAGTATATAACGAGTTTAATACACATGGCAGTGATTTTTCTAAAATAGAACAATTTATTATTGATTAATCCATTTTCTGCACCCATTGATTCAACAATTGATATTTAGTTATGATTGATTGATTGATGTTCAATGTGACATACCACTGGAAGAATTATCCAAAAAAGAAGAAATCTCACGTTTTATGCACAAACCTTACTGCATCCATTAATTAATCTGGCTTGCACCGAGTAGCTACTGTATGGGAGAGTTTTGCTTCTGTGTAATATATAATTATTTAAATAATTCTCAATTTGCCAACATTGCTGCAAAACTTTTGGTGACTTTTGGTTTCATATCTGATCATAAACAATCATTTTCTGTTGTAAACATTTGAAAATTGCACTAGGAATCAATACTATAAATTTAATAAGATTTTGGAAAAATGTCTAAAGAGGATTTAATAATTGCTTATTTCTTAAATAAATAATATGTTTGCATATTATCACATGACCAACATCACATGATCTTAGCTTCACGTGATCACTATTTTTTATGCTTTCTCTTAACTGTTATTAAAACAGGCAAAACTCTCTATACATATTACCACTCAATGCAAGCCAGAGTAATCACTGATGAAGGCCACAATCCAGAAAACAGTCTGCAGATATGGGATGAGTAGGCACTAGACGAGAATTTTATGCACAAGCCTTCTGGCATTCATCGATTACTCTGGCTTACACCGAGTAGCAATACATATAGAGAGTTTTGCCTGTTTTAATGATCTTAGCTTACACATATATCTACTTATCAGCAAATTCTATTTTCCACCTAGTGTAATGAGGAAATAGAAGAATTTGCTAATAAACAGCAATATGTATAAACTAATGGGGGTGATATTAATCATGTAATGTACGGTTTTTTAAAACCAATTCTAACTAAAAAAATAAAGGTTTTATAAAAAAAATAAGATCAACATAGTATATAAAAACTGAACTGGTTTCAGATGTATGCAAGCAAATAGGTTTGGATTGAAAAAATATAAAAAGTTTTGCAACTTGTGTTGGTAGCTTATAACAAAAAGTAAAAATGGCTTCTGGAGAAAAGATGGATTAGATTTTAAAAAATCCAAAAAGCTCATTATTGATAAAAGCCGTATGCTAAAAACTAATCTGGCCATATTTACCATAGACAACACTGGATAAGGATTTCATAGGCATGATCAGAGTCTACTGATTTCTAAAGCTTACACTAGATGGTGTTAGAGTAGTGAAATGGAAGAATATACTAATGTTTATTTTATTCATAATTATTACTGGAATAAAAAATGTGCAATTTTTAAATGTAGCCAAGAGTACATTTTATTTACACAATATGGCTCTTTTCTTCAAAAAGTTTGCCCATCCCTGATTTAAACAATTTTACTTATTAATTAAAATATATCATTATTAAGCACTTTTCTTTATTACTTTTTACAATACTTTATACAATTATTATATCAAGTAACAGTTTCAAATGCACCAGCAATCTTTTTCAGATCTATTATAAACTTAAATAAAAGTACATGAATAATCATGGATCTGAGATTTGGACACTTAATAGAAGAGCAATACAGAGACTTCAGACCACTCAAAGAAGTATGGAGAGGTGCATTTTAGGAGTAACAAGAAGAGATCAAAAACGTGCATATGGGTAAGAAAACAAACAGGTGTTATTGACATCATCGAAAGAATTAAAAGACTGAAGTGGAGTTGGGTTGGACATATTGCTAGAAGAGATGATAATAGATGGACAATTGAAATCTTAAACTGGATTCCAAGAGATTGTAAAAACCCAGAAAGAGACAACATGTGTTATGGGTGGATGTAATAAAAAAGTGTGCAGAAGTGATGTGGAGAAGAGGGCTAGAGATCAGAGAAGATGGACTGAATTTGGAGAGATCTTCATCCTGCAGTGGATTGATAATGATTGACAACGATGATGATGATATTTATACACAAACATATAATTCCTACATATATACATATATTTTATATTATACATTTCTATTTTTAATCATTAAAAATAGCATTAGTCTAAAATATTGTTTTCATTTTATATAATTCCTATGATATTGTATTTATTTATTTATTTTTCATATGTCAAATGCGTTGACCGGGGAGCAAACCCGGGCCAGCTGCTTGGAAGGCAGCTATGCTAATTACTAGGCATATGTATTAATGATATAAACAATAATTTTTATAGCATGGCTTTAAATTTGAGCTTCTAGAATAAAATATCTCTGTGTGTGTGCGTGTCAAGCAATGACAAATGATCATTGAAAATGATAAAGTTATCATTGGATTGGAATATATTAATGTTCCAATTATCCTAAGCTGCCAGGACATAACATATAAAGTATATGCTTTCACTATTTTATTCTTTACTTTAAAGTTATATACCTCTTTATCTTTATTTTTATTCTTCATATCCTTTTTGATAATCTTTTTTCTTTAAATCTATTAATTCTTTTTCTTACCTTTTGTGTCACAGTTATACTTTTTTAAAATTTATTCAAAAGTTTCATTCAAATGTTAATTTCATAATATTCTAAAGACTTGTTTGTATTTATTTTCCTTTTTTGTTGTTGTTGTTTATGATACTATTTTTATAGAAATCATCTTTTTATCGGACATTTTACTATTCTTTCTTCCATTTGTTAGTCTTGCATATTGTCAATAAAAATCTCTTTTAATTTATATAATTTTAACTCTATTTTTAGTATTTTCTCCTTTTCCACTAATCACTTCAAAAAAATTAGAATGACTAATTTTAGATCATTATACCCCCCCCCCCCCCCCAATCCGTTAATTAAAAAAAAAAGTTTTTGGTTTGTTTTTGTTTCGAAAATTACAATATTAATTTTAAAAATAACATTAATGATATTTAAATATATGATTTTTTTTTTACTACAGGCTTTTTCATACCTGCACTCCAATATGTAATATATAGGGGGTTTGAACTCAGACTTTCACACAACCCTCAACTATACACGCTATCGCATACTGCTGACGCACTTGATTACACACGTCGAAAAGATAAACAATCACCAATATTTCGTACTAAACCAGCGCTCGTCAGTTGGTCCAGATTATCATCTTCACACATATATATAATCAATGCTCAGCTTATATTAAGATAGCCAATCTTCCTACTTTAATGGACAGGCTTCAATCCACTCCACTTCACAACTCTTTAGCCATCCATTTCATTGAAAATCGGATGATGGAATGCTCAAAGCTCACATTGGTGCCAATCTACTCATCCTACCCATGTTGCCCATAAGTCACTCTGACCCCTCATGTACAGGAAATAATCAATTTACATACATATATAAGGAATGAGCAGACCTTAGAGCACTATATTTTAATATGATTTTTTTCCCTACAGTACAGCTCTCTTCGACATGTGTGTGATCAAGTGGGTCAGCAGTATGAAATAGCGTGGACAATTGAGGGTCATATGAATGTCTGAGCTCAAACCCCCTATTAATGATATTTAGTAAATGTCTGCATTCACTTTTTTTTTTTCAATGTTCGAATTTTGATAATTTATCTTATAGTTTCAACCGTTCTATAATCTTTTTCATTAACCTCCCTTCTTATAATAATTTTAAAAAAGAAGTTATTAACTGAAACACAGGCTTGTTATATACCTGTGGCTATATATATGTAATATAGGGTATATGAACACAGACTTTCACACCACCCACTTCTCTCCACTCTATAGTTGGTTCATAACTTAAGATTAATTAAAAAAAATTGAACATTGTGTATGCGTGTGTGAGGGACATTTACGCAATATGCAATGTTAACAGAATGAAAAAAATTATTTAAATAATAGTATTAATGATGTAAGATTCAATAAAGTTTATGATATAATTCTAAAAAATGATATACTAGAGATAATTGTAAAAAAATTATAAATAAACAATAGTAAATTACAATTATCATTTGTAGCAGTCCTTTCTTTTTTAGTGAATCTACTAGTCTTTGAACTGGGAACTTCAAATTATAATTAAAGGTTGAACTATTTCTATCATCTATTTTATCAATTGCTAAATGTTTTTACAAAAATTCAAAATTTATTCAAACTTTCCCAATACATTCAATTGTTAGTGCATAACACATAGATAAATATATAAAACTATTAAAACATGACATGATTATTCTTTCTTATCCTTGCACAAGTTATTAAAATAGTAGCAATGTGATGCATTGTGACTTCTCCTTTTTTGGAGTCAGGAATCTCTCAGCCACTATGCCCAGAGAAACCTGCTACCTTCTCTTTCCATTCTCCACCCTAAGTTTTCCTCATATTTTTCTCTATTCTGTTTCATCCCATTTCCACAACATAATCTTTGTCAACTCCATGACTTTTATATCTAATCCCCCTTATCTTTTCCCAAACCCTGCATAAAAATCAAGAACCCATTTTCTGTATAATCATTTTGTTTATATTTATTCTTCCACAACTTCATTATTTGTATAGTTTCTGCTGGCAAACATTTGCATTCAATTAACAAATATTTTCCATGCCCTTACACAACTTGCAGACTAAATCATCCACAATTTTTCATTCATATGTATATATGATGTGATGTGATGTATTATGTCTTCTCCTTAAACGAAGTCAAGAATATCTCAGCAATTATGCCCAGATAAACCTGTTACACTTTATTTTACATTCCCCATTCTAAATTTACCCATAATCTGCTCTATCCCATTTTCCACAACATAATTTTTGTCAACTCTATAACCTTTATATCTAAATCCCCCTTATCTTTTCCCAAACCCAGCATAAAAACTAATAATTCACTTTCTGTATAATCACTCTTTTCATATTTATTTTTCCACAACTTCATTATATGTACCCTTTCTGTTTTCAAACATTTACATTCAATTAACAAATGCCTAATATTTTCAATTTCTTCCTTACATAATTTTCAAAATAAATCACCCATATTTTTCCATTTACATGTATATTCTTTTGTAGCTAAAGATCCCATTCGAGTCTTAAACAATAAACTACTTTCCTTACTATTATCATATATTAACTCACACCTAATATTCTGTTTATTTCTATATATATTTAAACTCTTTTTACTCTCCATACTATTTCTCCATCTCTCTAACTCCCTAGTTTTATTAATAAATTTATTCTTTTATCCCATTCCTTACTACTATAACACTCAATAATCCTCTTAACACAATCATTCCATCTTTTGTACAAATATACTGATATAAATTCTTTATCCAAATCTTTTGCATACCGCATTACCTTTCTCACCCATCTTGTTACCTGCCCTTTACTCATAACCCAATTAAATACTATTTTAGCTATTCTTTTATTATCCATAAACTGCAATCTACCAAACATTTTCATTTTACTTTTTGCATCTCTCATATGAAAACTTGACCATCCCATTTCTCCTTGAATTGCCTCCCTTGCTGTCCATACTTCTGCATCCAATGCATGTCTTTCTACTTCCCTTTGAGCTTTTTCTAAATAATCTAATATCTTTTTACTAACATATAATGCATCATTACCATATGTTAACCCTGCTACTGCAACTCCTTTTCATATAATTCTAGCTACATCATATTTATTATATGAAAATACTGTTAATTTCTTTATCAATCCCTTTTTTTCTTTGCTTCATTTATCAATTTTTTCTCCCATTCATCCAAATAATTTTTCTGATTACTTAAAATAATTCCCAAATAACTATATCTATTCACCACACTTAACTTAATATCTCCCAATAAAAATTCTACATCTTCTCTTTCCTCAGTATTAACCATCATTATATTTGATTTTTCTTCACTAAATTTAATCCCCATCTCTTTACCCACCCTTGCACATGTCCACAACATAACTTCCATATCTTTTCTTTTTTCTGCACACAAAAATATATTATCCGCAAAAAAAAAGACCTGACAAAATATATACTCCCTTACTACCTATTAACGGTATTTCTATCCCTCTTCCTAATCTTTTTATTGCTCTTTCCATTTCACTCAAATACAACACAAATAAAATAGGTGACATAGGGCATCCTTGCCTTAGTCCCACACCATTTTTAACTTTAATTGATTCTATATTCTCTAATTGATATATATATATAATAATTATTTTCATATAATTTCTTAATAATATCTATTAAAGCTTCATCCATTCCCAAATTTGCTAAACTTATCCATAATCTATTTCTATTTACTCTATCATATGCCTTCTCTATATCTATAAAACTCATATATAACTGTTTACCTGCATTCCTACTCATATCCATAAGTTGTGTAACTACAAATAAACTATCTCCTATACACCTATCTAATCTAAAACCTCCTTGCATTTCCCCCACTACATTATTCCCTTCCATCCATTTTACAACTTTACTAGCCACCATATACGAGAAAACTTTATATAAAACTGATGTTACCGCTATTGGTCTATAATTATTCAACTTTCTATGATTCTTACCCTTTCCTTTAAATAATAACCTTACTCTTGTATTACTCCAACTACTTGGGAAAACTCTATTCTGTGCCATTTTATTAAAACAGGATAATAACTTTACTTTTGCCCTACATCCTAAATTCATTACCATCTCTGCTGCCCATCCATCTAAATCTCTTGCCTTCCCACTTTTCAATTTCTTCTCTACCTCATTTAGTTCATTTTCTGAAAAGCTAATATTCCCATTACTATATTCTTTCATATTTTCTAACATTCTATCATTCACATCTAACATCTTTTCTATATTCATTACATAACTATTTAGAGTCTCTCTAAATTTTCTCTAGAACTACACTTGGTTCCCTCATCATCTAGTAATACTAACTCTCTCTCCCTTAAATTTCTCCTTTTAATATAATTCCAAATTTTTTTACTCCCATCTCTTCCATTTTTATTAATATCCTCCAACAATTTACTATTCAATTTCATTCTCTCTCTATAAATATCTATTTTAGCCAACTTCTTCTTTTCTAAGTACTTTTCCCATTTAGCATTAATATCTTTTTCACTTTCCTTATTCTTAATAGCATACTTATATTCTCTACATGCTTCTTTCCTTTTTTTTACACTTTTACTAATTTTAATTTTTTTATTACTTTTATTCTTTTCAATATTCTCACCTAAAACCCTATTGGCAACTTTTTCTACTTCCTTACACCAATCCTTATACTCATTCCCTTGTTGATACAGTAGTGCCATCTGATGGAAACTAAAGTAATATTAATAGATTCCAGAAAATACATTAGCATGGAATACAATAATTCAAGTAGTATTATTCTTCTGTACTATTCTCCGATCTTCTTCAGGTGTGCTGGTCTGACCAATAGATAGTACTAGCAGGGGAATCAAACCTGGTACTTTTAAATTTGTGAACATTGAATCTAAGACAACTCTCTAACCAATTAGGCTATTTTCTCAAAGGCTTTTCTAAAAACATTTAATAACTAATATTAGATTATTGGACATAGTCCAACATATAATTACAACTATAATACTATCACAAATTTTCTGAGAAACACTGCAATCATTATTAATTATTTGAAAACAACATAATGGACAAATTTATGCTTGACCATTGTTAAGGATTATATAAATTTAACAATAATATCTGTCTGAAAGTTTTTAGGGTTAATATTTTATTTGTAATTATAAGTTGAACAATTTTCATCCTACAAATGCTAAACTCTCCATACAGTAGCGCCACTCAGTACAAACCAGGGTAATCAATGGATGCAAGAAGGTTTGAGCATAAAATGCCTATCCAGTACCTACTCAGCTTATGTAAGCATAAAGAATGGTGATCATGTTATATTTCCACCATCTAATGTTTAGAAAATTCCCACTTTATTTAACTCTTTCCAAATACATTCATCTGTTAATAATAACACACAAAGTTTGTATATTACATAACGTTTAGAAAGGCCTGACCAATGATAATACTAGCAATAGAAATCAAACTGGTGATCTTTAAATTCATCAATACTGGATTTAAGATGGTGCTCCAACCAATAAATTACTTTATCAAATATTAATGTATGATTTGAAATACCAGGCACTCTTAAATCTGGAGCCTAATTGTAAATATAGGGGATTTGAACTCAGACTTTCAAGCTCTTTCACTATCCACATTATCTCATAATACTGATACACATGACCACACACATGCAGAAAAGATAAATAATCACCAATATATGTATTTTGTGCTAAGCTATCACTCATCAGTTGGTCCAGATTACCATCTCCCACACATATATACAATCAGTGCTCAGTCTATATTAAGATAGCAAATCCTTACACTTTAATGGACAGGCTTCAACCTACTCCAATCTCCAATTCTTCAGCCATCCATACCATTGAAAACATAGGCATGACAACAATATTGATATCAGCATGGGATTTGGGAATTCTATCATCAGATTTTCAATGGTATGGAGGGCTGAAGAGTTGGAGGTTGGAGTAGATTGAAGTCTGCCCACTAAAGTGTAAGGATTTTCTAATCTAATATAGACTGAGCACTGATTATATATATATATGGAGATGGTAATCTGGACCAAGTGATGAATGCTGGTTTAGCACGAAGTACTGATATCGGTGTTATTTATCTTTTCTGCATGTGTGTGGTCATATGTATCAGTAGTATGAGATAGTCTGGATAGTGAAAGGATTTGAAAGTCTGAGTTCAAATCCCCTATATTTACAAATATTAATGATAATCAGGGTTGGTTCTATAAGTGAGACAGCATTTTAAAATTATTGGAAAGACTTTTTTAAAACGGTCTATCGAACAATACTATCTTCTATAGTTATTTTAATGTGGTGAGATTAGCTTAATAAATCTACAAACATTAAAAACGATTTTCACACGATTTCTTCATTGTCAGTAAGTTTTTATGAATCGGATTTTCATAAAAAAAAAACTGACCATCCCACAAGTTAAATATTATTTACCTTATCCCACCGAAAATTAAAAAAAAAGAGTCACATTAAAAGAGGAGTGAGCGGGGAAGGGGGGCACATTTTCGCCGAAAAATAAAAGAAGTATTCAATAATCCTTTTTTAATATTGGGGATCATATACCCATTTCACATGTGTGTGTGTGCGTGAGTGGTCATGGGTATTGGTGATGGAGTGGAGGATGAATAGACTAGAAAATTCTGAGTTCAAATCCCTCTAATTACATATATAAAAAACATACAGTATAAGCAAATTACATACAGCCTTAAAATTATTATCAATCAAATAAAACATTTAATAGAAAAAAAATTAAATCTTCTAAAATGATTATTTAATAGGAGTATTTTCAAAAGTTCAAACAATTTATTAAAGATTATATAAATGTCTTAAAAAAATTATTAATCTAATAGTAATAATTGATGGTAATTGCGTTGGTGGTCGAGAGATCAGCACAGCTGCCTTACAAGCCGTTGTCCCGAGTTAGCGGGTTCGCTTCCCGGCCGATGCTATGATACATGGAAAAAAATAATAATAATAAAATTAAAGAACGAACAATATTAGGTCCTTTCATCTCAGTAACTTTATTCGATATTTTGAATAAATCTTGGCATTATCTATTTTACGAAATGCCACTAATTTCTCTCATTATCATTTTTAAGCAGTTTAATTTCAACTTTGTTGCAAAAGTTGTTTCTTTTTACAAAGGCCTTAACAATGCTTTTTAAAAGGTTTGTTTATTTATCACTAAATACAATACTCTATTCATCGAGTTCTCTTTTTCAATACTCACAAAACTTTTTTTAAAGCCAGACATTATTTTGTTGAATCCACTAAATCTACTATCAGTGATGCAGTTAACAAAAAAAAAAGGCAGACAGATCTACGTTTAACAATAAACGTTCAAACCTAAACAGCTATGATAAATTTTGACACTTTCTTTTAAAGGCTTAAGTAATTTTCCCTGAAGACAAATGTTTCATTTTGATATACTGAATGCAGTATATGCACATATATACAGTATATATATATATATTGACTGCAGAAAGAATTTACAGCTAACTGAAAGGAGATTTTGAATTCTGTTTGAGGTCTTAAGGGAACTGAACAGGACACATTCCTAATGTCTATTCTACATGTTAATGGCAACTGTTATTGCGTCATTATTCATATAGTAAACGAATGGATGGTTTATTCATCAAAAATATGGCATGTTTATTAACAGTTTATTTCTGAGTATAAAGCATAAAACCATGAAACGCTATGGTTTTTCTTTTTATTTGTCTAATAGTTCTTAATTAAAACATCTTCTGAAGTTTCTTGAAGGGAGGATGAATATCATGCGAATGTTCTCCCCCCAAAATTTACAATCACGACAGGAAAAAATAAATTATAATCTTTATCCCCGGGAGGTTGTAAAGTCATCAGGCCAAAGCAGTAGATGGAAGTTAAAAGCAAAGGGTGCCGAGAATCTCCTGACTGCAGATCCAGATTGCCGTTCAGTGATGATCTTTTATTTAGCCATCTACAACATCAGAACATGTTCAAATGAAGGAAAGATAGATGAAGAGACAATTGATTTGAAAAGCGGGCATATATTTTACTATAACTATTAGAAATCAGTCAACACTTAGACAATCCCAATATAGATAACAATCAACAATCTCAAATTGTTGTCAAGGCAACCTTTTAAAATTTTTTCTATAAGGACACAAATACTGAAAACAGACATTGAATGGAATTCATTATAAAGAAGAAAACAGGTGAAGACACAATTAATTTGAAAAGCAGGCACACATTTTTGGAAGCATATCGAACAGAATAGCAAGATTACTTATTCAAATTGATGGAAAAAACCAAATGGAGATAATTCAGGTTTACGTTCGAGCAAGTTCTTATTGCAATGAAAAAGTAAAAATTTTTTATATAGAATATACATCACACTTTTGATTACACCTTATAAATAACGTGTTAGAATTGTCATGAGATAATTTAATAGTACAATCAGAAAACAATTGAAAGACGTGCACATTGTGGACAAACTTGGTTATCGTGACAGAAATGAGAACACAGACGTGTAAAATTTTCAGAAAAATAGTATATTGTGAATTCTTTGTTTGAAAAAAAAGTTAAATAGAATTGACAGTGGAAGAAGATACAGCCAAATTGATGAATATTTTACAAAGAGAAAATATGTGTTTCAAGACCATAATTCAACACAGGAAGTAATAATCAATTAATGAAACATAAAATATATAATAATACAAGACTAAAGAGGAAAAACTATTAAGAAAAACAATAGTAACAATTGATATTCATAACTTCTACAAATATTCCACTGAATCGAAATTAGAACTAATCATTTTAAATTACTGACAGATTTTGAGGATAGTTCAAACTTCACTGAAATCATTACAAAAACAACTAACGCTTTACTAACAACGGCAACAAACGTAGCTCATATAAAAACCAGTAATTCACCAGTAAATTTTCAGCTCAGTGTAAAGAGAATGAATGAAGAAAAGAAGAACTATGGAAATATTTTTAAAATGATCTTAGTATTGAACTTTTATTTCAATGTGACTACTAAAAAATGTGTTTTTTTTTATTTTTAAAGTAGAATTATTTTAATATGAAAACAAGAAAAAAAGTTATTTATTTTTCCCAAATGGGCTCTTGTCTTAGAATTTCCATGTTCCAGAAAACTCATGTTTTGAAGAGCATATAAACTTTCATCCAAATTAAGAACCTTATTCCTAAATATATGAAAAACTAAATCATTATCTCAAGTATTCCATGACTTCATAGAACATATAGAGCAGGGGTTCACAATCTTTTTGATCCCTATACTTCCTTGGCTTTTAGTAAATTATCCAGTACCTTCTATTCATGATAATAAGAAAGAAGCAGTTGGGGAGTGTACCATATAGTATGTTATGTGCATGGACAGGAAATACTGATACCACAAATGTGAGCCTCAAACAGGCGCAAACTGCCTTAACTGGGCATTTTGAGTATTTAGACTCTGCAGTAAGAATCTCACTGTATCCATGTCCAAAATGAGACCTGAAATGTTTCTGGTGTCATTGACAGACAGTACCAACTTGGAATAGTGCAGGAATGTTGATGCTATAACTATTTTGGGAATATATTAATAGCATATATATGTATTTACCTGCTTTTTCACCAATAACCTCTGGACAAGCTTCCTATATCTCTGGGGGATATGGGTAGCCCAGGGTGGGAACTCCTGTTATAGAGCTTTGAATTTGTGTGGTCATTTCCATTAAAAGTAATTATGAAAAAAAAAAAATTTCCATGAACAAAACATACCTAGTACCTGTCACCAGTTTCAGAAAATGTGGAAACTTGGATAATTTTTTGATGGTGCTTAGTAACATCATTTACTCCTCAAAACAGCCTCAAATCTTTTACAAAGATAGAATTCTGGTTATTATCTTTGATCCTTTTTTTCTTACGGATGTACACAAAAAGCTTATCTGCACAAGTGTTTGTTTCCATAACAAAATCTCAAGTAATATATTAATAAAAATCAATATTTCAATACTTTAGCATTTCCATTTATATTTGTCAGTGATATCTGATCTCTCAGTAAAAGAAAAAATTGGGAATAGTTATGAAATATTTTACATATCTATAAGGGTTGATTAAAATCATCCTGATTTGGTTATGTTTGAAATGTTTAAGTAAAGTTTAAAATTTCCTAGACATTCAACATTTAATGATAGATGATGGAAATAGTCCAACACATATATATATATATATATGATAAACAAAAACAAGTTAAATTTTTTTTAACCTGCCTATAGCTTGCATTTTATGATCATAGATGGAGCTCTACCAATAGCCCACTCAAGCTTGTTCACAAAAAATGCCGAGAGAGAATCGAAAATTCAATATCTCTTTCAAAAATTGTCTCCAACCTTTAAACCCTTTACTGACAAAAGCCAATTAGCTTGAAGGCATGGTTTAAAGATTGGGGACAATTTTGAAAGAGATATTGAATTTTCGATTCTCTCTCGGCATTTTTTGCGAACAAGCTTGAGTGGGCTATTGGTAGAGCTCCATCTGTGATCATATATATATATTAAAACAGCCAAAACTCTCTATACATATTGCCTGTTTTAATAAGTTATAGGCAAGCATAAGAAATGGTGATCATGTGACATCTATATATACCATTATCACAAATCTTCTGGAAATGTGAAAGATTATATAAATATCATTCTCACCACTGACCAAATTAAGAGAAGGAAATGGATCTAGATTGCATGTATTGCTCATAAAAATGATAATAGATGGACAGTAAAAGTCTTAGAAACTTAAACAGATGAGATGGAAAGATAAAAATAAAAAAATTTGGTGAATATTGCTAAATAATACAACAGTTCTATATTGCTTTTTGCATTCCAATAATATTGCCATTAAAGACATTTTATCGTTAATCATTCTTTGATAAACCTGAGTCTTTTCAATAATGTTTATTATTAAATTAGGTTACTAGTCATTATTTGATTACTTACAGATTTTTTTTTGGAGAGGGATGACTGGTAAACTTAGGATAGTTTTAAAAAATACCATAGGAGTAAGATTATAATTCTTAATGCAGCAGCACTGTATTTCCATTTCAAATAAACATAGAGTCCCCCCCCCCTCCTGTTTCACTTTTTTTCTATTGAAATTGCACAAGAAACTTTGTCCTCTAGCAAGTTACTCTTTCTCTGGATCACCTTGCTAACATAATACAGATAAAACAGGTGCTAACCACTTGTAGATGTATGATAGCCATACATTTAGTGGTATAAATATGGAGTCACAAAGAAGACAATGCCTGTGGGTCCATGCAGTCCAGGGGCCCATAAACTTGAAAATCGATAGCAATGCTCACATGAAAACAATTATTAACTATATCTTACAAATTTCTGCCTTCGGGCCCAAATTTTTGTAGTTACACCACTGCATACATTTATATTTTATTTTATAGAAGAATATGAACATTCACTATCTAACCAACTTAATTTACTTGGATAGTTTTAGTATCTGTAATAAGATATCCATTAAATCACTGAATTTGCTAAGAAATGACTACCAGAGGAAATCTTAAATTTAATAAATAAAGAGATCTCTCCAAAATATAAAACAACATCTTAGTATTGGAAGAGAAATTATTTCTTATATGATAGCAAAAAAGATGTCGATGTGCTTCTTCTTAAATGAAGTCAAGAATATCTCAGCAATTATGCTCAGATAAACCTGTTAGCCACTTAATTTTCCATTCCCCACTCTAAGTTTTCCCATATTCTGCTCCATCCCATTTCCACAATGTAATCTTTGTCAACTCTATGGCCTTTATATCTAAATCCCCCTTATCTTTTCGCAAACCCAGCATAAAAACTAATAACTCACTTTCTGTATGGCCATTTTGTTAATACCTATTCTCCCAAAACTTCATTATCTGTACCCTTTCTGCTTTCAAGCATTTACATTGAATCAACAGATGCCTAATATTTTCTATACCTTCCTTATACAATTTGCACACTAAATCACCCATAGTTTTCCATTTACATGTATATTCTCTTGTTGCTAAAGATCCCATTCGAACCTTAAATAATAAACTACTTTCCTTACTATTATCATAAATTAACTCGCATCCAATATTCCATTTATTTCTATATATATTTAAACTCTTCTTATCCTCCATACTAGTTCTCCATCTCTCCAACTTCTATTTTTTTATTAATGCTTCTATTCTTTTATCCCATTCCTTACCACTATAACACTCAACAATCCTCCTAACACAATAGTCCCACCTTTTATACAAGTATACTGATATAAATTATTTATCCAAATCTTTTGCATACCGCATTACCTTTCTCACCCATCTTGTTATCTGCCCTTTACTCATAACCCAATTAAACACTATTTTTGCTATTCTTTTACTATCCATAAACTGCAACCTACCAAACATTTTCATTTTACTTTTTGCATCTCTCATATAAAAACTTGTCTATCTCATTTCTCATTGAATTGCCTCCTTTGCTGTCCACATCTCTGTATCTAATGCATGTCTTCCTACTTCCCTTTGTACTTTCTCTAAATAATCTAAAACCCTTTTACTAACACATAATGCATCATTACCATATGTTGACCCTGCAACTGCAACTCCTTTCCATACAATTCTAGCTACATCATATTTATTATATGAAAATACTGTCAGTTTCTTTACCAAACCCTTTCTTTTCTTTGCTTCATTTACCAATTTTTTCTCCTATTCATCCAAGCAATTTTCCTGATTACATAAGATGATTCCCAAATACCTATATCTATCCACCACACTTAACTTTATATCCCCAATAAAAATTCTACATCTTCTCTTTCCCCAGTATTGACCATCATTATATTTGATTTTTCTTCACTAAATTTAATCCCCATCTCTTTACCCACCCTTGCACATGTCCTCAACATAATTTCCATATCTTCTCTTCTTTCTGCACACAAAAAATATCATCTGCAAAAAAAAAGACCCAACAAAGTATATACACCCTTTCCACCTATTAACAGTATCTCTACCCCTCTTCCTACTCTTTCTATTGCTTTCTCCATTTCACTCAAAAACAGCAAAAACAAAATACGTGACATCAGGCATCCTTGCCTTAATCCCACCCCATTTTTAACTTGTAACTTATTCTATATCCCCTAATTGGTAAGTATAATAATTATTTTCATATAATTTCTTAATAATATTTACTAAAGCTTCATCCATTCCCAAATTGGCTAACCTTACCCATAATCTATTTCTATTTACTCTATCATACACTTTCTTTATATCTATAAAACTCATATAACGATCTACCTGAATTCCTACTCATTTCCATAAGTTGTGTAACTACAAACAAACTAATCACAATTACAAAAGACATGGATGACACCTACAGGTAAAAACATGAAACAATTCTATAAAGATTTATATGGTACTGAGGAAAGATAAAAAACATAATTTGATGACAGAATGAGATACACAAGTAAATGTCTGAAAAATAGAAAGGATACAGAAAAATAATAACATTTATTTTAGAAGAACCAAGTGAAAAAGCTAAGAAACATGGATGGAAAAGATATAATACTAAATATCTAAATAATAATATATCAGATAACTGAGAAGTAAGTAATGTTACTGATATTTAAGAAAATAAAAAAAAAACACAAGATGTTAAAAACTACATACTAACAAACTCTTCAACACTTATATAAGGTATTCATTAAAATAGGCAACACTCTCTATACATAATGCCACTCAGTGCAAGCCAGAGTAATCAATGGATGCCAGAAGGCTTGTGCATAAAATCTCCATATAGTGCCTACTCATCCAATATCCCCAGACTAGTTTTTGGCATTAGATCCTAAGATCTAGGTACATTGAGTGGCAATACGTATAGAGAGTTTTGCCTCTTTTAATAATAGTTAAGAGCAAGCATAAGAAATGGTGATCATGTGATAGTCATTAAAATAATTATAAATTTTCTACTAAGACATTTATTTATATTAAAACCAAGTAAAAAAAAAATATCTGGATTAATATACAGTAGTTTACTAAATATTAAACCTTATTTTTTAATTCCTTTAGAAGAAAAATGAATTGTCATTTCTGGGAAGTATAACTTGAGAAAAGAAATTTGATTTAATAAATATTTCTACTATGTTAAAATGCTTTGGAGCATTAAAAAACAGAACCATGATATTGTGAAATTCGAATAAACTTTTAAATAATGTAGTTATTTTATAAAACAATGCATTTGTAGGAAATATTACCACACTGTCAGATGAAAATACAGAAATAGAGCTAAAAGTAAATAGATTTGTTCAACACGTTTTCAAAAACAAACAAACAATGAATTAAAAGTTAAGAATTATTTATACTTGGACAAATTATTGATAGTCATCATCATCATCAACCATTATCAATCGACTGCAGGATGAAGGTCTCTCCAAGTTTAATCCATCTTTTCCAGCTTTAGCTTCTCTTCTCCACATCACCCCTGCACACTTTCTTATTTCATCCATCCATCTCACATGTGGTCTCTTTCTGGGTCTTTTACAATCTCTTGTAATCTAGTTCAAAATTTCAATTGTCCATCTATCGATAGTACAATGAATAAAATTAATCATAGAATTGAATTTGGATGTACTGTTCTTTTAATAGATGTAACTTTATATATATATATATATATATAAATGCTTATGTTCTTAAAAGGAAAAATTCTGAATAATCTTGGTTTCTAGTAATACTAATTATGTGTTCGACTATTTTCAATATCCAATATTAATTGTTAAATATCTTTAGAAAAATTCAAAATTTATTTAAACTGTTCAAATATATTCAACTGTTATTAATAATATAAGTTAATATACATCTCAATGATTTGAGTGATATTATTCTCTCTTTTTCAGGTGTTGCTTGTCTGACTAATAACAGTACTAGTATGGGAATTGAACCTGGAGCTTTAGATTATGAATATTGATTTTATGATTATACTTTTACCAACTTGGCTATTCTATCAAAGGCACCAGCCAGTAGAAATTTAATATTCTTATCTATGAGTATTCTCCTGATTTCTGAACTTTTTCCCTAAGTGTGGCAACCCTCTTTGATAAGTAAGTGAAATTTATACCAATTGTTGCCTTTGATAGAATTATGTGGTTGGTTAAAGCATAACTTTAAATTCAATATTCATTAATTCAAAAGTCAAGGTTTGATTTTCATGCTAATACTCCCATGGTAAGACCAGAAACCCTCCCAAGAAGAGTAGAGAATAAAACCATTCGAAATGTTGCGTTATGTACTAATTAATCTGTGTGCTATTACTAACAGTTGAATATATTTGAAAAGTTTAAATAAAGTTTGAATTTTTCTAAAGACATTTAATAATTATGTGATGACGGAAGTATTCCAATATATAATTACTACTAAAATACTATCGTTACAAATTCCACACGAACGTTATTCTATTAGGGCTTACTCAATGATTTGAAGCTTGGATATGTGATACAAAAACAATACATAGATTACAAATCACACAACACAATATGAAGAGATCTACATTAGGATCAAGAAAAAAATAGGTGAAATACATAGATAAGAGGCAAATCTAGCAGTATTGAGAGAATTAAGATTTCCAAAATATAATTAAACGATGGACATTTAAAATCTCATAAAGTCACATATAAAATGAATGGATAAGATATAAAAATTTGCTGGAAAGATGTGAAATAAAAGAAATCTAATAAGCTCAAAAAAAAAAAAAAACAGACCTTCAGACCTTCATATCACAGTTGATTAATAAAGGTAAAAATGGAAATGAATGATGAGCCATATAATTAAATGAATAATGAAAGAGATGATAAAAAATATAAATGTTATAGTACATAATGATTAATAATAAGTACTACATGCGTATTGAAGAAATATACTACCGTTAACAGTTAATAAAGGAATTTTATACAAATTTAATATTGCTAGAATTGCTTATTTATAATAATGTTTAAAGTTATATACACAAATAATGTGATATAATAATTGAACGGTCTATCGTTTGAGAATTCCTAAGAAATTTGAACACCGGAAGTGTTAGTTGGCTTTGCGGTCCATGGATGTGAATTCTACAGCTCACAACTTTACAACTATATCAAACCACACGGGACAATAATTTAATAATTATGCAATAATAAGCAAATTATTTTTATTGTTTAACGTGCCTTTTGCTAAAAACACACAATTATATATATATAATTTCTAATTTACGCAGCACAAAATGAAACACAAAAACTGAATTTTAAATATTATTTTAAAATTAAATAATTGTGTTAGCAATGAGAAAACGCTGTTAGATTATCTTTTTCGGGTGTTTTTATGCATAACTTTCAAGAATGTATACTGGAACAAAAAAATTAAATATATATATTCTAATGAAAATTGAGTGTGTGTGTGGGGGGGGGGGATATTACGATAAAAAAAAAGATATTACCAACTAATTAAAGTTATTTAAATGATCAATTTTACAGTTTTAATCAACCGTTTTCTAATCTAGGTAAATAAAAAGTGTAATATATTTGTTTACATTGTGAAATTAGTATACTAAATATTTTAAAATAGTTGTAATCTTAATATGAAGATTTAAGTTATTTTAAATATGTAAAATTGTAATTTATTTAAATATTATTTACCTACATAAAAGTAAATTAAAATGTTCTTAGTTTTTAATGTTTATAATGCTTATAAACCAATATTTTTCTAAAATATCTAGCAAAAAAGAGCAGAAGAAAACTGAAGCCTGATTCGAACGCGCGCCTATGTGTGCGATCTCCCATTTTAATAATTAAGAACTCTCTTTAGTAATGGTCAAAATGGGGTTGCTTTGTTCTATAGATGTTTGTATAAAGCTGTTTACATTATTGAAAAGCAACCAGTTTTAATAATTAAATCTTTTAACGAATAAATGATATTCAATATATATTTAAAAAAAAATACAAAAATCATTTTATTTATTTATTTATTTAATAATTTACTAGAACCTAACTACGAACTGGGCCAATACAAGCAGTACCATGTTGTAGCCAATAATCCAATTCCACATTTAACTAAATAAATTTATGTGTGTACAAACACATTCAATGACATTTCTAGTGTACAAATCTAACTTGTATGTATAAATAAAATAAATTTATAAAATACATAAATATATAGATACACACAGATATTCAAATATGCAATAATGAATTTATAATAATGTATAAAAGCGTATTAATTCACATGTATATAGATAGATAATCTTTCCTTATAAAGTTACTTATGATTTGAACTCGGTCATCTATTGAAAGCAGCAGTGATCAATCCTTTTAATTCTTTTACTTACAATATTTGAATGCGACGGTGACATTTTTCAATCTCTAAATCCTCCTTTAAGCCCAAATAACTCCACACCACACACACACACACACACACACACACACACACACACACACACACACACACACACACACACACACACACACACACACACACACACACACACAACTTTTTACTAGTATTTAAATATTCAAATAAGCTTCATATGCAAAACTTGTATAATTAATATATATATAACCACGCATGTATATACCAACAAAAGATTTATACCTAAGCAACTTTTGAGATAAGTTTTCTGAGTGTGGATACTATTATTAAAAGTCGGTCTAATAACATTTTAGTAAAAGTTAATAATTTTCGAATTTCTAAAAAAAAAAAAAAACGAGGAGAAAAGCGTTTATTTTTTCCTATGGCTATTAAAATAAGCATTAAGCAGAAAGCAATGCTTGCTCAAATAGGAGGGGGGGGGATCACTGCCATCAAGCAAATTGAATTTAAAAAAAAAAACCAGAAAGATATCTCACCTGGGTTTTTATTGCCATCGTCGTATTGGCACCATTCACTTGGGCTTCAATCCCCACCAGTGCTCTGTCTCCACTCAAGGATTTGAGCTTAGAAGTAAGAGCAACCATCCCAGTTATCTTCTCAACATTCATCTAGCGAACTAACTCGATGCCCGCTCAATTAATGTAAATAACAAAGGATTCGTATATACATGTTCTCAGAAATGGCAAAGTCGTGTTGGGGTTAGGATGTTATAATTACTTTCTGACACATTTCATATTAACTGGATTTCAGCTCATCAAAGCACATGTTTAGAAATTTAATTCTGTAATATTTATGCCTGTCTCATCAGAGGGTGTGTGTGTGCAAAGTGGTCTTTTAACATACCTACAATTTTCTCTGATTATCAAGGTAACAAATATAGTGCTGAGAAAAAAAAGGAGGGAGGGCGGTTCACTCCACTGACTGATATTCCCAACTGAGTTAGACAGCAATTGGAAACATCATCAAAAGATCTTGTTTGATGGCTGCCATGGATTAAACACTTTCATTTGCAGTTTTTAACAATATTTCACCATCTTCAAGCTACTTGTATTTAACCCAAGTGTGAGCAAAATATTTACAAATGTCAAGATGTTACACACAATCTATCAGGCTTAAAATGACAATCAGGATTTATAACGAAAACAGTACAGCATTACAATAATGTAAATTAAGATTTTAAAAAGTACCCCTTCATTTCAGAAAAAAAAAATTAATATAAAGAAACCTATTATTATGAGTTTTTCATTTTTTAAATTTATATATTTAGTGAAAAAAAGAAGCGAACTTAAAAATAAACAGCAACTTAAGATTTTAAAAAGAAAATATAAGATAAAAGCGGGGGGGGGGGGAGGGCTCACAAAGTGCACGCACACACGCAATCATAACCAACAATGTAAATGTAACAAATAAGCTTTTAAAAAAAATAAAAATAAGAGTAATAAATTTTAAATAATAAAAGTGATCTATCAGTAATATTAATAAAATAATTAATTGTGTGAAGGCATACTGACAGGTGATTAAAATAAATAAAACATATTAAAGTGTAACGAATATGGCTTAAAATAAATACGTTAAATCTGATAAGGAAATACGTTATGAAGTCATATAAAAAAATTGCTATTGATTATGCACATTATTCGATATATAAAAATTTTAATCTTTTTATTAAAAAATATTTACATGTAGAACACGCGCGCGCACACACATAATATATATCGTGCTTAACTGTTTGTACGTATGTTAGTCAATGATTGTAAGCAAATCGAGTACCCAGACAATAAAATTCAGCGATCGAGCGAAAACTCTTGACCATCATCGATAATAGTTCGCTATTGCTTACTACCCCTGCTACCCATCAGTTTATTCTAGAATTTCAATTTTAAAAGACTATTAACAAACCATTATTTCATTTAGATGCACTCTAAATGTGTGTGTGTGTATATATATTTTTTTTCAATACCTATTTACTTAAGACCTTTTCCAATTACAATACTATTTTCCCCCTAATATTCTAAATTAAAGCAAAAAAGCTAACTAATATTTTTAAAAAAATAACTGATTGTTGTTTATAAATGTTATTGTAAAAAAAGCAAATAGGAATCCATGGATTCAATGCCATAACTGTGAGAAACTTCCGTCACCAGTGTTTAAGGGCGAATTATATTACAATTGAGATTCGTCCGATCAACTAAAACTGACAATAGTTAAATACCGATTTCTTTACTATCAATAGCAGATGTTCAGAATTCAATATGGCCACTAACTTCAGAAAAAAATTTAAAAGACTAAAAACATAAAGTTAAAGAAAAACTTTGTGAAGACTAAACAAATAAATTACCAATACATCTATAAATATATACCACAGGTTGGTCTGCTAATTCGTTGATTTAACAATACGCATTATTGTCTTATAATTTTTGAGGTGAACTTGATTTTTTTGAAAGATTTTGCCTTCCCTAATTTTTTGTTTTTATATTAAAAATCTTTATTTACAACAAATTATACATAAATATTAACATCTTTGCTTGAATACAAGTATAATTTATATACCTGGAGTTATAACTGAAACACACAGGCTTATTATATACCTGTGTTTATACATGTAATATATAGAATATATGAGCACAGACTTTCACATGCCCTACCACTCTCCACACTATCTCATAACACTGATACACTTGAAAACATGTTGAAAAGATAAATAATCACCAATACACGTATTTCATGCTAAACCAGCATTCATCAGTTGGTTCAGATTACTATCTTTACACATATATGCTATAATTGCTGAGATATATATTAAGATAGCCAATGATTATTTATCTTTTCAACATATATGTGTTCAAGTGTATCAGTGTTATGAGATAATGTGGAGAATGGTGGGGCATGTGAAAGTCTGTGCTCATATATCCTATATACCTGGAGTTATGTAATTATATAAGGGATTTGAACACATACTTTCAACCTCCCTTCAGCTATCCGATCTTTCTCGTACAATCGATTTATATGACCAAACATATGCATAAAAGATAAATGATCTCCAATATAAGTATTTCGTGCTAAACAAGCACTCATCAGTTGGTCTAGATCATCATCATCCACACACTCATATATAATCGGTGTTCGATTTATATTAATATAGACATCAAATCCTCAAATTTTAACGGACAGACTACAATCTACTCTATTCTCCAACTTTTCAGTCTAGCATTCCATGAAAATCGGAGGATTTGGGTGTTCCATCATCAGATTTTCAATGGAATGGAAGACTGAAGAGTTGGGGGGATGGAGTAGATTATAGCCTGTCCATTAGAGTTTGAGGATTTGCTATCTTAATATAAACTGAGCACTGATTATATGTATGTGTGGGAGATAATGATTTGGTTCAACTGATGAGTGCTTGTTCAGCACGAAATACGTATATCGGAGATCATTTGTCTTTTATGCACGTTTCTGGTTATGTATATCGATTGTATGAGAAAGATTGGATAGCTGAAGGGAACTTGAAAGTCTGTGTTCAAATCCCTTATATAATAAATATTAACATACATACAACAGAATAAATTTAACTTATATAGGTAAACTTACTAAGAAACTACAATGTATAATAATGATATAGACAATACAATTAGTTGTTGACTTCCGTGAAGAATGATTCAAATTTAAAGAGTGTAACATATAAATAAACATCACCGTGATTTCTCTAACATTATTTTTTATTTTAGTTAAAATCTTTATTAACAATAAACAAAAATTATGTACACCTTTACAATAATTGTTTGCAATAAATTTTAAATTATTGCTGTGTCCAGAGGGTCTCTAAAGACCAGTCAGGGAGCTAAATAAATAAAGAATATACTTTGAAATGTATATATAATAAGATTTGATAACAAATGATAATGTGATAAAAGCAACATAAAAAGGTAATAGTCCTTTAACATCCATACGCTACTTATTTTCCTCTGGTGAAAATAATCTTCTTTTACCCCAGGAGGAATCCAGTTGTTATATTTGTGCTTTCAAATTAAGTTTCACGTATAGAATAAGACTATTACAATTAGCAATAATAGTGCTTACATCGGCACACACAATTTATACACTATATATTAACCATCGCCATTTCCAACTTGACTCTTGCGGTTTGGTTAAGCTTCAGTTAATTATTCTTCAGTGGTAATAACCTTTTCAATACGCAAACAAGTAACTGTTTCTTGTTCGCCACTATTTCATTTTAGACTTAATCACTGCTAGTCGATCTATTAGTCTACCATTGACTATTCTTTACTGTTGATCTGTTATCACTTCAAATCAACATTAACTTGACTCCAGTCTAACCATTTCACTGCTTCTTCGTTCTTCTTCATTTTTCTAGGGCATAATATATATATATACATGATCTAATTTGCATGCAATTAGCTTTATTTGCATATGAATTCTATTCTATTTCAATTTATAATTTTAAGACGATAACTCAAGTAAATTTCTAGAGTAATTTTCTCCAATAATGGAATGTTATTAAAGTGAAGAAATCCGTACGTATTTACAAAAACAATCTTTTATTTACACATACAGTTGCGCAGACATTTCAATTATAAATCTTCATACTTATATATATATATATTTATAAATTTCTTCTTTAAATATACTTTTTTTTGTCAAGCGTTGGTGTTCGAGAGCTGCCTTACTAAGCAGTTGTGCTAGGTTAGTGGGTTCGCTTCCTGGCCGATGCTATGACAAATGAAAAAAATATATACTTTTTTGTTTGCTTTTTATATTATTTCCATAATTCATATGGAGAAGATCAGTGCTGTGTTTATTTTTTTTGGTGATGTATCTGATATAGTATTTACTCCAATTATATTTTTTATTATCAAAAATCATTTTACACCTTTTAGTCTTTAAAGCATGCAGCAAAACCATTGCATTACGTGGATTAAATCTTGTAACAATGTTTTTTTTTTTTTTTTAATTTATGTATGGAGGGTGAAATACTTTTGATCTTAAGAATTTAAATATTATATATTTTTTAAACCAGTGAAAAAAGGTTCCATCTTACAAAAAGTATATGAAGGTTCCAAATTCATTTTTAACAGATCCTTTAAACAAACCTTTGTTGGTAGGAAGCCATTTAAAAATTTGAAACAGAATTTGAATATTTGTAAAATCATTGTATTTAATGTTAACCAAGCTACTTTTAAATTATCAAAAAAAACCAAGCTACTTAGGTTGAGATCATCCTGTAAGTAAGTCACTAAGAAATAATCTATCTTTTTCAATTTTATTAATGAAATTATCATTATTTACTACCACTAACTTATCAATGACAGTTTCTTATATCTGTTGATGTGATATATATATATATATATATATATATATATATATATATATACCAAAATTCTTACACATTATATAACCATGATTACTGAACTGCCTTAGATCTGTTGATGATATACATGTACCAAAATTCTTACACCTTACATGACCTCATACTGAAGTGATTCATTACAATGCATTTAAAATACTGTTCATATATTGATGAGTCCAGATATTTATTTTTAAGAATGAAAGCTCAAAAGGAATATTAAATGATAATAAAGGTTCAAGCTATGAAAAGGTGCAATTGAGGTACATTTTAGGGTGCCAGGTTTGGTTCATAATGTTCTTGAGTAAAAATTTGAGAGATTATGAGCTGAACCATTCATTGTTATTTCTTTTGGGTATTTAATATTTCTTATTGTCAAATATAACAGACAAGGATATGGACAATTATTCTACTCTCTAAGGTCTCTGCAAATAAATGGGCTGTCATTTAAAAGTCATGTAACCTTTGAGCACTGGAAGGAACAAACTGAGAAGTAATCCATGGACTTTTCAACTCTTAAATCTTTTGAGTTCATCACCACAGAAAGGATTACATCAACCAATAAAAACAATTAACATCCTGCTTCTTTCAGTGTTTTGAGATCATTTTTATAACTTATATGAAAGGGGTTTCCCCCCTTTCCTCAAATGAAAACCATATCCAAAGCTCATAAAATACTTGTAAGGACATCTGTTGGCATTTATTAACTTTATATACCAATCCAATAAAAATGTGAAGATGTGTCTTTACAATAGCAGATTTAAGTGGAAGAGAATGCCAATTGGTTTTATGATCTTTTTGCAATCTTGATATATTTTCAGAATCTTATGGAGCATTCCTAAAATAAATTTTTCTAGTGTCGCTATGTTATGATGATAGGTGATCCACATCTCATTTCCATGCCTGATGGTAGTTATATATACAACTAATTTGATTATGATAGTTATATCATGAAATATCTTTCAACTTGTTAAATGTGATAATAGTACATTGGAATCTATCACACATCTCAACATCTTAATATTCAATTATCCCTTTCCACTTAAAAAGTGTTTGTGGGCCAACTGAAAAGTCTCCAATTATTTTATTTACAGCTATTTGAAAAAAATCTATAAGATTCATTTCACTTTTCAACTTCATGTCATTATATAATGATTGCACAGACAGTAGAGCCAGTGCAAAACTGAGTAATCAATGGATGATTAGTCTGGGGATATTGGATGAGTAAACACTAGATGAGAATTTTATGCACAAACCTTCCTACATCCATTGATTACTCTGGCTTGCACTGAGTGGCACTACTGTATAAAGAGTTTAGTCTCTGTGTAAACATCTTGTGTACGCATAAAAATGGTGACATGTGATGTTTGGTGGTTCTACAATGATTATCATGTAAAAATCTATATTTTTCTAAATTTTCACAAAAATTTATCAAAAATTGTAATTAATAATTTATAAAGTGCATACTCATTACATAAGTAATATATATATATATATATATATATATATATTAAGGCTATAACCTTAAGACTATGCACTGAAAATATGATAGTAGGAACCTCTACAAATCTAAACACAAGATTAATGACTTTCATTAATCTTGTGTTTAGATTTGTAGAGATCCTTACTGTGATATTTTAGGCACATAATCTTAAGGTTATAGCCAAAAATTGTTATGGAAATTTATAAATTAGAATTTAAAGTAGTCATAAAATCTTCTTTAACTTTATATATTATCAACTGTGAAGTAATTGTCATGGTCTATAATTACCCATTGCTAAAAAATCATGTATTGCATTTACATTTTAAAAACAAAATTTCAATACAAATTTGAATCTAATAATATATATTTATTTGACTAGTTGTAATAACAATAAAAATAATAAATATAATGATAATTAACTATTATATAGTCTTTCAATTTGCAGAAGTACTTTCGGTTAATTTCTTAACCTGACTCCACAGCCATTAGTAATAAAAATAATAAATATACTGGTAATTAACTACTATATACAGTCTTTCAATTCGCAGATGCACTTTAATTCCTCAACCTGTCTCAACTGCCGTTGATAATAAAAATAATAAATATAACAATAATTAACTATTATATAGTCTTTCAATTCACAGAAGTACTTTTGGTTAATTCCTTAACCTGCCTCAACTGCCATTAAATTCAATGGAAGTTAGGGCAGGTTGAGGAATTAACTGAAAATACTTCTGTGGATTGAAAGACTAAATATAATACTTAATTACTGTTATATTTATTATTTTTATTGTTATTACAATAGTTTTTTTAATTAACAGACATTTTATTTGTATTATTTGACTAGTTCTACATTAGATTGTATAACTTGCCACTAAATACCTAAATGAAATTCACATACATGCAACTACTGAAGATTTAGAGAAGTAAATATTTCACAATGAAAGTTGGAAGTTAGATGTTAAAATGTTTTAAAAGAATAGCGAGAAACATTAAAATTGCTGAAAACATTAGCAGACAAATCTTAAATGCTATTACTCCTATTTCTACTACTACTTTTACTAAGACAATAAAGCCAATTCATTTCAAGTTGCAATCTTTAGTATCTATATAAATATATCAAACCATAGATAAAGATGGTACCACCTTTATTTTTAATGATGGTTGCCTTGACTATAGGTTGAGATTGTTGATAGCTTAAGATTGTTATTTTATATTACTATTTTTAAAGACAACTTTATTATTGTGCAAAATTTGTTACAATTATAATATGTAATAATTTACATACATGGTATACACTGGAAAAATATTAAATAGTACTGTACATATTATGCAAATAACGGGGAAGGGGGGTTATTAAGTAAGATGTACAGATATTTAAAAAAAAATTCTATCACTATATGCGTGTTTCAAAAATTAGTTTAAAAGATATATATATATATATATGAGATGATAGCAAGGGTAAGTTACAGCATTAAAAGTAGAGACTTTAACCTTCACGTGGCTGAGGAAATGTCTGCAGGGATTAGAGCCTCGTCTCTTATTCTAATTCTTTCTAATTTTATAAAAAAGTGATTATATTTTTGAGATGTTGGATTAAAACAGAAATGACATATCAGATACAGAGAGTGAAAATTAGAAAAGCGGTAATTCTAATGTTGGGGGAAAGACTTCTGCAAGTATTGTTATTTAACATGATGAGAGATGGAGTGATTTAGTTATAGATAAAATAAGATTTCGTTATGGTTAATGCTACTACTACTATTATAGCTACTACTACTAATAATAAAATAATAAAATTTGTTTTGTTTATCTTATTATTAAAAAAAAGACAAATATGTATTAAACTATAACATAATTATATATGCCATCAAAGCGACTATATTTACCCTTTGATGCAACTATGGTTTGAGACGATACACTATTGAAAGTTATTATAAATTCGCCAAACATTAGTGTATGTAATTTCAATTAATAATAAAATATTATAAATACATTAATATTTGTAAATGTTTACGTTTATCAATATTGAAAATAAAACAAATAAAGATCTAGGGAAAAGAATACATTGATCAATTTCCTTTTATCTAGCCAAACAAATATATCGAAATAAGAATAGAGCGCGCGTGTGAGCATTCTGAAAATAACCTTAAGTTAATGTTAGCTGTATTTATTTTTTATAACACATGAGTTTTATCATTTGTAATAACATTTTAAAATTTTGATTATCGTTAGACAAATAAGATTTATATTTCCAAACAGTTTAATCAAGATTTGGTGGGATGGCGAAATATAATACTAGTAAACTTTACAGTATATGAAAAAAAATGAAAAACTTTTGCATTGAACTCACATTCATAAATTGCGTATATATATATTATCATTTGTGTGTGAATATATATGTATTTATACGCACACATTTCAAATTATCCCATAACTGTTTTACTTCCCACTTAATGTGCATTAATAGCAGTAATTAAATTATAACAGTTCTACTTTTCAAAGTGCATTTAAGTAGGCATGAATAATTGTTTACACTAGATGGCAGTGTCGGCCACATTTCCAGACTATTAACTTTCACCAGTAAGAAGTATTAGGTTGCAAATATCCATCTAGCGGCCATCATTATTTCTATTTTATTATTCTAGATAATGACTTGGAAATATTAAATCATTTTAAAGTTTTGAATCCAAGCTAATCTATCCATCCAGCTATTTTAATCTGACACAATAAAATTAAAGCAAAATATTTATATTATTAATAAGTGTTTACTTTTTTTTTTTAACGTATCCACTAGAGTGGAGAAGTTTTTTGTATGCTGATGACGTAGTTTTGACTTTTCTAAATGAGATATTTCTTGAAAATAGAAAAGTCAATAAGTATATGAAAAGTTTGGAAATCTTATCTGTAATTCAATAAAGAATATTCATGTAAACAAAAGGGAAACGTAAACTGAATTCATTCTTCTATAAAAGATAATGCTTATGTATTCATGCCCAATAATCTGATTTATTTTCTTACTTATCAAATATTATATTTTAAATAATCTTTAGAAAAATCTTTCTTGGAATTATGAACTTCATTACTTGGGGTTATGGCACAAATGTCTTAAATACAGCTTTTTAGAATTTGGATATTTTATTATTGAATACTACATCTTTAATAAAAAGGTGTTCACACTAAATCTTGGGGTTTACAATTATATATTAGAACACACACAAAATCTGAGATATACAATTAAATATTAACACATACACACACACACACACAAAAACAACAACTAGAACACTTAAATCCACTCACAATTCTTATTCATCTTTTCACATATATCTCCATTAGATATTAAAAACCAAGTTGTCTCACAGAAAATATACCTATAAATCATTCTTAATGCTAATTTAAAATATATTTAACCAGTTAACACAAATCTCAAATTAAGATTTTCTTTCTATGTGCTCAATTAATAAATATTTCAAATAGTTGAAGAATAACTATGGTATAAAAATGGGCATATTATAAGACCCTAAAATTGCTATTTTTCAGTTCAACAATAGAAATGGCTGGGTTTCCTAGACAGTACTAAAGTGTCATTGAGGGGTTTAGAACTATATAGAGTCTTTGCACTTTTTTGCTTCTGAAACAAAATAGAACAGTTTCTGATTTCTATAGCTGTAGCCAATCACAAAACAGAAAATTCATAGTTAATAATTAACTAATTTATGTATAAAGTAGCAGAAATGAAGATCTTAATAAAAACATGAGTGAATTTGTTGGAATCTCTGAAGATTTTTTTTATAATGATTGTTGCTTAAAACATCCAAATGCTAAATCAATAAAAAGTAACTAAGAATATTTTTAAGAAGAAACATAAAATATCTAAAATGAAGATATTGTTAAAAATTAATTAACTGATTTGACAACAAAGAAAAAATACCAATAGCTAAATTAATAAGCAGAAGATTTAGCTTCCAAAATCACAGATAAACTACACCCTATCATTTGAAAATGGAATGAAGTTGATGATTTTCTTAAAAACAAAGTGATTAATCAACTACCATTTCATGTATAAGTTAATCCTTGAGAATACCTATTTATTTCTTAATGGTGATCAGGCAATTGTGGTATTAAGAATTCTTCAGTGACTGAAGACAAATAATAATTGATCTACAATAATAAATATATCAATTACCATATTGATTTGTTACAATGAAAATCTAGGGTCCATATCATAAGCAGAAATGGAAATGTCACAAATAAACTCAGGATTTTTTTCTCTGATCATTATTTCATATCCAACATAGATAATTATTTAATACTTATTGATAAATGTTACTACCAACTGATACTCAACAAATATTACAATTTGTTTCTTCTCCAGAATTCCACAACACTTTTCAAAAATGTTAAAGAGAATTTTTACAATGGGATGTTTACCTCTTTCATATTGCAATGCATCACCCCCTAGTAGCTATTTGAGTTACTAATTCAACATTTTATTTTAGTATTTAAGACCTTTATCAATAAATTGTACTTGATGTATTAGAAATATAAGTTTACAAACAAAATACATCCTAAAAATCATATTTGAACTTTACAAATATAGAAAAAAAAGAGAAAGTGAAATATATAATGATAATAGCTTTTTTTATTGGATGATTATAATTAACAAAATTTTGGTTAACTGAACTTCATTTTTAAAATCTGAAAACCAACTATTGTTAAGTCATCTTAAAGCTATCAAATTCTTTTCTAAAATTTGAAATTGCATTTATAATTATTGAAATATCATAAAAGTTCTATGTTACTGTATTTGACAAAATGTTATTGATTGTGGTTTTATTTTTACCACTACTAGGAATTTCTTAATTCATATTTTTTAAAAGTCAAATGTTTTTGAATAAAATCTGAGTGTAATCATGAAAGTATTTCTTTTTTAATAATTACTCTACAAATATTTGTAAAATAATCTTAAATAAATAATGGAAAATATATAATTTTTTAGTTAATTTCTAACAATAGAAAAGGAGCCTGAAATAAAAAGAAATCGATCATTCAGCACTGTAGACTGCTTCTTCATAGAATACTGACATCTTCAGACTTTTTTGTAAAAATAACTATAATAAAATGAAACAAACAAAAATATTTCAAATAATTTTTGAAATGATTAAATATCATAATGGTGTCAGATATAGAATAATAAATAGTTCTTTTCCAACAGATAATGAATTTATAGTTAAAAATAATCATGCAACAATTTTTCTAGCCATTGTTGTTTCTTCATGCATATGCGATATTTAATGAGCCGCTTTTTCAACTTTAATGATCTTCAAAATAAATTCTTTTCAAATCTAAATTTAATGTTAATATTTTATACATTTATCCCATTATTTGTTATTAAAAAATCTCATAATCAATCACACCAATACCATTAATCTTCCTCAAAGACTCATATATAACTCATCTTGCTTAAAATACATCAGTATTTATTGATTACTACAGCTTACATTAGGTGGCACTAATGTACGGAAAAAGTTGCTACTGTTTTAAGTTTTGTGTAAGCATTAAAAATGTAATCATATGATATTTTAGTAGTTCTTTTAAATTTTCTAACTATGCTATGTTCCCACTCTATCATGCTTTGTCTACAAGTGTGATTAATCATCATCATCATCATCATCATCATCATTATTATTATTATTATTATTATTATTATTATTATTACATTCAAATATCAGCTTTTCAAGCTAATTGTGCAAGTGCTTTTTGCGAGTGTTAATAATAAATGAATACTTTCCTTTCCAATACAAGATATAGTATTTATGCAGGAATAAAATGAATCCACTTATTCCTACATCTCAAAAGCTTATATATGAGCAAATCTGAAGTATTGGCAAGGAAAGCGTGAAGATAGACCACTAACTTTAAATTACTATTTACGGCGTCTGAATGAATGACGTCAGTGAAATTGTCTAGAATTTACTAAACATCACTCTAATTGAAACTTAATCATATGTAAATAAGCATTTATTTTTATATAACGCTATGCCTACAATTGTATTACATTCAAATATCAGCCTTTCAAGCTAATTGTGCAAGCACTTTTTGCGAGTGTTAATAATAAATGAATACTTTCCTTTCCAATACAAGATATAGTATTTATGCAGGAATAAAATGAATCCACTTATTCCTACAACTCAAATGCTTATATATGAGCAAATCTGAAGTACTGGCAAGAAAAGCGTGATTATTTCTTTTTACATTTTTTTTATCGCTGTTTTTTTCCAATCAATTTTCTCTAAATTTATCTGTTTTTCTATTTAATTTATTATTATATATTTTTATTGTCTTTAATGTTTATATGTTTTCATTTTCTACTTTCCACAATTCTATTAATTATCACATTACTAATCTATTTTTATGTCTTCTCTTTCACATTTTATCAAGTAGCTCTCTTTAAGTTTTTTAAAAGTAATTTCCCCTTTTTGTGTTTTTATATTAGAATATTTCCTTCATCTAATGTGTGTATTGAATGTCTTTAGAAAAATGTAACTTCAGGAAAACACTAACTTCCTCCTTTATTGGAATTTATTTTATAATTTATTCTTCTGCTATCTGAACTTTTCTTCTGACGTAAATTACTTGAAAAGGTCTTCCCATCTTTTTCCTTAAACTTTTCAGCGAACTGCTTTCTTTTCTCATTTCTTTTTCTTTTAACATAATCGTAATTTAGCAAGCAAATTATGATTAGAATCCATATCAACTCCAGAGTATTCATATCTGATTTTAATATCTAATTATAAATTTTATTTTAATCAATACATGCAGTAGTTTAATATAGTCCTTAAATAGCTAAGCTGAAGACTTCTTCAATGGTCTCTATTAACCCTTTTCCCGCCTCTTACGAAGCTCCTCGTTGACATCTGACGTCACTCTAACTCTGCCAGTTCTTATGCTAAAATATTCGTTTGACAGGTATTGAATAGGTTTTTAAAAGTTCTGTAAGATGGTGCCCTCTTCCGAATTATTTTACAAGTAAAAAATAAAAAAAACGCATTTAAACCTAAACAAAGAAAGAACATCGGTTGTAATTGGTTGTTAGTGAGCTCTCAGCCGAAAAAGGCATTCTGATTGGCTGGAAAGAACAAAGAAACCACCTGATCAAAGAAAATAAAGAAAAACGCTGAGATTTTCATTTCGAATATAATTTTAAAGAATATTAAGTATATATTCAGTAATTACAAATGATTTTCAGAGAGAATACTAAAAAAACAAAATTATTTTCGAAAAATATTGAAGATTTTAGTAAAAATATTAAAGATTTAATAAAAAGAAATATTTACTTTTCTATAACGTAAAAGTCGACCTTTTTGTTTATATTATAGCTTTTATGTTGCCGAAATTGAATATTTTAGAATAAATAAATAGCAATTTATTTTTGAAAGAACTTTCGTTCTCTTCATAACCTGAAAAATTAGTAATATACTTTTTATAAACGTATCTGAGTTGAATTTAATATTATAGGCGAATATGTTTTAACAATAGGCTTTGTCTTCAGTTTGTGAGTTGGCCAATTAAAAGATTTGATTTTTACCTCATACAACCAATAATATAATTAGCGGTTAAAAGGTTAAGGAACAATGGTGAAGAAGATGTGTCACCTGTCTTGTGGGTAGTTTTTCATTTTAATCCTGTTCTTTAGCTAATAATAATTAGATACTTATTTGCTGAATTATTAAAAAAAGTAAATTTAATTGGATAACGATTGTAAAAGAAGATTAAGGAAGCATATTTTATCATCAACGATAAGGAATGTGATCAATAGACATGACACGTGTTTTGCTATCTCCAGAATATGGGAAAATTAATTTACATATGCATTTACATACATTACCATTTATCAATATCACAACTAAGATTTAAAATCTGTTTTGGCCATGAATATGAGGGACAAAACCTCGAAAGCGCTAGGCCTGCATTAATTTACTTTGATTGTTGTTACCACTAACAGCTTCTTTACCCAGTATGTTAAAGCACTTGTATATACAATTCAGGTTGTAGGAATGAATGTGTTCATTGAATTATACTGATTTTCAATCAATATATAATCTACTTGTAATATCGTTTTACTCGCATAAAGATTTTTATCTTCTATATTATGTTCTTGCAACTCCAAAACCAAATAGTGAACCCATTAATATTCTATTAAAACTTTTCAATAATTTTCATTTCAATTTTTTAAATTTTTTATAATTATTTTTTTTTTCCTTGTACTACCACAGTATTGTATTTCTCGACTATTCCTGTACAACTAGGTTTTAAATGTCTTTTTTTTTTCAAATTACTGTACTTTTAAATTTCCTCCTATGTAGTTTTTTCATTATCATGGTATCTCCTTGTTTGCATAAAAACTTGGATAATTATTAACATAACTTTTGATTCAAATTCTCCTTCCCCATTTGCTTTGTCATAATTCCTTTGACATTATGCCTGCCATTTCACTTGGAATTATGAAAAAAAAAAGTATTATTCATTTTCTCCCACAGATCTTCTATCTCCTTCCCCATTTGCTTTGGTCATAATTCCTTTGACATTATGCCTGCCATTTCACTTGGAATTATGAAAAAAAAAAGTATTATTCATTTTCTCCCACAGATCTTCTGCATTATTTTGCACAGTTTATTTTATCACTATGTTTCTTTCTAACAAAAAATCAATTAAGTAATGGTTTATTTGTTTTCCAGTACCCTGTACAATTTGGTGCAATTGTTAGAGTGTCTGACTTGGAATCAGAAAGTCGGAAGGTCCCAGGATTAATTCTGGTGCGCAAACTTCTTATGAACTCCTGAACAATAAAGCCAACAATCAATGCATGTTTTTATAAATAATATTTAGATTAATGCCATACCATAGTTCAGTCTCAGGAATTTTAAGATTCTTGGTTCAATTCCAAGTTTGAAACTTCCATCTTTTGAACTTTTTATGAATTCTCAAGCAACAAAGCCATTCAACTATTTTTATTTAGATTAGTTCCATCTTAGAGGCAATTTGGTGTCATGGAAAATCAATTTTACATTGTCAAATTTTAACATAAGCTAGTTTAATATTTATGATTTATATTTTATTAATCGTATCGTTTTTAAATGTAAGAATAAATCTCCATCTTATTGCACCTGATTTTTCTTTCTGGATCTACACCAGACATTTCAAATACCTTAAAATCCATTCATTCTTCTTAAATGACTAGCATATGAATCTATGGATAAAATTTTAGATAGATATGCACACATCTTTATAAAACATGATGCTAAACAAACTACCATCCACCTATACTTCAATAATCTGCTAACAAATATTTCTTTACCCAAAGATGAACACAATAAAAATATAATCCAAAACATCTAAAATTCTCTTCACATTTAACACTTATTTGACAACAATAAGATCATGTGGAGTTTAATGTAATCCCAAGACCTAAAAAGTATAGGATCCAATCTCAACCATTTATTTCCGGTGTTCAAATGGCACATGACCTCTTAAAAAACTAATAATTTAATTACATATAATAATAATTGTTTTATAACTTACAATTTTATGCTTAGTCAGTTTTATGTCATTACAATTAAATATTTAATTAATTCAGCTTATCAGCCTCTTAGAAAAATTAATTAATTAAGCTAATTAAAAAAAGAATGTATATATATTTAATTACGAAGGTGCTACATATTAAAAGTGTGAAATATTTTTTTAATTAAATCATTTTCTTATTCACAGTCACTCATAATTAAATTTGGATATCCTAATTCAAAAATATATATCAGTAAAAACCAGTCGGCTGCAGAAAGGAATTTGCTATTAACTGAAAGGAGACCCTTTGATTCCTCTTGGAGGCCTTAAAGGAACCGAGCAGGGCAAATTCCTAATGTCCACTCCATACGTTCTTGTCGTTGCAGCTGTTATTATTATGTGATTATTCATATAGTATACGAACATGGATGAGCTGCTCACCAACATGCATTAGCCAGCGTGGTGAGTTTATTGGCTTTTTACCTCTGAGTTTAAGATCAAGAAACACCATGGTCTTTCTTCTCAGTGCCTGATAAGGCAGAATGAATGTTTGTGTAAATGATAAATATTTTTCCAATACATATATACAATTATGACAGACAAAAATAAAGCATGGCCCTTATTCCCAGGAGGCTGTAAAGTCACCAACCAAGGCAGCGGTTGGTGGCCGAAGGCAGAGGGTGCTAAGAATCCCCTGATTGCGGACCCAGGCTGCCATTTGATGACGACTTTTTATTTAGATACTTACAACTGAAGATCACTTTCAAGTGAAGGAAGATTGCAAGAATTAGAAGAAGAACTGTCTTATATTAAATGGGACATTATTGGACTTTGTGAAGTTAGAAGAAAAGGAGAAGAAACAATTGATTTAAAAAGTGGACATATACTCTATTATAAAGGCACACATATTGGAAATACAAGTGGAGTAGGATTCATTATAAATAAAAAGTGGAAGAACAATATTGTGGAGATTGATGGTGTATCGGACAGAGTGGCAAGATTAGTTATACAACTTAATAGCAGATACCAAATGCAGATAATTCAGGTTTATGCCCCAACAAGTTCTCATAGTGATGAAGTAGTAGAAGATTTTTATATGGATGTACAAAAGGCTTTTGATCAGAGTAAACAACATTTTAAAATTGTTATGGGAGACTTTAATGCTAGAATTGGTAGACAAATGAAAGATGAAATTGCTGTAGGTAATTTTGGTTATGGTAATAGAAATGAGAGAGGACATAGACTTGTGGAGTTTGCAGAAAAAGAAAAACTTTATATTATGAATTCATTTTTTGAGAAAAATGTTAAAAGGAAATGGACATGGAAGCATCCAGATGAAGGTACAGCAGAATTGGATTATATTTTGACTAACAGAAAATACATATTTCAAGATTGTAATGTTCTTAATAAATTTAACACAGGAAGTGATCATCGATTAGTAAGGTGTAAGTTACATGTTAATGTAAAACTAGAAAGACAAAAATTATTAAGAAAAACAATATTTACAGTTGATATTCCTAATCTTCAGAAACATTCTAATGAATTTAAATTAGAACTTACAAATAGGTTTCAAGTGTTAGGAGATTTTGAACATGATACAGATTTGAATGAAATTAATGTGAAAATAACTGATACACTTTTAAAAACTGCAACAAACATAGCTGGTAGAAAAAAGCAGCAATTGACTAATAAAATTTCTACTGAGACTAGAGAATTTATGAAGAAAAGAAGGAATATGAAGATATACAAAAATGATGTATTAAAAAGAATTGAATATCTCGAATTTTGTAAAATGGTACGGAAAAGAGTTGAAAATGATATAAGAAAGTATAACTGTGAAATAGCAAGGAAAGCTGTAGAAGAAAATAAAAGTCTCAAAAATGTTAAACAACATTTTGGTATTGGTAGGAAATTTATATCTGCAATAAGAAAAAAGATGGAATTATTACTAAAAAGAGAGATGACATCATGAAATTGGTAGAAGATTTTTATCAAGAATTATATAGTAATAAAGAACAAGTACCTCCTATATCTATTACATCTTCCAAATTGCCCAGAATTTTAAATGAAGAAGTGAGACATGCAATTAAGTGTATGAAGAAAGGAAAGGCTCCAGGAAATGATGGAATTATAATTGATATATTAAAAGAAGCAGGTGAAGAAATAGAAACAATTTTAGCAAAGTTATATACCAAATATCTAAATGATAAAGATGTACCAGAAGATTGGAAGAATGCAGTAATAATATTAATATTTAAAAAAGGTGATAAAGAAGATATTAGAAATTACAAACCTATCAGCCTTTTATCAGTTTTATATAATTTTTTTACCAAGATAATTACAACTCGTCTACAGAGAACTTTGGATTTCCACCAACCAAGAGAACAAGCTGGATTTAAACGTGGTTTTAGTACAATAGATCATATCCAGGTATTGAGAGAAGTCATAGAAAGGACAAACGAATATGAGTTGTCATTATGTTTTGGATTTGTAGATTATGAAAAGGCATTCGATTCTATACACATTTCTTCAGTGATTAAAGCATTGGATCATCAAGGTATAGATCCAGGATATTGTCATACTTTAAAGAATATTTATAAAAATGCAACAGCAACAATTAGATTACATAATGATGGGAAAAATCACCATTGAGAAAGGTGTAAGACAAGGTGACTCCATATCTCCAAAACTCTTTACAGCAGTGCTGCAAGAAGTATTTTGTGGATTAAAATGGGAAACTAAAGGAGTGAAAGTAAATGGAGAGTATTTAAGTCATTTAGATTTCGCAGATGATGTAGTTGTTTTTGTAAATAATGCTTCAGAGCTGCAGGAAATGTTGCAGGAGTTAGCAGATGAAAGTAGAAAAGTAGGACTAAAAATAAATGTTAAAAAGACTAAAGTAATGTTTAATCGATTTGCTCAAAATATGAAAATAAAGATTGATTATGAAGAATTAGAAGAAGTTAACAGTTACAAATACCTTGGTCAGATTATTAATACAGATGGAAACATAATGGAGGAAATTAATCATAGAATTAAACTTGGTTGGAATGCTTTTGGTAGAAATAACTTGATACTAAAAGGAAATATGCCTATGTGTTTGAAAAGGATGGTTTTTAACAAATGTGTTTTACCAGTTCTTACTTATGGATCTGAGACTTGGACACTTAATAGAAGAAGAATACAGAGACTTCAGACCACTCAAAGGAGTATGGAGAGATGTATGTTGGGAGTAACAAGAAGAGATCGAAAACGCAATGTATGGGTAAGACAACAAACAGGTGTTACTGACCTTATTGAAAAAATTAAAAGATTGAAATGGAGTTGGGCTGGACATATTGCTAGAAGAGATGATAATAGATGGACAATTGAAATTTTAAACTGGATTCCAAGAGATTGTAAAAGACCCAGAAAGAGACCACATGTGAGATGGATGGATGAAATAAGAAAATGTGCAGGGGTGTTGTGGAGAAGAGAAGCTAAAGATCAGAGAAGATGGATTAAACTTGGAGAGACCTTCATCCTGCAGTGGATTGATAATGGTTGATGATGATGATGATGAAAAACCAGTCAACACTTAAACAATCCCAATATCAATAACAATCAACAATTTAAAACTGTTGTCAAGGCAACCTCCTTTTAACAATAAAAGTGAAATCCCACCTTTATTAATGGTCTAATATGCTTATATAGACACCAAAGGTTGCTGTTTGTCCACAGAGATTGGAAATTATTGATATAAAAGTTTAAATAAACTTCTTTAAACAGATAAATATAACTTACTTCGAATGTAAAGTAATAAATAATCAATTATAACATTACAAACTGCAATTATAAATTTCAAATTCCATCCAAAGTATTACTTAAATAATAATTGTAATAATGCTCAAGGCTAAATGAATATGTAAGTAATTAAAAACCAGTCAACACTTAGACAATCCCAATATCAATAACAATAAACAATTTCAAACTGTTGCCAAGACAACCTCCTTTTAACAAGATATATATATATATTACTCAATTGTAAATAACATTTTTTTTAATATTCAGCTTTATTACTGACTACCACATCACATGAATATGATATAGCAAATATATTGAAAGCATGCTAGGCAGTAATAAAGAGGAATATTAAAAAAACACCTTTTCTGTATGTTCATTAACAACAGAGTATTATATTAGTTCAGAAAAAATTAGTAACAATTGAATTACAATATATATATATATATAAAAGGTCAAAAATAACATGTTTAAAAAACACAAAAAATAAGAAAAAGAAGTAACCGGAATCATAATTGCTGAGAGTGTAATTGAATAATAAAAACATGGTTGTATAAACATTCAACCCATTGTTACAATTATTGCAGAAGGAATATTGATGGTATGAAAGGCTCACAATGACATCCAGGACTTATATCAACATGAGTGATTGAAGTTAATGAGGTAAATAAATATTACAGAGAAGGAGAGCAAGAATGTTGATTAATGTAGTTATAAATGTTAGTAATAAAGTAAAGATATTCTATCAACCCCTTCTCATAACTATAATAATTCAATAAATATACAAATTATAAATAATAATAAATATATATACAACAGTTACTATAGAAAGTATATATTAATAATATACATGAAAAGCTTTTTCGAGCACATGATTTTATGCCTTTATCAGATGTTAAACAAATGTTTTAATGTGATATACTGTAGCATTTCCTTAAATGAAGTCAAGAATCTCTCAGCAATTATGCCCAGAGAAACCTGTTAGCTACTTTATTTTACATTCCCCAGTCTAAGTTTTCCCATATTCTGCTCCATCCCATTTCCACAACATAATCTTTGTCAACTCTATGGTCTTTATATCTAAACCCACCTTCTCTTTTCCCAAACACAGCATAAAAACCAACAATCCATTTTCTGTATAATCACTTTTTTCATATTTATTCTTCCATAGCTCCATTATATGTGCCCTTTCTGTTTTCAAGCATTTACATTCAATTAACAGATGCCTAATATTTTCTATTCCTTTCTTACACAATTTACAGATTAAATCACCCACATTTTTCCATTTACATGTATATTCTCTTGTTGCTAAAGATCCCATTCGAACCTTAAACAATAAACTACTTTCCTTACTATTATCATATATTAACTCGCACCTAATATTCTGTTTATTTCTATATATATTTAAACCCTTTTTACTCTCCATACTAGTTCTCCATCTCTCTAACTCCCTATTCTTTATTAATAAATCTATTATTTTATCCCATTCCTTACCACTATAACACTCAACAATTCTTCTAACACAATCATCCCATCTTTTGTACAAATATACTGATATAAATTCTTTATCCAAATCTTTTGCATACCACATTACCTTTCTTGCCCATCTTGTTGCCTACCCTTTACTCATAACATAATTAAATACTATTTTATTCATAATCCAATTAAATACTATTTTAGCTATTCTTTTATTATCCATAAACTTGCAATCTACCAAACATTTTCATTTTACTTAAATCATTATTGCACACAAAGCGCCATCTATTCTTCTATTATAGAAGTAAAAATAAGAGCTCAATGGATTTCATTTCAACTTTTGATGATAATTATACAAATAATAAAACTTTAGAAATGTATATCATAATGAATATACAAGTAAAAAATTTTAGAAATGCATATCATAATAAATGTATATAATTGTAAAATCATAAATAGGAACAAAAACAAATCATGATTTCAATTTTTTTGATCATATACTTTTACTTTTTATAAAGAACTTTTATCTTTCGGAATAATTTGTCTTTGACGATATAGATTTTTAATTGCTGGTAAATTCGTCCTTTTATATTTCATAAATTTGAATCCATTTTGTAAATATCGAAAGTATTTCATAGTAAAATGTAAAAAAAAAAGTTTTCAAAGAATGAAAATATGTTTGCCTGATATTTTTCAGTGAAAAATAACAGTAAGCTTAGATCCAAATATTTATAAAGCCAACTAATAAAAAAGTATTTTGTCGAGCGTTGGTAGCCTAGCGGTTAGCATAGCTGCCTTACAAGCAGCTGACCCGGTTCGTTTCCTGGTCAACGCTTTGACATATGGAAAAAAGTATTTGCTATATTTCATTAACATATATACATAATTCAGTAAAAAATAAAAGCCATTTGATGTTATAAAAAATATCAATCTGTTTAGGGTATGAAGCATTTGTACACATTTAACACCAATATGTTCCTAAAATTATATAGTAAACATATATAAGCACACAAACCGTATAAGATATGCAAATAATAACTAAATAATTCAGATTATATATAATGGAACAGAAAATAACTGAACCATCCAATGAGTTATATCACGTTTGTAATCATATCACAAACATCCATCAACCCAGAAGTCCCATGAGAAACATACATTTTGTCAAGCAGTTCATATAGCACGTTACACTTCAATTGCACATACATATTATTTCTAGAGATGCCCCAATCTTAATATATAATATAAATTATTTACTATATTAATTATTAGTTACATCAAGTTTTAAGCAGATAACATCTTAATATTCATTTGATTTAATTAAATTGCTATAGTGACAATATTAAGATGCAAATTTAACATTATAAAAGGCACTGGTTTATTCAGTGCTTGAATTGTATATGTTATGTTTAGCATTACGCGAGTCTTTATAACTAAAAATAAATACAGTGGGGGTAAGAAACATGTGTTCTTATATAAATTATATGTGCATATTAGTAAATACGTGATTAAGTATATAAAGTGATGTAAAATTTTTAGAGAATTATATTCTAATTATTTAATCTAGATGAGGAATAATAATATTTTCTATCAATATATAAAATGAACTAAAATTTTGATAAGTAGTCTTAACATCAGACATAGTAATATATATATATATGCGTTTTCACTTTTTTTTTTTAAAAAAAAAAAATCAATATAACATTTAATATATATGCTCATTTTTTGAATTTAAATAATTGTTGTTTCTTGGTATTAAAGAAATATATATACCTTATATAGAAAGACTAAACTAACCTGATTCAGTGTTAAGTTATAACTTGGGTGCCAAGCACCTAAGTAAGTGGGAAAACGTAGCATTAGTTTTTGGCGTCGAGCGGCAGATTATCAGTAATAAAATGGTCAGAGTTAAGACAAAAGCCAGCTGATCAGAGGTTGTGTTTAATCACAATATCTTTTCTAGTCTTGACCACTCACGTGATGTAAATTAGATAGTGTTCCTTCCACCTTTGATTTCAGTATGCAGATGTGTCTGCTAAATTAAATCTATTGTTTTTTTTTTTTTTTACACCAATACTTTGTGAAAACAATTTTCGCATTTTATTTTTATTGTAAATAAAAACGAGAGATAATCTAGATAAGGATTAAATGTTCTAAGTGAGTCTAGATTTACTTTTCAAACAAAAAAAAAAAACTTTTAGGGGTAATTACGATCTATTTGTGTAGACTCGTGTTTAATAAGAATATTTGGATGCAAACACATTTAATATGAAAATACATTTTGCAGACGTAAACACACGCATTAGCGAAAACCAATAAAAGTTTCAAACACGATATGTAATTAATCAATTAGAAAAAAAATAAACAACGTGTTTTATTTACAAATAAAACCATCTGGTATTTGGTCAGCCGGGTGAGCTTCGTCTTCCCTTTACTCTTTCTGTTAAAAATCTTTGTCGTGGAGTAGACTACATAAAGACTGTTTTGCTAATAAGGCTGTGATTATAATATATATATCGATTAGTAAGCATAATTATTAAAATAGGAATTATTGAAAGACAATAAGATTAATATTCCAGCTTCAAACTTCAAAATATGACATCATTACGCTAAACGGTTAAAGTTTATTGCGTAGGTGAAGATACGCTTAAAGTTGTAAATCGCACAGTTTTTATTTTTATTTGATATAAATCATAAAAGGTTAAAAATATAAAATGATAGTCGCAGTTCTCTCACCAAATACCTTGACTGAAAATGTGTGTGCGTGTGCGCAGGCGCGTGAAGATTTTCTTAAATCCAGGAACTTTATAGAGAAGAAAACAAAATATATCAATGATTTTTTTTTTTAAAAAAAAAAACTTAATGAAGATTATTTTGCCATTTGAAAACCGAATCATACATGTCTTTATTTTGGTCATGGCATCAATGTAAATTGTCATTAAACCGTATGATCTGTGTAGCTAAGGGTGGAAGACATCATTAAAACTCATGTTAATATTGACAATGGTTATTACTATCTATACTCTATTTGAAAACTATTGTTTTACAATTGTACACTTTAAACAAATGAATAAAATGAGAAAAGGCAAATAATCCATTATATGCATTTCAGCCGAAATAGCCTGAAGTTGGTTCCGATCTTATTACTTTAGAATACTCTCCCACAATTCATTTCATCAACACTACGATTTATTTATACATACAGCGATGGTTATTGTCTTTATAAATATACATTAACAATTACTAATAATTACTTATTGGATTCGATATTATTATATTATTTTTAGATTAGATATAGATTATAAGTAAGTTTAACGATCAGTACATTGCTACATATTAGTTACAATTATACGATGAAATCTTGAGTTTTGAACTTAAGATTATTAACAGCATTTTTCTGGGGCAGGATAAAGTTGTATGTTCTTATTCACAATACAAACATAGGACATTTTACATCCTAGCAATCACCAAAGAGTACAATTGTCAATATTAACTTTATCTTTGTGGGAAATGGTCTTGTAAGGTATTATGAATTAACTTTAACGCCCGGATGTTAATGGCGATTCTTGATCCAAATAGAAAAATCTTTCAATTTCAAGATTAGAGAAAATTATTTAGTAATGCCTTCTGGTGGATGATTTGTTTTGAGAAATACAGTACTATTTTATTATTAATGTATTATAAATCTTACTTTTTATCAAATTTATTAATAAATAAATTTATTTTTTATAGCGCTTATATAATTTGAATAAAACCCTTCAGACAAACTTAACAGTGTCTTAGAGCTTATTTATATATGCCTATGTGTTTGAAAAGGAAGGTTTTTAACAAATGTGTTTTACCAGTTCTTGCTTATGGATCTGAGACTTGGACACTTAATAGAAGAGCAATTCAGAGACTTCAGACCACTCAAAGAAGTATGGAAAGATGCATGTTGGGAGTAACAAGAAGAGATCGAAAATGCAATGTATGGGTAAGAGAACAAATAGGTATTACTGACCTCATTGAAAAAATTGAAAGACTGAAGTGGAGTTGGGCTGGACATATTGCTGGAAGAGATGATAATAGATGGACAATTGAAATCTTAAACTGGATTCCAAGAGATTGTAAAAGATCCAGAAAGAGACCACATGTGAGATGGATGGATGAAATAAGAAAGTGTGCAGGGGTGATGTGGAAAAGAGAAGCTAAAGATAGGAAAAGATGGATTGAACTTGGAGAGACTTTCATCCTGCAGTGGATTGATAATGGCTAATGATGATGATGATGATGATATTTAAATAATACAAAAACTAATTTTGAAATCATTTCTGCAGTATATATATATAATCAAAATATTCTGGAATAAACTCTACAATATTCAATATACCAATATAAAAAAATCAATAATAGCTATAACCAGCTTACAAAAATGTACGCCATCTTGAGCAGCATTTAACAGTAAACTCAGGATGGCATACACTGCCATAAGGTGGCACTACTTATTATTATTTTTATATTGGTATATTGAATATTGTAGAGTTTATTCTAGAGATTTTGATTATTGTCTATATAAATATATAGCAATGTTGAAATGTGTATTTAAATTGTGATAATAAATTTTTCAAATATTGACCAAACATGCATAGGTCTAGTATTAAGTTATTTCAATACTCATTTTCAAAATGACTGTGAATGCCCTTTTTAGAAAAAAAACTATAAAAATAAGATGAAAAAATATATAAATGACATCTAGATTCATCTACATGATTCATAATACTAACATACCAACATTGTGAATGGGTTGCTATCATTTGGAAAATGGAATATTATTATAAAAACTATTATAGAGAACTGTAATCAATTATGTGTAATAAGATTAAAAGTTCAACCAATAGGAAACAATAAAAGAAATTTTTAAAATATAAAAATGGGCTTAGAATAACAATAGACAAGAAAAATCAATATTAAAAATCAACAACTATTTGGATTACTGTTTTCTGAAGGTTTATGATGATGGTATTCTAGTTGTATTTTCATATTGGACTATTTCCATCATCTAATATATGTATTGAATGTCTTTAGAAAAATTTAATTTTATTTAAATATTCCAAATAGATTCACCTGTTAGTAATAGCACATCAAACAGGTTGGTATATTGCACAAAGCCAACCCAGTGTGACTATACATAATGTATGGAAATCACTGATCAACTTTGCTCTTAGGAAGAAGTAGAGAAATCAGGGGGAACTTCATAGATAAGTACATGAAATTACTACAGACTGTTACCTTTGGCAGGATGACTCAGTTGTTTAGAGCATTATCTTAAAATTCAAAAATCAAGAATCTAAGGACCCAAGTTCGAATCCCATGCTAGTACTGTCACTGGTCAGGCCAGCAATACCTGAAGAAGAGGGGAAACTAATACCTCTTGAAACATTGTATAATATACTAACCTGTTTGATGTGCTATTACTAACAGTTGAATGTATTTGGAATATTTAAATAAACTTAAATTTTTCTAAAAAAACATTCAATACATATATTAGATGATGGAAATAGTCCAATATAAAAATACAATTTGGATTACTGGTTTTTAGAGTTATAATTATTTATTAAGCACATAGGAAGTATATGTAAATACTTTCAAGACAGGCTATAACCTGTATCAAGTGTGCCTTGAAATTTATAAAAGTCAAGCAATATCTTTATTTTGCCAATAGAGGGACCTCTCAAACCATGACACAAGATAGTGACTTTTATAAAGATAAGAGCAGCCATCTTATCTTTAACCTAACTTTCCATTTATATAGGCCAATCTGAAGCAATTTGATATGGAAGTGGGAAGCTGTTGTTCTTTCCAATGTTTAACTCCACTAATTTGCATAGGAAATAGTGGACTTAAACAATGGAGAGAACAACATATTTACACTCCCAAATCAAGTCGCTTCATATTGGCCTATATAAGTAGAAAGTTAGGTTAAAGATAAGATAGCCACTCTTATCTTTATCTTATCTTAAAAGTGTTACTGGTTTTTGATAAAATGTTTTCACATCCAAGTTAGTTACATGTTAATCGTGTTTGTTGGTACAATATGACATTTTAAGGATCCTACAAGCTTCTCTGACTTTTCTTTGATGGAGAAAGCACATCTGGATAGTATCCTGGTATTTGCAAAATTTATATTATGAGTAGTAATCATGGGTGCTCTAAACTGCATTAGAATGTCCATCTCTTCTAACAAGGATATGATGATTGCTCATACTCACACAAGATACTTTGCAAACTTCACATGAGATGTCATAAACTCTGTTAAAATCAGTTCAGAAAATTGATAGTTATGTTAAGAAAAGTGAAATTATTATGTACAATAAATTCAAGGACATTAAAAGGAAGTTGAATTCTTAATTTATCTTTGCAGGAAATGTCATTATAAGCAAATTTCTTGTCACTGAATTCTACATCACATATCTTTGGCATCATAACTTCAGAAGATTTCCAAGTTACCACTTTTTCTTAGAATTGTCATTATAATCCTCTAAAAAATTGAATAAAAATAAAATCATCAATATGGACGTGCTGAAAACTTTCCAGTGATAAAAATTCAGTATTGAAAAATGAGTAAAACCTCTGAATCTATCTTCTAGCGTTCGTGATAATTCATTATAATGTTCATAATGGAAGTAGCAGTCCATTTTTTCTTTGGTAAACTTTAGTTATGCCTTTAAATTTGTTTGGAATTTCAAGAACATCATTATAATTAGAATATGAATGATATTCTAAAAGAAATGTGTGTGTGTGTTGGATTCCAACAACAACATTCATATTTTTATCTTGAAATTGTTTGCTAACAGGATTTATTCTCATACCATACCAAATTATCAAGAAGCAAATAACATTCTAATCTTTCATTTTAATAAATAAACTTTAGAATTCACGTTGTTACCTGTTTATTGAAATTGTTATGATTCATGATTTCATAAAATAAAGTATATAAATATATCTGATTTAATGTTATGGAAGCTGTATTCTTCCAATTCTGATGTCCCAATTGGATATATCAAAGCTACTTTGGTATTAAATTATAAGATATTTCATAAATACACTTGGGAGAGAATGATAAAAAATATATAATTTATGCACATTTTTTTTAAAAAAATTATGGTTGCATTGATTTTTGCTCATTAATAATGAAATTAAAACAGGCAAAACTCTCCATACAGTAGTGCCACTCAGTGCAAGCCAGAGTAATCAATGGATGCCAGAAGGCTTGTGCATAAAATCCCCATCTAGTGCCTACTCATCCAATATCCCCAGACCAGTTTCTGGCTTGTGGCCTTCATTAGTGAATAGCCTTGGATTTGTGAGAAATGGTGATCATGTGGTGTTTAATAATGAAACTGAGTGTGAATAATTCAGATATAAAAAGCAGAAGGATTTATGTTTGGGAGCATACTTTGAAACACATTTCTTTTTCTTTCACATTCATCCATTGCCATAGTCTTGAGAGACTTTACAATAGTTTAATTATAGCAGTAGTAAAATTCATTCTCAACTTAGAAAGATGTTATTACAGTGAAAGATTGTTCCATCATTGTTCAATTCAACAAAAAATATTATATTCAGAAAAATTGCAGAACCAGAAAAACATTAAAATTTCATAGATAAGAACAATTTGATGATTTATTATCTACTGAAATTCATGTAAAGTAAAACACAATTGTTAGCGTTACCTTTTTTTAAACAAATTCTATTCCACTTCAGGGCAATAATTCTGGTTAAATTCAGCAATCACAATTTTATTCATATAAAATTTGGATGGTCTTTACATCCATAATCATATTAGTATCTTATGGTAAAATACTTACAAATGAATGCAACAACAATAAATATATGTTGCACATATATCAAAGCTTTAATGAGTACCTTAGCTTATTTTGCTTAGCTAGCTTTTGACTGTTATGAATCATAGATGTAGCAATAGTAGTAATGGGGAATGGTGTTTATATATTGTTCATGCTAATTTACATATGATTTACATATATTGTTATGTAGGGTGGATAGACTATTTCTTAGATAATTGAACATAGGATTCTTTCTTGTTAATGATGTATTTGTCTTTAGAAATGTGCCATGCTTCCTTAATTTTTCATTATAGCATCATTGCATTCTGTGCAGATGATATTGAGAGGATAAAAAGAAGGCAAAAATAAGCAATGAAACCCTTTCAATCTTTTCTGAACATTTCTCAACTAAACACATCTTTTTATCCTCTGCCAACATCAACTGAATAAAATGTAATCACCTAAATGAAAGATTAAGAAAGTGTGGCACATTTTCTGAAGACATATACTCCATTAAAAAGAAAGAATCATGCATTCTCTTGCCTAAGAAATGGCCTATCTACCCTACACAATGATATATATAAATTAGCTTGAACAATATATATATATATATATATATATATACACACACAATCATTCCCCATTACAACTATTGCAATGTCTATGACTCATAGCAGTTGAAAGCTAGCTAAGCAAAATAAACTAAACTACTCATTAAAGCTTTCTATACATGTGCTGCATATATTTATCATTGTTACATTACAGTTTAGAGAAAGCTAATACTTCTACATTTCAAATAAATGGTAAATATTATATATTTCAGTTTTCATTTTTATTAACAGATGTCAGGAATTATCAACAAAATATACATGTCTATAGCTCAAAGGTTAAATTGCAAAACTCAGTTTTCACAAAATGGCAACAGTTTCAAATTTTATTTGTTAAGCAGAAATAATTGTAAATATAATTTTTTTGCTTTGAAGTTGTTTTCAATAATTTAAAAGATGTTTTATAAAATTTATTTTTATATGATATTTTTTTAAGGATTTAAGCTTACAATATGAGAAAGATGTACTCTAGCTAAAATAAAAAGTAAATTTTGTTTTATTTCCTTAAATAAATGTATAGCTTTTACTATTTATTCCTCTTCTTAAATAAATATATTTAAAATTAATTTTAATAAAATTTTTGTTAAAAGTAGCTTCATTTTGAAAAAAACATTATTCAAACTGAAAGCTATATATAAAAAAATTAATCATAATTTAGATTTTATAAATCAAACATTTTATATTATTATTTAGAAAATGTATGTTCATAATTTAATCTCAGTAATTATATATAACATTTTAAACATTAAGTATAGTTATTAGTTATTGAAAAATATTTTATATTTACAAAGGGATACCTAAAAGAGCAGAATCATTCTCTCATGAATGGGTCCATTGTAGTACATGCTTCCACCATTAGACACTTTTTGCAAGGACCCTTCTGCATTGGTGTCCTGATTTGTATCATAAAGTGAAGCCATAGTACCACATTGTAATTTTTTTGTTAAGTATCTTGATTATTTGGTGATTTTTGTGATGGTTGAAAAGTTGGAATAACATACAATTCTGTTTTCTGTTAGGGAAATTGACAAGAGAAACAATTGTAATGCTTGAAACAAATTATGTGTCTCTGAGGAAAATACAGATTGATGAGTGTTTTAATGGAAGAGCTCAAATCCACCAGGTCCCAAAAAATGTGGCAAGTGGAATCCAATGTCGATACAATGCCCATTTTTTTTATGCAAATGGCATTGTTTATTCAGAATTTATTCATAACAGTCAGGCATTTTAATTACAGGTTCTGAAATATTTTCATGATGCAACGATATGATAATGTCCCAGTTTGTGATAAAGTGGGAAAGGTAAGCTTTACAAGAGAACATATCAAAAAGTAACACCTTGAGTGTGAAATAACTTTCAATCAAAAACAATATGAACCAGCTTATCTATTTGCCATAGTCACACAATTTCACTCCACATAACTTCTTTTTATTTCTTCAAATGAAAAGAGTGCTTCAGAAGAAAAAGGTTTGTGGACTTGGAAGTGGGGCAAGAGTTTCAGAAGTGTTTCATAAAGTGCAAAACACATTAAGACCAGTGCATTACATCAAAGATACAGTAATCTGAATGTGATTCAATTTGTAACATCTAAAAATAAATACACACTTTTTTGTCAAAAAATTCAGGAATTTTTGGGACACTCCTTTGTATTTTTCTAACCATCTAGATGTTTAATTATAGATAACAAAATATAAGTGAAAATATTTTTAAAAATTATGGTTCAAGATTTTATATATAGGATTAAAATTGTTTAAAAAAATACTTAGTGGGAAAAATCTTTGATATGTGTTTTGCACAAATTTCATACTTTAATTTGAAATGCAAAACCCAAAACAACAATCACTGTCATTACAATGACTGCATGAAAGACATGATGTAGTACCATGTAGCTATTGTTAGCTTTTCCATGTTCATTAATAATCATTACATGTATGGTCAAACTTTTCACAGCTTCCCCCCTCCTTTTTGACTCACTTCCACTGGTCTTGTGTATACATAATTAGATTACATGCTGATTAAATTCTCTGCTGCACAGATGAACTCCATTAGCCATAGTATGGTATTGCTTGCCACTTCTTTATAGCATTTTGATATTTATAACTACATCACAATATTTATGGAGCTAAGAGTCTTCAGATTCTGGATTCAAAGATCTCAGATTATCCTCAAGTTTGTACTTCCAATGCTTGAAATATTTATGAACTCCCTTTGCAATAAAGATGTTCGATTATTATTATGTTTCCACTTAATTTTTTTTTAATTTTATAGATTTCAAACTTATTTTAAAAACTTGACTATTAAAAAAAAAGAATTATCATCACCTTTTCTGAATGCACGTTTCTGAAAGAATACGAACCTTAAACAGAAGATATGGAAGAAAATGCACTGAGCTACTCGGAGATATGATTTGGATCTGCTATTTGGCATCAAGAGTCTTCAGTGAAAACCTTAAACTAGTAAATTATTCCAATTACCACTAGCTATTATAACTAGTTAATATTGTAGTATAATATCCAAGGCTCCTCACTGATGATGGCCACAAGCCAGAAACTAGTCTGGGGATATTGGAAGAGTAGGCACTAGATAGGGATTTTGTGCACAAGCCTTCTGGCATCCATTGATTACTCTGTTTGGCACAGGGTGGCACTACTGTATGGGGAGTTTTGCCTTTGTTTACAACAAATTATGTGCTAGTATAGAGATGGTGATCATGTGAATAGACATCACCCTTGGACATTCTAAGAAAATACCAAAATTAAAAAAAAATACTTTGATGAACAATATTTCTGTAGTATAATTTTCATAACTCTACTCTCATGCAAGGTAGGGACTAGTTGCTATCCACTTTTAACATATTGTGGAGGGTGTAATCATAAACATATGACCAAAGATACGTGAAAAAGATGTATGAACCCCGAAGATGCACATTTCATGCTGAATTAGTACTCATCAATTGGTCCAGATCACAATCACTCATTGTTTGGAATATATAGATAGTCAATGACTATAATTTAATAGTATTAACATCATTGATGTTTTTTATTATTTTTTACAATGCTTTTTTACTACCCAGCCCCAGCAATCTTCTTCAGAACTATAACAAACATAATACAGATACAAGAATACAAATATACATAAACATATACAAGAACATGTAATTTTACATAATATAAAATTATATATTCATGTATATTTGTATTCATGTATTTGTATTGTGTTTGTTATAGTTCTGAAGAAGATTGCTGGGACAATTGAAAATATCAATAGAAATAGTAAAGAAGCATTGCAAAAAATAATAAAGAACATAGATCATATTAATATTATATAAATTTAGCAATGCAATAAGGAAGATAGTTATAATATTTCATAAATAAGATATAATTCAATAGATGTGTAAAACTGATTGCCCTCACAACTTTAACACAATCCACTTAATGGAAGCACCTTAATAATTTTTATCAGTCATTTATTAGACTAGAGATTATCCTCTCAATGAATAATATTTATGTAGTGTAATTTTCCCTACTTCACTCTCACACTGGTTTCTATTCATTTTTATCACCGTGTGGAGAGATGTAATTATAAATATTTGACTAAAAATGCACATTTCATGCTGAACCAGCCCTCATCAGTTAGCCCAGATGATGTAGTGAAAATTACATTACTGAAATATTATTCATTAAATGGATAATTTCTAGTCTAATGAATGACTAATAATATTCTTCCATTAAGTGATATGTGTTGAAGTTGTGTAGGCAGTAAGTTTGACATATCAATTAAAGTGTAGTAATTGTCTATTTATATATACTGAGCAATGATAAAGATATGTGTAAGAGAATATGATCTGACTCTGAGCCATATGATGAGTGCTAGTTCAACATGACATGTTCATCTTGGGGATCATATGTCTTTTTCACATGTCTTCGATCGTATGTTTATGATTATACCCATGTTTATGATTATACCCCTCCACAAGGTGTTAAAAGCAGATAGAAATCAGTCCTATCTTGCATGGGAATAGTGTAGTGAAAATTATACTATATAAATATTATTTATTAAGTGGATAATCTCTAGTCTAACGAATGACTAATAAAAGTTATTGAAAAACACTTTGAACTCAGACTTTCACACGATCCTAAACCATCTATGCTATCTCATACCGCTGATACACTTAATCACACATGTCGAAAAGAAATAATCACCAATATAGGATTTTGTGCTAAACCAGCACTTTGAAACTTGACGTTATCTCACATTTTACTGTAAAGGTAATGCACCATGTAACATTTAGGATACTTAATATATATATAACGTAAACAATCACTAAGTGAAAATATATAACATGAAGTAGATCGTTTAAACATAAACGGTGTTATAATAACTATATTTATAAAGCGCATACTCGTTACTTTAAAGTAATATATACATATATTAAGGCTACAATCTTAAAAGGTCCCTACTGTGGTTTTTTCAGGAGCATAATTTTAAGGTTGTAGCCTTAATATATATTACTTTAAACGGTGTTATAGTAAATGGGACCCATTACCTCTAGACATCTGACAATACGGCAATACAAAAGACACAGCCATTTCCGAATTGGATCTTTTGATTATCAATTTAATAAGAAGATTGCCCTGAACAACTGTCGGATGAGATGTGAAAATAAACCAATTTAATTATTTATTGTGAGTTATTTTCTAATAGATTGATTTTTATATAACAAAGCAAAGAAATTGTTTCTTATTTGTAAACATTATAGTAAATCTTTAAAAGATACATATGTAGCTAAAACAATTTTCTTAATATATAAGCAGAACCAATTTAAAAGCTTTTCCACTTTGTTAATACCGTACTGCCGGATAACTAAAGGAAGTATGATTTATTTACTAAACAGCGTTTATTGTTTAAACGAATGTATTCTATTTGACGTGTGTACACACACGCAATATTTTACAATATAATCTTACAAATATTAATAAGTTCAAATAGTTTGTGACTTGCTAACATTATTTTATTCATAAATAAATTAATCATTTTGTTAATTTAAATCAATTAATTGTTACAGAATTCGGAGTTAATTTTCAATGAAGTAGAGAATGTAAAATACAGTTCCCAGAATCCCTTGCGTTTAACTCTTGCTTAGGAATCGTTAGACTAAGATTTCTCAAGACGCAATTGCTAATTAAAGTTAATTTTATAATAACTTATTAATTTTGAAAAAATATAAAATAGTATCCTCTTCACTATATCTATTCTAATGAAAAGCAGGTTTATTGGCTCAAAGGTTTCAGAAAGTTTTCCAATAAAATATTTCTCTGTTTTACTATTTTTTCGAATTTTGATTTCTTTTTCCTTTATTTATCAATGAATTATTGATTTAGTAAAGTACCACCAACCCCGTATCTCTACAAGATATTATAGTTGATTACAGTGTTGATAACAGTCTTATTAAAGATTGGTCTTTAAGTAAAGTAACAAAATGACTCCATTTAAAGAGTTTATTTATAATGCTAGATAAGACTTTGATATTTTGTATCTGTTTTAACACATGCGTGTTTAACTAATATCTTTTCTTAAAACAAATTGCCGGCCTATTGCGATTTTTTTAAAGAAATCATGATAATACAATCTTCAAAACAAATTTTTAAAAATGTAAAATCTATTATTTCTTTGAAAATAGACAAGTATTTTGTTTACATTTTATTGATGTTGCAAGGAAAGTCGAACCTTTTTTTTTTTTTTGAGATATTTTAAATTTTACGACGAAGCTCTGAGAATCTTAACTTATTATAATAGATTACGATACAACTAACTCTAAATTTGAAATGTTGGAAAAAATTTGTAAGCAACGGAAATTATCATCAATAATATCAAAATACTTAATACATATCCACATTCTGCTATATATCTTAATAATGAGAAATGTTTATGATAGAACTCTAAATATTAAAATGGGAGAATTAAATGTTACTACATGGCCCAGCATCCTATTATATAGTAGCCTCAACTTGCTTAATTTATGCTGTCAATTAAGACAGGAAATGTTTTTGAAAAGAATAAATGAAAAAAAAAAAAAGATTGATCGAGAAAATTAGAAATATAAACTGGATTGGACATATATTAAGAAAAAAGGATATTTTATTGGAAGATGGTTTGGAGGGAATGGTGAATGGAAACAAGAAGAAAGAACGGAAAAGGTTGACAATGTTGGCTGACATAAGAGATGGGAAGAGTTACGTGGAATTGAAGATCTGGGCAATGAAAAGGACGAGTGGAAAAATGGATGGGACAGAATGCTATTGATTGATGTTAAAGAAACACACAGATAATATACAGATATATAGGAATGTACTGGTTTTAGTTTTGTGCAGCAATAGATATTTATAGAAGTTTGGAATAATTATAGGATATGAATGCTATAAATACATTTTTATGCTTTTGACGATTGTGCGTTCATTTAATTTAAGTTTAAATTCATCATACAAGTCAATCAATATTATTTTAAATTTCAAAATGATTCAAAATTTTTAGTAAGGCAAACGACTACAAACTCATTAATATTATATTAAAATGCAAATAATATTACTGACGAGAAGTTTATTTGATGAAAGATTTGAAGGGGGGGGGGCATTTAAAAATCGTATATTCTTTGCTTAAAAATGTTATTGACTATTGGAGTGAATTTTAAATAATTGGTAGAAATTTCTATTTTCTCTGAAAGAGTAGATATTTTAAGACCTTGGCCCAATACTGATAAATAGAATAGCTGCTATTTAGTATTATGATCACAAACATTTGGTCATCATTAGTAATAATTTGCCATTAATTGACATTTTTTTAAAAACAATTAATTTAGCATCTAAATTTACTGCGGTCTTAAACTTTAATGAGCTCTCCATTATTAAGACGGATTCTGAAAGACTACTATGTAAATCACCTGCTGTACTTTTCAAGTGTTGTGAGAATAATTTTTGTATAATATATTGCTTTAATAATTTAGTTACTTATTCTTTAATGTGAAAATCGACCAGCATTATTGCTTCATTTAGATTTTACATTTATTAATTATAGGATTGAATTTAGAAAAGAAAATGCATTACATAGTGTTGGGTAGTAGGAATCAAAATGAAAAAAAAATGAATTTTTTTTATTTGGTTAAAATGAAATCTCTTTTTTTATTTAAAAAGAAGGAGAAAAAACCGTATGAATAAAACAATTTAATTAAAATATTGCAATAAAAATATAAAAAAATACAAGAAAATAAACAAACAAGAAGCAAAGCAACCTAGAAGAATTGTCAAAATAAATTATCATTATTCATTAAAACAATAGCAAACTCTCCATATAGTAGCGCCACCGAGTACAAGCCTTAGTAATCTATGAATGCAAGAAGGTTTGTGCATAAAATCCTTATCTAGTGCATATTCCTCCAATATCCCCAGACTAGTTTTTAGCTTATGGCTTTCATCAGTTATGAGCCTTGGATCTGTCAACACCACCTAGATCTTAGGATTTAATGCAACCCTCCATTAGCCACCTTTTACTTTAGTTAATTGTAAAGATAGGAACCCAAGGTGAAAACAATAGCATCTTTAATTTAATCTCATTGACTTGTATAAATCTGATCTCAGTTCAACATCTATACATTTTGGTCTTTGGTTTTTCAAAAACCGAAAACAGAATGATATAAAAACACCAAAACATCACATGATCACCATTTTCTATGCTTACACAGGCTATTAGTAACACTAGCAAAATCTCTTTACAGTAGTGCCACCTAGTGAAAGCCATAGTAATTAATGCAATGCCAGGTTTGTGCATAAACCCCTATCTAGCGCCTACTCATACAATATCCCCCGACTGGTTTCTCACTTATGGCTTTCATCAGTGAGGAGCCTTGGATCTAAGAGCAATGTTTAGACCTTGAGATCTAATGCAACCCTCCACATGCATCTTTGCTCTATTTAGTTAACTATAAAGTTACAGATTTATGCACAAACCTTACATCCATTGATTATTAAAATTAGTACTAGATGGCACTACTATATGGAGAGTTTATTACTGTTTAACAGAAAGCACAGAAAATGATCATGTGATTAGTCATTAAAATGAAAAAAATATTAGTGTCATTGTCTAATTTAGAGAAAGCACTTAAAAGGAAATATATATAATAAATTAGCAGATAGCAAATAAAAAAAGAATTGAGTTATAAATTTATTTTTAATCTTGTTTATTCTTTTAGGTCAGTATCCCCATTTGTTTTTTTTCTTTTGTTTTTTCCACATCCCCACTAATCTTGTCTTCAAAAATAAGTAAGATTTAATAATTTCCATATATACTAATTTTTATATACTATTTTTATAAGTAATCTTCTGTTTGTATCATTTGTAAAACTATAAGACTAGTTTGCTAATCCTCTATATTTTCAATATTTGACTTAAATATTTGGTTTTAAATACCTTTTTAAAAACATATTTGTAGAGGCAAAATAAGATTCACAGATCACATGACCCTATTCTCTTAAGCTTGTAAGTTATAAACAATGAGGATTGCCAATTCATCACCAAGCTTTATGTTAAATGCTTAGCCAGAAAAAGCATTTAAAATATTGCTGTCAGTACCTCCCCCCCCCCAACCTTTGAACATATTTGTAGAGTGTTTTAAGTTTATTTTATCTTAATAGCTTTTATTTCTATTCTGAATTGATTTTAATTTCTCTGTTATACCATTGATTTTTTTTTCAGTTGTTATCCAAACAATAGCATCACTTTAAGAGCTGGAAACTTGTTCAAAATATCATACTTCTTTAATATTATAATTTCTGCCTGCAGATGTTATTATCTTTATTTTGTTGTTTTATAATAATTGTAAGATCCATTTTTAGCATTTGTCATTAGTTCACTGAAATAGTCAAGTTTTTATCTGAGAGATGCAAAAAGCAAAATAAAAATTTTAAGTAGATGGCAATTTACAGATAGTAAGAGAATAGCCATAATAGTATTTAATTGGGTTATGAATAAAGGACAGACAATAAGATGGGTGAGAAAAGTAGTATGGTATGCAGAAGATATGGATAAAGGCTTTACGTCAGTATACTTGTACAAAAGGTGGAAGAATTGTATTAGGAGGATTGTTAAAGGTTATAGTGGCAAAGAATGGGATAGAAGAGTAGATGCATTAATAAAAAAAAGGGAGCTGAAGAGACGGAGAACTAGTATGGAGAGTAAAAAGAGCATAAATATGTATAGAAGTAAACAGAATATTAGATGTGAGGTAATTTATGATGGTAGCAAGGAAAGTAGTCCACTGTTTAAGGCTTAAAAAGGATCATTAGCAACAAGGGAATATACATATAAATAGAGAAATGTGAGTGATTTCACCTGCAAGTTATCTAAAAAAGGCATGAAAAATATTAGGCATCTGCTAATTGAATGTAAATGCTTATAAGCAGAAAGGGTACAAATAATAACATTGTAGGAAAATGAAAGTGGGTTTGGAAAAAGATAAGAGGGATCTAGATATAATGATCATGGGGTGGACACATTGAGCAGGATAGAGAATAATATAGGATAAACATGATGAAGAATGGAAAGGGAAAGTAAGGTGACTAATAGATTTTTCTGAGCATAGTGACTGAGAGACTCCTGACTTCAATAAAGGCATAAAGCGTTCACATCACCTATTGAGTCATAAAACTAACATACATGAGTAAAATAAGTATAATATTAAAATTATAAGAATAACACATATATAAAAAATTTATACTTAAATATGTATACCATTAATTGTGAATAAGTGAATAGGAAGATTTGTGACCTCATGACCTGTTCAACAGTTTGCTTTCAGCAGTCACCAGTTTTTGACTAAATAATACAAACCAAATAAAAAAGAAAAACATATAACTTGTTCACAGTATTTGTTAGCGAAAAATTTTGTCCTTTTTTATTTTGTAGCATTTTTTATAGTAAAAAAAATGGATAGAAACAGTAGTAAACTCTCTATGCAATAGTACCACCTAGTGCAGGACTTAGTAATCAATGGATGCAAGAAGGTTTGTGCATAAAATCCCTGCCTAATGTGAACTCATCCAATATTCCCAGACTAGTTTCTAACTTGTGGCTTTCATCAGTGAGGAGCCTTGGATTTAAAAGCACCACCTAGATCTTAGGATCTAACAGAACTTTCCAGAAGCCACCTTTTATCTCTTTAGTTAACTATAAAGCTATGAACCCAATATGAAAACACAATAATGCTTCCAATCCAAGCTAATTTGTTTACACAATCATCCATTCATTTCTAAGACTTCCATGGGGTGGCACTATAGTATGGACTTTGCTACTGTTTTAACAGCTTGTGTATGCATAGGAAATGGTGATCATGTGATAAAAATGGGGTGGTAGAATAGCCACAACAACAAGATAAAATTTTCTTATTAAATACTTTTTTTCTTGTTTGGTAGTTCTATTTGTCCTTTGTAACTTTTATTTTCATACTATTTATTAATTATAGTCGTAATATAATACAGTTCTGCAAGTGGTTAATTAAAAAGTTTTGTCATTTTTCATTTTGTATTTAAATATATATTCAAAATACTGCTTATGTATTTCAAACTTTTGATTGAAAACTAACAAATATGCTAATGGTTTGGTATAGATTGTGAGCCAATCAGATTTTAACAGTTAAGCCAATCTACCTATCCTCCAAATACCACAAACTATTTTAATAGTTTTTATTAGTCATTCATAATATTTCTATAGTGTAATTTTCACTACACCACTTGCATCATAAACATACATCTTTGTCACATATCATTGGTCATATGCTTATGGTTACACCCCTCCACAAAGTGTTAAAAGCAGATAGAAACCAGTCCCTACCTTATGTGAGAGTGGTGTGGTGAAAATGAAACTACAGAACTATTAACCACAATCTATTGTTTCTATTCATTTATTATGTAAGTTTACATCATAAGTGCTATATTTTTAACATTCCTATCCTTCCTTTCTTTAACATTCCTATCCTTCCTTTCTATGATTTTTCTCATAACTAATTATTGCTTTATATTATGAATTAAATCTACAAAAAAAAAAAAAAAAGAAATCATTTAAATATACATAAAAATATAATAACACATTTTTCTGATGCTTTGTGGAATCCTTGTTAATTTTTTTTGTTTTGCTTTATAAATATATATATATAACATCATTAAAAGACCCAGAAAGAGACCACATGTGAGATGGATGGATGAAATAAGAAAATGTGCAGGGGTGTTGTGGAGAAGAGAAGCTAAAGATCGGAGAAGATGGATTAAACTTGGAGAGACCTTCATCCTGCAGTGGATTGATAATGGTTGCTGATGATGATAACATCATTGATAAATGCATTAAGTTTCCTATACCCAACCTCTAACAAATTTCTATAATTATCAACCATATTATAAGTACCAACTATGTAGCAGGTACACGTCTACGTAATGTCTACTAACTTGTTTTAATATTAATACCTCTTCCCTGAATTCTGAATTGACCATCTAATGGTTTTATACTATTTTTTAAAAAATTTGTTTCTCCTTATAGTAATAATACTGTATTTTTTTTATTCGTCTGATATTTTCATGATTACTGATGTCCTGCATGATTTGGTACTGTAAGTAGAACATCCAAACTACTTATGAGTACTTGAACTTCTTATAAACTCCAAACAATAAAGCTATATACCCTTATTATTAAAACAGGCAAAACTCACTATACGTATTGCCACACACAGCAAGCTAGAGTAATCAATGGATACCAGAAGGCTTGTGCATAAAATCCCCATCTAGTGCCTACTCATCCAATATCCCCAGACTAGTTTCTGGCTTGTGGCCTTCGTCAGTGAGGAGCCTTGGATCTGAGAGCACTGCACCTAGATCTTAGGATCTAATGCAACCCTCCAGCTGCCAGCTTTTATCTCCACTTAACTACAAAACTATGAGTCTTAATCCGAAGGCCACAAGCCAGAAACTAGGGGATATTGGATGAGTAGGTACTAGATGGGGATTTTATGCACAAGCCTTCTGGCATCCATTGATTACTCTAGCTTGCTGTGTGTGGCAATACGTATAGTGAGTTTTGCCTGTTTTAAAACAGTTATACACTAGCATAAGAAGTGGTGGTCATGTGATGTTTATTGGCCTTATTATTATGATTACTGATAATAGACTTCATTGAATATTTCTTGGGATTTCCATATTTCGGAAAAAAAAAAAAGTTTTTACCTAATAATTTAATTAATTTTAATCGGATACATGGAGTAAGTTATTATATGTTTTGTGCGTTAAAAAAGGACCAATTAGTCCCCCTCTCCCTCATATAAATAAAAATCAATTTTTGATTCTCTGTTAAAAATAGATCTTATATTTTTATAATTTCTATATAAAGAAACATGGATGTTTATATAAAAATATATATATAAGGAATTCGAACTCAGATTTGAGGTTCGTGCGAAAGTATCCCTTATATATTACATTATATGTGCAGGTGTGTGTAAGCCTGTACAGTGTAGTAAAAAAAAAAAAAAACTTTTCTCAATATATATATTTCTGTGCTCGCATATGAAACGTGAAATCAGTTTTTATTGTTGTGGATGTGCGTAATGCGCTTTTGGAAAATATGCATATAAAAATATTTCTACTCATATAGTGATTTAACATCACTATAAATTAAGATAATATATGTAGTTTTAATCATAGCATAATCAATATACACGGATTTGAAAATGGAGAACTTCAACAAAGCTATTAATAGATAAGCACGAGATTAAAAGTTTGGAAAGAGTGTCAAAAAAAAAAAAATAACGCCTTCATAAATGAGGTTCCTGAAACGTGCAGAGATGTTGCTGAGTTTTTAGAGATAAATACATTAATTGGAGATAGTTTTTTTTTCTTCAAACTGTTACATAGTAAAAAGATTTTTACGATTAAAATCCAGCCTTCATATTCTTGATAATTATTCTGAATAGAAAAAAATTTGCTTCAATCAGTTATAAGAAATAATTATCAAAATATAAAGTAATTAATGGACACCGTATCACCTTTTCAATTCTATCATTACGTAATTTAAAAAGCCAAATAGATGGAAAGCACAAATGATTCATAAACCGATATCAAAATAAAAATATAAATTTACAAAATACAATAAAATAATAATAAAATATGATTTTTTTTTTTCATGGTTGATTTAATAAAACAATAAAATATGATTTTTTTTTTTCATGTGTCAAAGCAACGGCCGAGAAGCGAACCTGGGACAACTGCTTGTAAGACAGCTGTGCTGACCACTCGGCCACCAATGATTGACTATGAATTTTTTAATTAAATTAATAATGAATTTTTATTATTTTTATAAATCTCGCATAATTTTCTTCAAAATGCGATTAAGTTTTATTATTTGCCTAAGTTATATGTTATCTGGATGTGTGTGTTTTTAAAGCATATTTTGTTAATTTTTAAAAAAAAATTATATTTGAGTAAAAATATGTTAAAGGCTTCTTACAGGCACATCATTATCTATAATAAACGGCAAAGAAATATAGAAGTTCATGTTTCTAGAGTAACAAAATCTTACTATGCAGCACCGTACCTGTTAATTCGCAATTATTTTCTATTTTAAAGGACAGGTTAATTCTAGTAAAGTGACAAAAATATTGAAGTTTTAATCAGAATTGGGGGGGGGGGGGTATCTTTCAGGTTCGTATGCGGGCTGCCTGTCCAACTCTCGTAATTATTATCACCAGCTTTATTTTATAATACAGAAACAATATACAATATCTCTCCTCCCTTATATCAATAATTTTTACACCCACAATTTCAATTATTTTGTGATTTGAAAGTAATAAAAAAATTATATTTTCTACTTTTTTTTATTTCATAATGCATATGTAAGCGTGTGCACATCAATATATATATATATATGTGTGTGTTTGTGTGAGTTAATATATTATATGGTTGCGCCCTCTCACAAATTTTGGCGTCAGCAAAATGGATTAGACTCAAATCGCATAGACATAGTAGGGCTATTATAATCTGTTTTTAAGAATACAATACTATCTGGTACTGCTGAAAATGAATAAACCCGTAAGCACTCACACATATATTGTAATATGCTGATTTAATTAGGCAGAATAATCACGTGAATCACGGAAGCAATCAAAAATCTTGATAATAAAATTTTTTTTAGCTGAATCAAATAATATTTATCAACTAAATTGATAGAATGAGTTAAATTTGAATATTATTACTAAAACCTTTTAATTAATAAATAGCTCCAATGGGTTTGTAATCTGAGTTATATTTGTATATAACATTTATTATTGCAATAAAGATTTGTTTAAGAAAATGTAATAACGAATAATGATTATACATCTTAATTAGCGTTTTTAAATAATGAGATTTTTTTTTTCATATGTCAAAGCGTCGGCCGGGAAGCGAACCCGCAATAACTATCTGCAAGCAACTGCTTGCAAGGCGGCTGCGCTGACCTCTCGGCCACCAACGCTTGACAAATAATATTTGTAAGTACTTATCTAAATTATTTAACAGAGAATGAGGAAACTTAATTTATTCATCGCCTACGTTTGGAAGTTCAAACTTTTAGTTGTGCCTTCGGTAATTTATTTGTCTATAATATTTCTAAATGAAATTTGAAGGTCAGATAACTGCAAATACAGCTATGATGATAAATTTCAGTATTTATCAGTGGATAGTTGATAAATTTTTTCTTGTATTTTTCATTTCAAAAATTCTTAAAATGGATAATTTGATGGATAGTAGGTAGCAAAAACACAAAAAATAACTAACTCAAAGAAATTCTTTTTAGCCAGGTATCATTTCAAAACCAATACTGTAATAAAAAAGGTATTTAAAACAGCATTGAAACAGCAGATCTTGTTTCTACAGGTTTACCACAAAATGACTCTCATTTCTTTTCTTATTATCTTCTAATTAATCTTTTGCTATTTCTCTTTGGCTTTCAACTAGCAACTAACCAAAGCTATTGAGACAGTAGGAAACTTTCCGTAATGCCACCTAGTGCCAGCCATAGTAATCAATGGATGCAGGGAGGTTCATTCATAAAATCCCTATCTAGTGCCTACTAACCTAATATCACCAAACTAGTTTCTAGCCTATCACTTTCATCAGTGAAGAGCTTTGGATCTGAGAGCACTAGACCTACATTTTAGGATCCTAAGATCTAGGTGTAGTGCTCTCAGATCCAAGGCTCTTCACTAATGAAAGCTACAAGTTAGAAACTAATCTGGGGATATTGGGTAAGTAGACACTAAATAGGAATTTTATGCACAAACCTTTTTGCATCCATTAATTACTAAGGTTTGCATGAGGTGGCACTGTAGAGTTTGCTATTGTTTTAATAGCTTGTGTAAGCATAGGGAATGGTGGTCATGTGATGCTTAGTGGCATACCTAACTAAAGCTGTTGATGAATGTGTCTTTTCATATTCCAAATGGTTTATGGTTTGTTTTCCATTTATATAAATATTTGTAAACATATATTAAATTTTACAATCGTGGTGATTAATACATTGTGCAGGCTTAAACCTGCATTTATATATGTAATATGTGTGGGATTTGAACTCAGACTTTCACATAACCCACTACTCTCAATGCCATCTCATATTGCTGATCTACCTGATCACACACATGTTGAAAAGATAAATAATCACCAATATTCGTATTTCATGCTAAACCAGCAATCATCAGCGATTGAAACTTAAGGCCGAAACTTATACATAAAAACAAATTTACAAATATAAGAAGACAAATGGAAAAAAACCCCAAAACCAAGATGATAATTATTAGCTTACACTTAATTATATATATATAATTGCAAATAAATAAGTATATTTTATTTTAACAAATATAAAAATATATAAAAACACAACTTCATGTATATATACTTATCTATTTATTGGTCTACCTATCTAATTGTTAATTCATTCCTCTGTCTGTTCGTCCATTCAATCATTATTTTACCAATCTTTATCTATCTACCTGACTATCTGGATCTCTATCTGTCTATCTACATACCTGCCTATCTATTTACCTATCTACCTATATCTAGCTGAAGCTTTGATCATTTAAACTATTTTGTTAATTGTGATCATTGATATTATATTTAATTATAAGACAACAACAAGGTAGGTTTAACTTTTTTGAAATTAGTAAAATAGGCTAGCCAAAATTTTATCTTTGACAATTACATTTATTAACGAAAAGCAAAATAATTAAATAATGCAGTACTAAGATAATAAAGAATACAATAAGCCTTTTAACTTGGATTTGTTACTTTGGAATAAAATTACAAACTTAGACCTAAATATATTATGCTTTAGTAAGATAATGATGTGATGTGATGTGATGCACTGTGACTTCTCCTTATACGAGTCAGGAATCTCTCAGAAACTATGCTCAGAGAAACCTGTTAGTCACTTTGAATCCCTTTGCATTCCCCACCCCAAATTTCCCCATATTCTTTTTTACTCTGCTTCATCCCATTTCCCCAACATAATCTTTTTCAACTCCATGACCTTTAGATCTAAACCCCCCTTATCTTTTCCCAAACCCAACATAAAAACCAATAAGACACTTTCTGTATAATCACTTTGTTCATATTTTTTCTTCCACAACTTTCATTATAATGTGATGTGATGTGATGTACTGTAGCTTCTTCTTAAACGAAGTCAAAAATCTCTCAGCAAATATACCAAGAGAAACTTGTTAGCTACTTAATTTTACATTCCCCAGTATAAGTTTTCCCATATTCTTCTCCATCCCATTTCCACAACATAATCTTTGTCAACTCTATGGCCTTTATATCTAAATCCCCCTTATCTTTTTCCAAACCCAGCATAAAAACCAATAATCTACTTTCTGTATAATCACTTTTTTCATATTTATTTTTTCATAACTTCATTATATGTGATGTGATGTGATGTGATGTATTATGGCTTCTCCTTAAACGAAGTCAAGAATATCTCAGCAATTATGCCCAGATAAACCTGTTAGCCACTTTCTTTTACATTCCCCATTCTAAATTTACCCATAATCTGCTCTATCCCATTTCCACAACATAATTTTTGTCAACTCTATAACCTTTATATCTAAATCCCCCTTATCTTTTCCCAAACCCAGCATAAAAACCAATAATTCACTTTCTGTATAATCACTCTTTTCATATTTATTTTTCCACAACTTCATTATATGTGCCCTTTCTGTTTTCAAACATTTACATTCAATTAACAAATGCCTAATATTTTCAATTCCTTCCTTACATAATTTACAAAATAAATCACCCATATTTTTCCATTTACATGTATATTCTTTTGTAGCTAAAGATCCCGTTCGAGCCTTAAACAATAAACTACTTTCCTTACTATTATCATATATTAACTCACACCTAATATTCTGTTTATTTCTATATATATTTAAACTCTTTTTACTCTCCATACTATTTCTCCATCTCTCTAACTCCCTAGTCTTATTAATAAATTTATTCTTTTATCCCATTCCTTACTACTATAACACTCAATAATCCTCTTAACACAATCATCCCATCTTTTGTACAAATATACTGATATAAATTCTTTATCCAAATCTTTTGCATAGCGCATTACCTTTCTCACCCATCTTGTTACCTGCCCTTTACTCATAACCCAATTAAATACTATTTTAGCTATTCTTTTATTATCCATAAACTGCAATCTACCAAACATTTTCATTTTACTTTTTGCATCTCTCATATGAAAACTTGACCATCCCATTTCTCCTTGAATTGCCTCCCTTGCTGTCCATACTTCTGCATCCAATGCATGTCTTCCTACTTCCCTTTGAGCTTTTTCTAAATAATCTAATATCTTTTTACTAACATATAATGCTATCCACTTTAGCGCCATCTAGTGCAAACTTGAATAATAAATGATTACTAGTTACATACAAAATCCTTATCTTTATTAATAAAATTTTGTACTCAGACTGAATTCTAGTTTTTGCTTTTATTAATAAGGTTTGGACACATAATAAGGATGAGGGAATATATATAGTAAATGTTGAGAACAGACATGAACAGTATGGAAATATCTATAATAAGAATTAAATGACAAATTTTAACAAGTTCTTTTTATTATTATTAATAAAGAATAGTTAACTTTCATTTGTTTTCTATTTTGTATAGATGTTATATTTAATATTGGGTATTCATTTGCACTTTCTATTTCATATCCATTTTTACTTTCCACATGTACCTCATCCAATATATTAGAATGTTTCTGTAATTAAAAAAAATCTGCCACATTAATGTCAAATACTTATTAAATATCTTTTTAACATAAAAAATAAAATAATATTTTACAAATTAATAGGAGATAGCTATTTTAATAAATAATGGTATCTCAGAACTATATATATATATATATATATATATATATATATATCTATATATATATATATATATATATAGAGAGAGAGAGAGAGAGAGAGAGAGAGAGAGAGAGAGTAACTAGTTGGCTATATAATTGCATTAAAATTAGATAGTTGTTCCTCAGGTCTAGTTTAGAATTATTTAATTAATGGGGAAAATATTTAATTTTCCCATGCATATTTTTTATAATGGGTCTTCATTTAACTAAATATTTTAAGTCACTAAGTGATAGTATGAAAACTGTCAAACATTAAATTTGTTAAATAATAATATGATTTTAATATGGGAATATTTTAATAAGTTATAAATGATAGTAGAAGAAAGATAAATTTATAAAATAATGTAAACAAGTTGTCTTTTTTCTTTCTCCCTCTTCTGAAATTATAATTAATTAGTAGTTTTAATATAAAGTATAAAAATATACTAAGAGAAAATATTTTTCCTATTTTTTGTAAATTATTTAATAAATATTAATTTTAATCTTTTAAGAGAAATAAAGTTTTATGTTTAAGATTATTTTTAAAGGAAAAAAACAAAATAACATTTTAATGCTTTTGTAAATTTTATTTTTAATTAGAGGTGTTTTTCTTTTCTCTTTATCTCTCTTCAATGCAAAAAAATAAAATCAGTGGAATATTGTTTTTTTTTTTCAAGAAAATTTTTTTAATCAGAAAAAAATGCAAAGAATTTCATAATGTTAATTTAAGTTCTTGATTTATTTTTTAATGGCTTTGATTAAGGAGGGAAATAGCTGAACAATTGTATTTATAAAAAAATTATCTAATTGATAGTTATAAAAATGTATCATGTTGAAGATATTGTGACTGGCTTGTAGGCAATAATGTTCTAGAATAAAAATAGTGGTGTGATTAAATTATAAAACCTAAGTGTCTAAAAAGAAGTAAAAATTCCTTACCTAGTTGAAGAGAATAGTCAAGTGTTAGTTCAACTGTTGAAAAGACAATAGGAGAAGAGATATTCCTAACTTAAGTGTTGAATGAAGAGCAGTGAAGTCTTAATCCAGCTTATAAAGAAGAAAGAAGTCTTTACCAAGCTATTGCATAGAATATCAGAAGTTTTAATCAAGATTTTAGTGTACTATGAGTTTAGCCATAAAAATAATTTGTACAATAAAAGTCATGGGCTAAATTCAGCTAAAAGCTAGACATCATCTTCCTCCATGTAACCTGCCTTCACTAGAATAGAGATATAGAAAAGAAGTTACCACCTAAATTAATCTGCAACCTAGTCTTCAACCAAGAATGACCTTCTGTCTGTGTTAGGCTCACTTGAGAAATTTATTAAAAGAAAATGGATAAAATGTTGCTATTTTTAAACCTGGAAATATTGTACATTAGGAAAAGAACAAATTAATCATGTACATGTATAGAAGTAAACAACTGGAAAAACTGGAAATTATAATTGAGAAAAAGAATTCTACACAAGAATCAAATCATGGTTAAAGATATTTTTTGTGTGCATACTAAATTTTTGTGTATAATAAAAAAGATTTTGTTTTTGTTTTTGTGAAAATTGATAATTTTAAATATTTTCATTTAGTTAATATTTTAAAATTGTGAAAAATTCCCTTTTTTAAAACCCATCCAATTTTCTTCTCACAATTATGAAATAGTTTTTAGAAAAGTTAATTTGTTGTAAATATAATTTTTTTTGGAAACATATTTTTCTGTTTTCATTCATTCCCTCCTCATGTCCAAACTTAACAAAAAATTAATTAATCCTTCCATAGTGCAGCCTAGACTCAAACATTTCAGTATTTTCTGACATTTTTCTTGTCTCACACATCAATATAAAATTTATGACTAAGTGATTATTACTTATCAGAAAATAATAAATTTGACTTCATTTAATAGATATTTTTGTTTACTACTGAAATAAAATTGAAATGTTTACATTTTGTTTCTATAAATATTAAAAAAATGAGATCATAATCAAAACATAATGATTACACATCATCATTTCAAAAAGATTATTTTCAGTTTACAAAATCAATGAAATCTTCATTATTTCTGATTATATGAATATTTGTTTATTTTTCTTATATTTAATGAATTATGCTTTAAAAGTTTAAAATTTTTGAATATTTATTGCAAAATTGCAATATTTTCATACTCGTAAGTATAAGTAGATTATTTACATGGAAATTAAACTTCTAAATAGCTTAAGGCCAGATTCATGTTAGCTGCTAATATAACATTATAGTTTTGAAAATTATGTATTTCCAATCTAAATGAGTTATTAATTTATATTTCTCAATATCTAATCAGTATAGTGTAAATTATTGTAAAAAATTATCTGAATCTATATTAAATTGACAAATAAACATGTTTAAGTCATTGGGGACTATTTTCTTTAAACAATGTATTAATATGCCAAACATTTTATCATCTGGCTTTGGAACACAGGTGAAACATGCCAGGGTGGAGTTTATGCCTTTTGTAAGGCAGTTTTTTTTAAAATTTCTCACCACCTATTGTAAGATATTTTTATACAATAAAATATACAAAAAATACGCATTTTAACATATAATATTTGAAGAAAAATTCACCAGGGGGTGAATTGGTCAAAACACATAAAATTGTGGACTAAAATTATGAAAGATTAAGGAAATCAAAGATTGTTATCTTTGATTTTGAAAATGTTTTTCCAACTAATAGTTATTTTAAAAGTTAATTTATGAATAGAAAACCAACTGATTGGGTTAATATAATTTTTATGAAAAAATATTTTTTGATAAAATGAATGTTTCATTATTGTTAATCAGTTAATTATTAAATAATTGTTTTAAAAAATATTTTTTAGTTATAATTTCTTTGTTCTCTCGAATTCCTGTTTCACAAATTGTAGTCTGTGTGACATTATTTCATATGAGCTTAGTGTTCTAGGATTTGTTTAATGATCCCAATAAAACTATTTATTTATAATAGGGTATACCTCGGAATTATTTAAATAATTTATAAATAAGGTGCTTTATTTATTTATTTATATCTTGTTCACCTAATAATGTATAGGATTCTGGCATTTTGAGCTAAATTTGTGCATAGCAATTATATGAAATAGGGATTTATGTTTAGTGTTATAGACATTCAGATGATAATGACCCTGGTTGGTGAAAAAGGGATATCCTTTATAGTCCATTCACTACATTTTAATTTATTTATTATTTCTTTAGAAATTTAGTTTATAGTTGGCCATATATTAAAGGTACTGAGTGGCCAGAGCATTGATGATGATCATATTAGTATCCCAGCATTACTGTTTTATTATTATTATTATATATTCTGATGGATTAGCACTTAAGTTTCTGCACTTAAATTAATGCTTAAATCTTCCCCAAGCTGGCAAGGACTAAATAATTAGCTTGATCTGTAGTAGACCTATTTCAAATCCAGTCTCAAGATTGACTAATTTCTTTTTATATTTGTCATTCATAATGATGATTGATACTTATTTATAGTGTGGTGTTGATCTTTTAAGTTCATTATATTTTTCATATTTCTTTTATATTTTGTTTATTTGAGGATGATGATGATGAGTGTCATCAGTTCTCATTTACCCCATTGATTCTATACTGTTACAATATATTGATATCAATATAAAATTAAATATACATGTGAAAGTTAAAAATAAGCATACCTTACAATTTAACATTAATTATCAGTGTTTTCTAAGAATTTTTAAAAAAGTTTTCATCTTGAGTGATTAAATAGAAAACAATATCCGTAAATCACAATTATCTTTAATGGTAAGTTTTGAAAGTTGTTGCTAATACTTAGCAATAAATTTAATTGAGACATCTCTTAACAAATAATATTGTGTTTCAGGAGGATGGAGAAAATAAATAATAAATACAGGAAAATGATAGTATCAGGAACTCATAAAAGTTATGGATAAAAATTAAATGAATATTATTTATTGTTAGCACAAGATGGCACTACTATAAGGAGAGTTTTGCTTTGTTTTGAATTGTTTAATATTATTCATTGTTTAAACACACATAAATGACTCATTAACTATTATAAGATTGATCTTATAATTCATGACATTCTATAACTATTAATTTTAAACTATGTGTGTATACATATACATGTATAGTTTTAATATTGCAGTAATTATATATTTTCAAAAAAAATGATATTAATTATAGTGATTAGATACATTGCAGTATTTTTATAATCTTTTTTTTTTAAAAAAAACTAACTTCTTATATAATTTCATAAATAAAATAAACTGTAAAATCACTTACTGGCATTTATCTTGTGGAATCTTCCTGTCTCAATCCAAGATGTAGACTTTTCATGTACTTTATATAAAAATTCTTCTCTCTTTCTTTTCATTGGCTCAAATAACTGGGAGTAGCTGATTAAATCGGAAAGTGAATCACATGCTAATTTAAGATATTTACTTTGGAGGGGGCAGAGAGATTGGGGGTGGTGTACTTTTTATTTAGATTCTGGAAATGATATTGAGATTGAGTTTTTAAAAATATAAGTAAACATCAATTAGGGATTTGTTTGTTCAGTAAGTCTCTTTTCTATGTACGCAAATAAGATCCTGGTCATGAAAAAAAAATTGAGGAATTTTTTTTGCGAAAAAACTATAAAATTATATTAAATGCACTATGTATTTTATTTTGTTATTTATAATTATAACTTCTGCCTTCCTGATTGGATGCTGTGGCAGAATGGAAAATTGAGAAGTTGGAAGTCCAAAAATCATGCCCACATCTGTCAGTTTCAGCTTTAAAACCTCTTATGAGTTATTGACCAATAAAGCCATTTCATTATTATTAATAGAATTTGTGAAAATTTAATTATCAGAACACTATTCAATGGTGAGCAAAGTAATTCTATACATATAACAATCCTGGCTAATAAAAGTTCAAATAAGTATGCAGTTAGATAAATTTCCAAAAGTCACTCATGCTAATTCACAGACCTTGACATACATATTATGTTTGTGACTGAAAAAAATCATTTGAGTACTCCTAGAGATAAGCATCAATCTCATTTAATACATAAGTAAGGTTATGCCTAATATTTAAATTAGGAATGCACAATTTTATTGGGGGGGGGGAATTCTAAAAAAAATATCTCTATCTATCTATCTATCTATCTATCTATCTATCTATCTATCTATCTATCTATCTATCTATCTATCTATCTATCTATCTATCTATCTATCTATCTATCTATCTATCTATCTGTCTGTCTGTCTGTCTGTGCCTGTCTGTCTGTCTGTCTGTCTGTCTGTCTGTCTGTCTGTCTATCTATCTATCTATCTATCTATCTATCTATCTATCTATCTATCTATCTATCTATCTATCTATCTATCTATCTATCTATCTATCTATCTATCTATCTATCTATCTATCTATCTATCTATCTATCTATCTATCTATCTATCTATCTATCTATCTATCTATCTATCTATCTATCTATCTATCTATCTATCTATCTATCTATCTATCTATCTATCTATCTATCTATCTATCTATCTATCTATCTATCTATCTATCTATCTATCTATCTATCTATCTATCTATCCATCTATCTATTTGTCTATGTATCAGTCTAACAATATCTATCTATCCATCCATCCATCTATTTATCCATCTATCTATATATCTATATAAATTTATAATGTGAAATGTTACCTACAATATTCAGTACTGCAATACTTCTCTAACACTGTAGACAGATAATGTGCAAAGTCTTTACAATGTTAACTTTTGATTGATTGGTACTCTGAATATTAATAGTACAAGATTGAGCAATTGGGAGAGATTATAAATCTGAATATTGTATATATATATATAATATCAAAATATAAGATATTTCCACTCACTAAAATATTTAAACAATATAATCCGGTAGAAATTATTAATTTATAACTTTTAACTGATCAGTGGAACAGATTATTATTAATAAGAAATGTCCGGAAGCTTGTGAGCTTTCTTTCTTTAAACTGTAAATAAATATTGAAGTTCTTTAGTCTCTATTTATCACTGAGAGATTGCATTTAGAAGAGTTATTCTTTTGAATATAGGAACTATTTATAGTTTACTATTTTCAGTGATTACTGAATATTAATATTTTCTTGGTAATTTTTTTTAGTATGAAAATATAACAGTTATTTCACATATTAAAATATTTCAACAATTACATCTTTTAGCCATTTTTTTATGCAGATGGGCAAGTTTCATTTGAGATTTTTAGAAAGTAAATTTGTGTTTTTCTTTCCCTGGTGAAAATTTTGTGAAACTTTTTTTTACGGCTTTAAAATTTATGTATATTTATTTACTAATATGTTAAATACAAAAAAAAAATCAAAAGATGGTGGTAAAATCGAATAGGTGGTCCATCAATGTATCTCAAGCTCTGGTGATTATGGGTACCCATTATAAATTTCACACTCTCAAACTTTGCAAGATTACTTCAAGAAAATATTACGAGCATTGAGAAAATATTACAATGGTCTAAAAACTTGATTTTTTGGAAAATTTATGATTACATTTGTAACATAATTGTGTAATAATTATTAAAAAACAAAAATAAATGTTATTACATATTTTATTTTTACAGAAATGTTTTATTTTTAAATATAAAATAATATTTTCTTTTGAATATTGTTACTATGGTGATTAAGGTCATAGGAAACACATCTTTCTAGAAATGAGGTCACTCAGCAGATTGTTATAATATTTAACAATATTGTAAAAATTATGATTTTTTTTTAACTTTTTAAAGCTGAAACTGTAGATTAAGTAGTTATTAAAAATAATTCATTCAGATTTTTAAAACAAACATCAAACAAAGAAGATCGTTCATTTTGCAAATTGAATCAGCTTCACCTGAAATTAGATGTTGTGACAGCATTTTGTTTTGATTAAAATCTAATTTTTAAAATAATTCCAAAAATCAAATATGATTTTTTAAAATTTGTATTTAATTTCTAAACAAAAATATCTATCGAATGAGGTCAAATTTATTAAATTCTGATAAATAATAATGGTTTAATATCAAAATGAAAGTTGAAAGCTTAAATCTAGTGAGAACAAAAACATCTGTCAGAATGTTAGTGGAAAAATGAGAGTTAAAAATTATTAATTTTCAACATCTAAGTGTTTGGTGAAACATTCTATTATTACTAAACAATGTGTGAAAAGTTGTGAACTTTCTTTCCTTAAATTGTAAATAAATACTGAAGTGCTCTTTCCTTAAATTGTAAATAAATACTGAAGTGCTTTAGTCCCTGTATAACATGAAAGTATTGCTTCTAGAAATGCAAGATGCACTTGATCTCTTAACATCTGATGGTAATTTTCTTTATATAAAGCTATAACAGGTATTTCCACACATTAAAACATCTAAACAATTACATCTGTTAAAATTTTTATAGTAAGCTAAGAACTAATTTTCCATGAAAAAATTACTACACATTTATGCTTCCTATATGCAAACTAGAAAAATATATATTTAGATATATGTAATAAGGCTAGCCAATCAAATTGCAAAGTATGAAAATAGACATGTAAATTTTATCTATTTACAAATTTATTTATGGTTTAATTAGTTATCTTTATTAAATGCGTAGTATATCTAAGCATGTCAATTATAATTTACACATATACACATGCATGCACACACATATATGTAATGAGACAGAAATGTCTCCTACATACAATGAAATAGATCTGGAACCTAAAGGGTGTATTCATGTTTAACATAAAGAAATGTAAACACATAAGTTATGGATGTAAATACTAATGAAAATCTTGAATGAACAAAGTTTAAGTAAATAAGTAATAATAAGATTCTAATAGAAGTGAAATTGAATTGCTAATTCATTATAAAAGAGGTCAGCGTGACTGCTTTGCACTTGCAGGCAGTTGCCCGGGTTGCGGGTTCATGTCCCAGACAATGCTATGACACTTAAAAAAAACTGTTGTAGAAAGGAAAATTGTTTACATATGTAATTAAAATTAATTACTGTCACATTATTATACTCAAAAAGTATTAACTAATATATTTTAATTAAGAAATTAGTTATTTTAAATCCAAAAAAATGCATATTGGTTTGTTTGTGTGAATACAAGAGAGTAAAAACAGGTGTTATATTTAGAGGATTATCTTATTTTTGTTAATTAAAGAAATTAATTCTTTAACCATATTTATTATTCATCCTTATGGATAATCCTGGTCAGGTACTTATTAATATTAAGGCTCGTGTGATTTTCAAAAGATTATCATATAAAGAATAGTAATGTTTCCAGTAGAACTCTAACTATCTAGGCAAAATTTATGATCAATAGATATCTGCTGATCGTGTACTCTCCATAACGCAATATTGGAACCTAAAGATAACACTACTGCTTGTCTTGTAGCATGAGGTTTTACAGTAACCCTAAAATAAAAGCCATCCAGCATTTGTTTATCCATTTTTTATATTTAAAATGGAAATGCATACATGTGAATGCACAGATGTAAGAATGCTACTGTTTACAGAATAAAATCCAGTGGTTTTTTTGCATATATATGCTGCCCATAGACTAATTGAAGATATTGGTCAAGCATTGGTGGTCGAAAGGCCCGCGACGGTGACTTTACAAGCAGTTGTCCCGGGTTAGTGGGTTCGCGTCCCAGCTGATGCTATGACACATGAAAAAAAAATTAAAGATATTGATTCTAGTGTTAAGAAAACACTAGATAAAATTATATGTGAAACAAATTCCCAGAACAAAGAAATTCAATTATTTATTTATTACCGGAAAAATGTAAGAGAAAACAATCGTCACCGAAGTTTGCCCAGGGAAGAAAAAGTAGGTGTTAATTGAAAAGAAAATTAGTAGACCAATGCTAATAATGTAAAGGCATGCTAATAACAATCAGATTGCAAACATTCTAAGAAATGGCTTCAAAGGAAACACAGCATTAATTAGTCTAATTATAGTCTGAATGGAGTTTGGTCTAGATAACAAGGTGTCAGAAAAAAGAATGAAATTAAGCACGTTTATAGATGGCAAAAGTTTTTTAATGTTTGTCTATTTTTCATAATTTCATGTATGTTTATAATCTAACAGGTATTCACAGATGAGTATTATGATTAATCATTTTCTTACAAGGTATTCGTTGATGTTTTATAGTCAAAATTACACTGAATATCTATCGTTAAATATTTATATCTTACTCTCCGTATTCACTTTATTTTTCTGACAAATAAAAAATGCAGTCTGCTGCACAGATTTATTTTTAACACACTCCAAGAGAATTCCATGCTTTAGTAGAATATTAAGATTGAAAACTCATATAGACTATTTTAGCATTTAATGCCTACTAAAATGTATTATCAATAGCAGTTGCTTTTAAAAATGAATATAAAAGGTTCTACTAATATGTTAAAAATAGGCTATTTTTTAATGCAGTCATCATTTAACCCTGGATTATATTAATCTCATTGCAGTTTCAAATTATAATCCATAATAAGCCATTATTATTAAATGAAAAGAGATCCAAATCTCCTGAATGATTTTTTTTTGCCTAGAGAAAAAATTCGTGAATGACGATTCCTATATTGTGAAAAATTCACTATCAGTTTTTTAAATACCATACTTTGGTTTCAAATTATAATCCGTAAGATACCATTATTTTTAAATAAAAAGGTATTCTAATTCCTCTAATTATTTTGTTTTGTCTAAAGAAAAAAATATTCACGATAGGCAATTCATATATTCTGAACAATTCAATAATAACAATTTATTCAACTTCACAGAGCCAATAAATGCCTTTGGGGTTTCAAAATATAATCCATTAAATACCACCATTTTTAAATAAAAAGGCATTCAAATTCTTTGGTGTTTTATTTTTTGGCTAAAGAAACCCCATTCATAGAGCATTTCATACATTGTGAAAAATTCAATAAGTTTAATCAACTTCACAGAGCCAATAAATACCATTGTTTCTAAAGACTTTGGGACAATGTTTATTTCTCTTACCATATTTGCATTAAATTTATATATATATATATAATCCCTTTAATGGTTTTAATGCAATAAAATTATATGTAAAAAAAATATTTTTTTTAAAAATAATGTTTTTATGTAAACAATCAACTAAAAAGTAGAAAAATAACAAAGTAATCCAACTAAAAAACATAACATGGTCACAATTTCTTATGCTTGCTCATAACTGTTATTCAAACAGGTGAAACTCTATACGTATTGCCACTCAGTGCAAACCAGAGTAATCAATCTATGCCAGATAAAAGATGGCTGCGGAGGGTTGCATTAGATCCTAAGATCTAGGTGCAGTGTTCTCAGATCCAAGGCTCCTCACTGACAAAGGCCACAAGCCAGAAACTAGTCTGGGGATATTGGATGAGTAGACACTAGATGGGAATTTTATGCACAAGTCTTCTGGCATCCATTGATTACTCTAGTTTGCACACTGAGTGGCAATACATATAGAGAGTTTTGCCTATTTGAACTAAAAAACATGTAATTTCTTTTGGATTTTCATAGCCTCAAATACTTTTATGAAATGATACACATTTTAGTAGGATTACATTGTTATTTTTCTTCTACAAATATAATGTTACTGTCAGTATATTTTTATTTTAATTAAAGTATGAGTTAAAGCTAATATCAACACAATTTTATTCTACAAATGTAATGTTTCTGTTGGCACAGTTAACGACATAGAAGCATAAGAATGTAAGTTAGAGTTCTAAATGGAAACGGATTTTTTTCATTGTTAAAAATTCAAAAATGTGGACATACAGACAGAAATACAGACAGAGCAAGTTAATATAAAAGTATTTAAAAATAGTCAATTTATCTCACCATTTTGAAGTTCTTACAGCAGTTCAGGACCAGAAATGGATGAGCTAGACAAATTTCTAGACTTTGAGTTCTAGGTCTGCCATTCTTCCATATAAGGCAATGCAGTAATATTATCCAATAGGAATAAAAGCTTACATCTTTAGCACTTTCTAAATCTAATATGGGTCCAAGTTATCATTATCATCATCATCATCAAACATTATCAATCCACTGCAGGATGAAGGTCTCTCCAAGTTATCATTATCATTATCATCATCATCATCATCAAACATTATCAATCCACTGCCGGATGAAGGTCTCTCCAAGTTTGATCCATCTTCTCTGATATTTGGTTTCTTTCTGGGTCTTTTACAATCTCTTGGAATCCAGTTTAAGATTTCAATTGTCCATCTATTATCATCTCTTCTAGCAATATATCCAGCTCAACTCCACTTCAGACTTTTAATTTTTTCAGTGAGGTGTAATACAGATGAAAACATAATGGATGAAATTAATCATAGAATTAAATTTGGTTGGAGTACTTTTGGTAGAAATAACTTGATACTAAAAGGAAATATGCCTATGTGTTTGAAAAATGTGTTTTACCAGTTCTTACTTATGGATATGAGTCTTGGACATTTAATAGAAGAGTAATACAGAGACTTCAGACCACTCAAAGAGATATGGAGAGATGCATGTTAGGAGTAGCAAGAAGAGATCGAAAACACAATATATGGGTAAAAGAACAAACAGGTGTTACTGACTAACCTCATTGAAAATGGGTCCAAGTAGCATTGTAAAAATCATTTTTTACATTAACGATACCAAAAAACTTGAAAATTAGAAGTTATCAGTTAGATGACACAGAATCCAAATCAATAATCTTCTTTTATTCAATGATTTATCTTTCTGGAAGTAATTAAGAATTATTTGCCTATTCAATTAGATATTTTTCTTGTGAAAAATGCATTTGAAAGAGGGATTCTATATTAATCTTAAATCTTCACTACAAATGCTGTCTTATACTATGTCTTGAAGAATTCGCATCAGGTAAAATTGGCACATTCTTTATACGTAGAGAGGTAGGGTAAAAATGCATTTATTATCATTACCACCAAGCAACTGCTTTAGTAGCATTTCCATTACTGATTTTTCTCCTCACACTAATAATGAATTCATTTGACATAGTAACTTAACTGGATTTTAAGTTAGGCCATTTTTAACTCATCTTTTTTAGATTCTTTCACTTCTGATCATGCACAAGCGAATCCTACATAGACTGCTGAAATAGACCATTTTCTAAGATTATGTCTTAAGTTTAGTCTTAATATATCTTATCGATTGTACTGTCTTGTGAAACATCACAATTATAAGGTCACACCAAGTTAAATCTGTTCTCACAATTTCTTGTGCAAACAGAAAAGACAGGACTTAGAAATGGTGAGTATTGACATAGTAACTTAACTGGATTTTAAGTTAGGCCATTTTTAACTCATCTTTTTTAGATTCTTTCACTTCTGGTCATGCACAAGCGAATCCTACATAGACTGCTGAAATAGACCATTTTCTAAGATCATGTCTTAAGTTTAGTCTTAATATATCTTATCGATTGTACTGTCTTGTGAAACATCACAATTATAAGGTCACACCAAGTTAAATCTGTTCTCACAATTTCTTGTGCAAACAGAAAAGACTGGACTTAGAAATGGTGAGTACTGTCATGTGTGAAAGATCACAATTAAGAGCTTGCATCTGTTCTCACAATTAAGAGCTTGCATCAAGTTTTTTTTTATATGTCATAGCATCATCCGGGATGCAAACCCATAACCATCTGCAAACAACTCCTTGCTTGCAAGGCAGCTGCGATGATCTCTTGGCTAACAACGCTTGACAACTTGCACCAAGATAAATCTGTTTTCACGATTTCTTGTGTACACAGAAAAGACTGGACTCAGAAATGGTGGGCAAATAATTCAAGAATGAAAATGTGTTGGTACTAATTTAAACAATTAATACTGAAGTATGATTGTAGCCTGGGGGATTCATAATGATATACTGCCCTGTGTGGTTTAGTGCGGTGGAAAATTTTCAGACTGGAGTGTAAAATCCATGGATCAGTTTCGATACTGGCACTTTTCAGGCTCAAACTTCCTTTGAACTCTTGGGCAATAAAGTTATTTGATTATTTGATTATTTTTACCCTACACGCTTTAGTGCAATGATAAAATATCAGACTCTGAAAAAATTTTTGATTCGATTCCAGAGTCCGCAAGTAATAGAGTCATACGATTATATATATATGTAATCAGATAAAAATAAATATAAAATAAAATCTGTAGCAAACGCTCTTGCAAGATAAATATTTTCACTAATATTAAGTATACTATGACCAAGCCATAGCATTTCTTTATGGATGGTGATATTTTACAACTAATTGCGATTCAAATCAAATAAATAAATGACAAACTTTTATTAATTTCTTCTCGTGCTTTCAAAGGTATAACCTTCATTTTCACGAAGTGCAAATATGCAAAATAGGACAGATTAAATATGCAAATATGGATAGGAAAATTGAAACTTACCAATTCTTAGATATGGCGTAAAAAGTCTCTTTTATTCATCGTGTGTTCATCCGATATAATATAGCATGCCTCTTTTGCTTTCCTGTGCAATTCATGTCGCTCTCTACACATAACCCGAGGCATATCTGGCCTGCACTGGTGTCCCATAGCAACAGCATACTGCACAAAAATAGAGGGGTGGGATGGGTCAACTGATGCCTTATTATATGCATATACATGCTGGGCCAGTCTTGTGTGGACAGATGCCTTTGTTTCCCCATAAAATGCTGCTGGGCAATTGTTATTGCTACACACGATCTTGTAAACTCTTATATTTCTTTTCAGTCTTTAAATATCAATAAAATATTTTTTTTATTATTATGTCTACTAACAACATTCTCTTTTCTTTACCACAGCCATTCCACTTACTGCAAGCTTTAATAAAGAGTAAATGAGGATAATAGTGCCTAACCTATTCAATATTCAGAGACTAGTATGTGGCTTTCATCTGTGAGGAACTTCGAATCTCAGACCAGTATCTGGTCCTTTAAAATCTAATACACCTTTCCTCTATCAGTAACAAACTCTCAATATAGTAGTGCCATCCAGTGCAAGCCATAGTAATCAATGGATTAGGTAGATCTGTGCATAAAATCTCTATCTAGTGCATACTCATCCAATACCTCCAGATTAGTTTCTAGCATGTGGCTTTCATCAGCGAGGAGCTTTGAAAATGAGAGTACCGCACCTAGACTTAAGGATTTAATGCAACCACAGCAGCTACTTTTTACCTATTTAGTTAACAATAAAGCTAGGAGTTTAGAAACACCTTAATATTTTTAATCCAAGATCATTTACCTGTACAGTCATATAGATCTGAATCCAGATCAACATCTATACATTTTAGTGTTCTTGATTTATCAAAAACCAGTCATCATCCAATATACAAGAATGGTATAAAACCACCAAAGCATCACATGATCACTATTACCTATGCTTACACAAGCTGCTACTAAGAGTAGCAAACAGTGCTACCAGATCCAAAGCTCATTGATGAAAGCCATAAGCTAGAAACTAATCTGGGGATATTGTATGAGTAGGCACTAGATGGGGATTTTATGCACAAATCTTTTGCATCCATTGATTATTAAGGCATGCCCTGGGTGCACTACTGTATGGAGAGTTTGCTACGGTTAATAACCTGTGTTAACATAGGAAATAGTGATCATGTGATGTTTCAGTTTCTTCTATTAGCCATCATTTACCTTTTTGTTTCACTATTAAGCTATTAACCCAATTTAAAAACACATAAATATTTTCAATCTAAGCCAATTTGTCTGAAACCAGTTCAATTTTCTATATATTTTTATTAATTATGGTGTCTTTAGTTTTGGGTATATAGAGGGCGCTCAATGCCATAAGCTATAAACTAATCTAGGGATATTTCAGATAGGATAATACTGGATAAGGATTTATTAAGCACTATCATCTGGTATCTATTGTTTTCTAAAGTTTACACTGGATAAAGATGCACTATCATTTGCTTCTATTATTTATTAAAGCTTATCATAGGTGGCTTAGCGATAGTAAAAAAGTATGCAGCCAAAAAACATTGATTAAGTTGAAGTCATGTGATAGAGTCATGTGATATTTTATTAGTTTTATTCTCTGCTTTGTCATTTATTAAAAGTTGAAAAATGAAAAACCAAATGTAGATGCATTTCTGAAGTTTTCCAAATTTTATCCAATAAATGCAGTGTTCTACCTACGATTGCAGTGGAATAAAACTATTATCTAAATATACAGCAAATGACAAAAAGAACTTATACATTTATAAACTCAAAAGTTAATATTGATTCATAGTAATACGTTTCGGATTATAAATAAAAAGTGGTATGCAAGGACTATTTATCATACGTATATAAATATAAGGACAATTGAAATTTTAAACTGGATTCCAAGAGATTGTAAAAGACCTAGAAAGGGACCCCATGTGAAATGGCTGGATGAAGTAAAAGAAAATGTGCTGGGGTGATGTGGAGGAAAGGCTAGAGATCGAAGAAGATGGATTGAACTTGGAGAGACCTTTATCCTGCAATGGATCGAAAATGATGATGATGGTGTTATAAATACACATGTATACTATAATGAAGAGAGATTGCTATGGCGACAAAATCTTCGGATACCTGATGAGTCCACTGAGAAACAAAATATATAAATATCTTCAGGGTATTTTCAAGTGGTTTTTTTTTTTGTAGTATATATGTTTATATAGTTTTTAATCTTAACAATATACATTTAGTCGTGTAACGAACTAGTTAATTTATTCGCTCATTGCATAATTAAAAGTAAGTTGGGCACGGCATTATATCGTGCCATTTCTATGTGAAGGACGAATTTTAGACGAGTAAAAAAAGACCAGTTTAATATGCTTTTAGTTTCTATTTGAAAACTATTTATTTATAAAAAGAAATTGACCAAACTCTTAAAAGCGCAAAATAACAGATGCCTAAATTAATTGAAGGGATGGGAAAAAGTTTTTTTAAAAATCTCAAAACAAAGAACTGAAGAAAAGAATACTGAAGCCATCTGGCGGAGTCAAGAGTGAAGTGTACGCAAGAAGCATTATCCGGCATTAAATTGATTTGACAAGTGGTTAACAGAAGAACTAGTTTCTTAAAGACATAACCATAATTCACTTTTAAAATCTTCCATTTTATTTAGTGGAGTAAGAATGTCACTTTTCTAAATACGCTAAATGATTAACAGAGCTAAATATAAAAGAGATTTTTATAAAATGACATTTTATAAATCATTACTCTTTTAAAAAATATTATTATGATGTTGTAGTAAAGATTACTTGTTAATACAGATAAATGTTTAACGCACACACACACACTTTAATAATATACTTTATTTTGGTAGATCTGCTTAATATTTTAAATAATAATTATAGCTAGCAGTTTACATATTAGCACAGTTTTAAAAAAGTAGGTTCGTTTCCTATTGTTAATAATTTAAAATAGCTATTTTACTATAGAAAACGATTTTTTTTTTTGTTAGTTTCTGAAAATCTATATAATAAATTGCTTAAGAAATAAAATTTATTTATTCCATGTGTGATGTGATATGATATTAAGACGATGGTAAAGTGGCGCTCTCTGGAGGTCAAACTTCTTACGAACTCCTGATAATAAATCCTTATGATGATTAATTTATTCACACATATATTTGTAGGAGATTTGAACACAGACTTTCAAGCTTTTTTCAGCTATCGGCTATCTCACGTAACCGATACACATGCCCACACACATATGAAAAAGATAAATGCTCCAATAAATGTATTTCATGCTGAATCAGCGCTTGTCAATTGGTATAGAATATCACCTCACACACGTATATATATATAATCAGTGCTCGGCTTATATTAAGATAGCAAATCTTCAAATTTTAATGGGCAGATTTCAATTTATTTCACCCTCCATCACTATACCCATTCATACCATTGAAAATCTGATGACGTAACACCAAATCCCTCGTTGATGTCAATATTATTGTCATGGCCATGTTGATCTTAAGTGATTCTGGCCCCTCATGTATAGAACCATGTCCATTCAAATATACAGAAGAGGGATGGGCAACATGGGCATGGCAATAATATTAGTATCAACAAGGGATTTGGTGTTCCATTATCAGATTTTCATTGCCGTGGATTGGAGAACAGTTGGAGAGTGCAGTGGACTGAAGCCTGTCCATTAAAGTTTGAAGATGTTCTATTTTAATATAAGTCGAGCATGATGTTCTGGACCAACTGACGAGAACTGGTTCAGCACGAAATAGAGTATATTGGAAATCACTTTTTTTTTCCACATGTGTGTGGCATGTGTATCGGTTGTATGAGATAGAGTGAGTAGACAGCTGAAGGGAGATTGAAAGTCTGTATTCAAATCCCCTACAATTACATCTAAAATCCGAGTATATTAAATTATACTTGTATTCTAAACTATATATATTAATAATGTAATATACTAAACTCAGAACATTAGGATTTGTGCAATTAATATGTTTCCCAAAACTTAAATAAATCAGTTGTCTGCGTCAAAAAAAACAAAAACAACACCACTCTTTATTGCTTTGATGTATTAAAATACATTTTTGAATGATTATATTTACAAAACATGTTATCATATTCGAAACGTCTTTACTAAGTATATATTATTTGAAGCATCGAATTACTTACAGAATTTAAACTAATGTAATTAACAATTTTGCAATTTGTAATGTTTAATTTGCTACCAATTAAGAAAGATAATTCCCTTCCCCATTTTATTCTATTAATATTTAACTTTATCAACACGATAAAAAGAAAAAAGAAAGACGGGGATGGATGGGAGAGAGTCTTTCTTGAATGATTTCATAAGAAAATAGTGTAACCGCACACACACACTCTCTTTTAAAAACTTAAGTCAGAAAGAAAGCTGTCTTTAATTTTGCTGTAAAATAAATTATACTTATTTATAATTTTTAATATTTTTGTGTATATATTGTTTTTTGCTCTCCATTCCCTTAAAAAATTATGAATCGAAGTTTTATTATAATAATAGTCATCCTATAAAATAATTCATATCAGTGTCTATAACAACACAGACCCACGATAACTTGTATTGCCAACTGACAAAAATGGTGGAGTTTATTTCAATCAGTAAAATTCCGATTTCATTTAATTAAATAATTTTAATTCACCAGTGCATATATCTGTACTTATTGTAATAAATTAACTTGCATATTTGTTTATGTGTCTAGTTTATAACATCTGCATATCTGCATAACATTCGATAAATAGAAAATCAACTTAGTTATAATTAACTTTTTAATTGGTCTGAAAATAATTACAAAATATATATTGCATTAAAAAAGTTAAAATCAATGTCCAGAATCAGATTATGGTTCGATCGATATTGTATGAATTTTTATTATTTCCAAACGTTAGCTTTATTTATTCTTAATATGTTTTTAAAAACTGAAAAGTTTAAAATGTATCAAATTTATTATTATTATTTTTTTATAAAAAATTTCAGTCCAAAATTTAGTTTAAGAATGAAATCGAGGAATCATAAATGTAAGACCCTGAAAGATGAACTATTTGAAATAATCTAATAATCAGAGGGAAAGGCAAAACCTCATGTTTAACAACCTTTAAATATTAAATTATTCATCAGTTCATCTTTGTATTCAATTTGAATGTTTTTAAAGTATTCTAAGCAGACTAAGGTTTTTTTTCTTCAGGTAGCCAATCTATAGTTAATCCAACTAATCGTTTAACTTTGGTTGGTAAATGGGTATCTAGATATTTTTAGTTAGAGAATAAAGCAAGACTTAAAACCCATTCAAACCTTCACCGTTCAGTAAGTAGTAAGCCTGGGAAATAATACCTTCACCTTCTGCTGTTTTATAATGATGGAGTGGAGATACCAGAGAAGTCGTTGTTCTGATGTGCGATCTTTAAAATACTGCTTTTAATGAAATAGTGTGTTATGATGGTCATTATTTTCATTTTAATATAGTTTGCAGTTGAAGAAAATTACATCAGAATAATTGAAAGCATTCTTCTGGAATTTATTTATTATTTAGTATTTTAAAAGTAAAATTGTACTGTGGTTTATTTTATATATATATATATATATATATATATATATATATATATATATATATATATATATATATATATATATATATATATATTAGATGGATTCGAACTCAGGGCTTTCAAGGTCCCTACATCTCCCTACATCCAGTCCATCTTATAGAACTGATACATATACCCACATATATGTCAAAAAAATAAATGATCTCCAATATATGTATTTTATGCTGAACCAGCCAGCACTCATCAGTTGGTCCAGAACATCATCTTCCACACTTATATATAATCAATGCTCAGTTAATACCAAGATGGCAAATCTTCAAACTTTAATGGATAGCCTTCAATCTTCTCCACCATCCAACTTTTTAACCATTCATATCATTGAAAATCTGATGATGAAATGCTCAAAGCCCTTGTTGATGCCGATTTTATTGTTGTACACATGTTAACTTTAAGTCATTCTGACCCCTCATGTATAGGACCTTAATGTGTTCATTTTAAATACATAAAAAAGAGATGGGCAGAATATAGTCTGAATATGTAATATTGTCTATACTAAACTTAATTTAACTAGAAGGGACATGAACTCATACTTTCAAACTCCCTATGGCTATTTCATACCATCTTATACAACCGATACACATGACCACATACACGTAAAAAAGAAAAAATGATATCCAATATACATATTTCATGCTTTCTAATTACATTAAGTTCAGCATAGATAATATACTTATATTCAAATATTACATATATAGTTAATAAGGCTCAAGGTTAGATAGGTTTATAAATATAAACTCACTGAAAACAGTCAACCCTTAAGCAATATCAATATCAATAACAATCAACAATTTTGATCTGTTGTCAAGGCAACTTCTTTTTAACAATAAAAGTGGAAATTCACCTTTATTTACGGTCTAATATGTTTAAATATATCTCTTTATATCAATAATTTAACACTCTGTGGTCAAGTTGCAATCTTTAGTGTTCCACTTTTATTGTTAAAGTAGGTTGCCTTGACAACATTAAGATTGTTGATTGTTATTGATATTGCTTAAGTGTTGACTTCTTTCAATGAATTTATATATATATATTACAATATTATTTTGCATTTTTTATTTTCATATATATATTAATTTGCATATCTGATTATCATATTCATTTTCATTAATATATGCTATCAATTTGACTTTTGCTATTCCATGAATAAAATTCCACAATTTACTATTTTAATAAATATTCAAATTTGCATACATTTGTTTGCATAACAAAGTGGTTTCTTTCTTCTTTATAACATAAAGCTGAGTGCACTTTCAGTGAGATTCACCATAATCTTAGCTCTCTATTTGATTTTTCCCTTCATTTGCATATGCAATTCAAATTTGCATACTCTTGTTTGGGTAACAAAGTGGGTTCTTTCTTCTTTGTAACCTAAATAAAGCTGAGTGTACTTTTGATGAAGTTCGTCATAATCCTATCTCTCTATATAATATCTATCCACTTATCAAATCTGCCTTGGCACTGAAACCAATTGGTTACGAAATTTGTTAAATTCTGAATTGAATGTAATTTATTTAATATCTAAGTTATACATTCGTATAAAGAAAATAAAAAAAAACTTACCTTGATATTTTTTTCATTAGTTGCTAATAAGATGATTCCTGAGCGCAGACATTATCTTCACTAGGGTTCGATTCATCCCTAAACTTTCTTCACGAGGAGGATTCTGATAGCCAAGTGGTGACTGCTTCATCCAGTCCTGCAACACAACATTTAATGTAATAATTAATTGTTATCACTCATACACAGACATTGTGATTAATACTAGTTTAGATCTATCATCGCTGATTACGTAACTGCTATCAGATAAAAAAATATGACAAAAGATTTTAGGAGACGTGACAAACAAATAGTGATAGGATTAAATGCTCAATCTAGTGACAGACTCTCTCTCTCTCTCTCTCTATATATATATATATATATATATATATATATATATGTGTGTGTGTGTGGGTGTATGGGAATCTTGAATGTGTGGAGTTATCCATTTAAATCAACTTAATTAGAAAGCACTTAACCCAGAACCACTGCCACAGGTGAAGAGTCAAAGTAAACTGACAGACTGATGCATCCAAAAGGAGAATCCACTTTTAAATGCCACTCTAGATCTAATATAGAGTTCAAATTACTGCAGTTTATATTTATAGGTGTAAGAAATCAAAATATAATAATTTATTTCTATTTAATAAAATCCCTTCACTGGTATGTTACATATTGTAATATAATATTTTTAATGAATGTTTAGATAGAAATCTTGAATGTATCGAGTAATCCATTTAAATCAACTTAATTTCAAAATGCTTAATCAAGAACAACTGCCCCTGGCCAAGAGTCAAATTGGTGCATTCAAAAAGAGTTTGTCAGTTTATTTTGATTCTTGGCCTGGGGCAGTTATTCTAGGTTAAGTGCTTTCTAATTAAGTTGATTTAAATGGATTACTCTACATATTCAAGATTTCCATCTAAACATTAGAAACTGGTCTGGAGATAAGGATATTTGGAAAAGTTTGCTCATTATATATATATATATATATATAATTATTCGAAACAATACAATAATTAATACAGTAAAAATATTTTAAAAACAAATATATACCATAATTTAATAGAAGTACTTTCGACTATCTATGTAGTCGTTATCAACTAGATTCAAATTGTATTACAAAAAACCATTACAAATGTATATAAAAAGAATTATATCATACATAAATTTTCCCACAATTCATTAATTTTTATATTAGCAGCCTGTCTATTTATCAAATTTTGCTTTTCACTTTTTATTAACATAGCTTCTTTAATTTTATGTTTATTATTATTTCTTTCAATACACAAAATCTTAACTTTATTAAAATCAAAATCAAAACCATAATTACATGTTACATTATGATCAAAAAATATCATTTCTAACATTCTCTTGTCTTGTCTTAATATATATATATATATATATATATATATATATATATATATTAAGAGAGAAACTGTGTGTCTGCACAGAGTTTTAATTTTAAATGTTTGCTTTCTTACATAGTATTAAATAATATACATAAAAATATTTTATGGAAAATGCTTTTATTTAAATTGACAAGCAAAAATGCACTAAAAATCCAAAACTGATTTTTTCTTCAAACACAATTTTGATTGCTTTATTTAACTTAAAACAAAAACTTTGAATATCCATTAATTAATTAATTCAAGCATTAATTTTAAAACTAAAGATCAAATTAATTAATTCATGTATGTCCATATTTTTATTTGAAGTTAAATATAACACCAAAATTATGGCTGAAAAAAAATGTTTGGTTTTTCGTGTTTAAAGAAAAGCATTCTTAATATAATTATATATATATTATTTTTTAATGTTTTAGCATTTGAATATTTTTTAAACAAGGTTGCCATATTTGTGGTATTAACATGTTAAAAAACTGTTTATGAGTTTTTTTTAGTTTATGAAGGTAATATTTTAAAAGAGTAAATTTTAGTTAAACAATCAAGAGTAGTTAAGATTTCATCCTTCATTTCTTTTTCTTTCCACTTTAATTATCAGTAAAACTTTTTAATGCAATAATTGTAAAATTCAACAAAAATGTATTTTTAAACAATAGACTTTATTGTGCATCACTGAAAATTTGGTAAACAGATATCATTGTTTGAAATTCAGCCCACCAACACAGTTAGTGGATAACTAGCAGAACAATCTTGAAATACTGCATTAACATTGATACCTAACAAACACAATTTGAAAACAAATCCATTTGATAGTACTACATTAAAAATCAATGGTACTGTTCTATTATCATGTTGAAACCCCTTGATGGCATTGATCCCATCCAAATGCACAAATATGCCATTTAGTAGGCTGCAGCCAAACCAAATAGCCACAACTTTTTTTATTTTGTTGTAACTAACAGCTTGCTTTATCTTGCACAGCTTGTGTGAGTGCACACAATACTATTGTTTAGCAATGTTAACACTTCACTACCGTACCATTTCAGGATGGATGGATTTAAAGTTTAGCGAACTATTGCAATCTGCATTCAAAAATAGTTACGATACAACTTACCTAACGTAGTATTAAAAATTAATAATTTTTTTAGGTTTCAACATGCTAACAGAACAGTACCAAATAAATTATGAGTTGTCTTGAATAAACAAACAGCATTTTAAAATTAAATAAAAGTGTTTTTAAAAAATAAAATAGTTTATTGCTTGGGAGTTCATGAGAATTTTAAGGACCAAAGGTGAAAGAATTGGACAGCAATTTTTGGACTTTGAACTTTAAAGTCCATTACATTACATTTGTACCAAATTACACACAATATTATGCAATATTTAAAAATGTCTGATGCTACATTAATTAAGTAAAGGAAGCTAACCAATACAGTGACAATTAATAACCTAATTCTATCATTAAGAGAAATCACAAATACATATGAATATACAAATAAGAAACAATCAAGTTTAATATATATATATATATATATATATATATATATAACTAAGCAAAAGAAATACATATAAAAACACACAAAAAAAAAGATTTATAATTCCAAGAAATAATATAATATTTCAACCAGAGGACTGGTTTTCATCAGAAAGAAAAAAAAATACACAGTAAAATGGCGATATTCAAAAATTACAGATTTGATAAAAGACTATAAATTTAACGAAAACCCCCCTGATTCCTCAACATGATCATAATGCCAAAAATCTCATATTACCTTCCATTCGTAAAAATGTCTAAACAGTTTCAAAATAAAATCAACCGATTATGTACCAAACTTCTTTGGAGAGGAAGGACAGTTGCTATTAGCTTGCGAGGCATCCAACGACCACGCAGGTTCAATGGACTGTCATTCCACTCAATACAAGCAATAATTTTACAGAAAACCCACAACACTCTACATATTCTGATCCTCTCCTGTGGATACTCCAACATTATTAAAAAAATTACACCGACAGATCGTCCTCCGCCCTCTGCCAGTTCATGGATAGCCTCCCTAATAGACCGCCTACAACTTTATAACCCAATAATGCCCTTTAACCTTAACAAAAAAATCACCTTATGGGAAGCATACAATATAATCAACTATAATCAACAACCCATAAAAACCAGCCTAAAAGTAACCAACCAAAGACTCATTTCACACTTTAAAAGATGGAGTCTGGAACCCAAATTCCTTGACTTCATCATTAAAATAAATCTCAATGCACTTCCCATGAATTGGTTCCTTTATCACCGAAGAGGTTTTGCCAGCATTGACCCTATATGTGGTCTGTGTGCTCGTGAAGATGAAACCATAGACCATATTATACACCGGTGCCCAAGACTTAAAACACTGAAAGATATAATTATAATCAATTCCAACATAAGACCTGATATGATTTTCTCACTTGAAAATGCCATTCATAATGGTTTTTTTTTTCAATAATAAGGCTTTCTACCTTTGTCCTTTATTCCATATGGATAGTGAGATGCAAAACTCTCATGGAATTATCCCTGCCACAAATCATACCATTGTTTTATCAAACGCTCAAAAAAATCAAGAAACGTGACCAGCTCCTGGCCTCCAGTAAAGTCTTTGATGACACCTGGTCTTTAACTGCACTTTCCTTTTCCTGATTATCAACTCCCACCTACCCAGCATTATAGAATAGGAAATTCTAAAAGAAAATATTCATGTTTATATAAAAATGCTTATTCCATTAATCAAGTTATTAGAATCTCATCACTATACCTAACCACATAAGAGTATAACAATTGTACTCTCATAACAAAATCTAGCCAGATAACAAATAGAACATTATACAATCATATTATTGTACAATTTATTCATTTATCTATCCTTTATTAGTATGTAATCACTATTTATTGTTAATAAAATTTTTGTTGAAATGAACCCCCCTGATTGGTCACAAAATCTAACACAGAATATCTATCCAACCAATGACAAAGTCAAACCAAAAAAAACTACATTTCCTCCTAATCAAGCTTAAATTCTATTTAAATTGAAATAATAAATAAAAAATCCAAATGATTTTTATATGTGAGTTTTTTTATGTGAAAAATTTTCTTATATGAGATTTTTTATGTAAAGATTGGTTATATGGATGTTTAATATCTGTGTTTAATTGGTATATAGGTAAATAATTAATTATTATAAATTATTGTACTTTGCACTAACTATAATTTTTGATTAATATATATAAGTATTTTAATTTTTAATGAATATTAATGTGAGCACAGCTATTTTTGTATGTGAGCACAGTCTATTTTTGTATGTATGCACTTATATATATATATTTAATTTTGGATTTTTTTATTTATTATTTCAATTTAAATTGAATTTAAGCTTGCTTAGGAGGAAATGAAGTTTTTTTGTTTGAATTTTGTCATTGGTTGGGTAAAATATTCTGTGTTAGATTTAGTGACCAATCGGGGGGTGGGGGTGGAGGTGTTAAATTTATAGTCTTTTATCAAATCTGTAATTTTTGAATATCGCCATTTTACTCTGTATTTTTTCTTCTTTCTGATGAAAATCAGTCCTCTGGTTGAAATATTATATTATTTCTTGGATTTATAAGTCTTTTTTTGTTTATATATATATATAATGAACATTTTTATGGTTATAAATTTAAAAAATCTTTCTGGGCCAATCATATATTAGTTTTATGCATGGAGAAATTATTCTGTTCAGCCCACAGAATTCTGTTTAATGTTTCTAGAATATCCAAAATAGTTCATCCATTGAAACAGAAAATTCTTTCTCTGATAATCTCCACTAATGTTTCAATGAAATTGCATTTATCTTTGTCAATGCTAAAGTCTTGAAGTACTACAGTTCATCATTACAACCATAGCCTTGAGAAAGACAAATGCAATTTCATCGAAACATAGGTGATGTAATTCAGTGATGGATTTTTCTATTTCAGCGGATGAAATTTTTTGGGAAATTTTAGAAACTTTAAACAGAATTCTTTGTGTGCGGGATGGAATAACTTTTATATGCAGAAAACTAATACATGATATGACCGAAAAAATTTTATTATACGTTTTTGAAGACATTTCTAAAATTTTAATACACTAGTCCAAAAGTCAGCAAACTTTTTAATATGAAGAACTATTTTGTTTAAATACCCCCCTCAAGGAAAAAGGTATCCCTCCACATTAATCTGTCTAAATTATAACAAATATAAAAATTCTCTTAAAAATAAACAAATGAAAACAAAAAATTACATTGACAGTTCGATTTATTCACAAATTTCTACTATTTAAATATTCATCCTGTACAATAATTATTATCCTATAATAAAGCTGAATTTAAGAAATAATGTTGTAATGCACATTTTATCCTTCCTAGAGTCATCAAAATAATTTATTTACAAATTGCAAGAGGAAATAAAAAACATGTTTATGTTTAGCATGATAAAAAAATTGCTAGATTAGAATAAAAGAGCGACATTTGACTCGTGAAACACATTTTTTTGATTCCCGCACTAGTCGAATTAATCGCATTAATTATGACAAGAATAAGCCCTTTTTCTTCACAAATTCCATAAAAATTATACAGTTGAAAGTTTATTTTATAAATATGGTAATATTTAATTTCAATTTATTAAGAAAAAAAATATAGTTGAAGCACAGACAAACTATAATTTGAAGACATAATAAGTTAAAATTATAAGATGACTTAAACTTTTACAAGTAAATAAACTAATATGTAGATATATTTAAAAATTAGAAAAAAAGTTCAATAAATATTTATATATTACTAAGTTTTTCTAATGAAGTGTCTATTTTATTTTTGTTTAGTCTACTAGCTCCCTCTATTTAATCAAAATCACACTTTTCTTTATTTTTTTTAATTTTTGCTGTAATATCCTATAAATACAATTTATCCAAACCACTTCAAACACTTTTTAGCAAAACTCTTTATTTGTACATATACATACACCTGTGTTTCTACTGACTTGCAGTCTTTTTCGGAGCGGTAATATTGATCTCTTAGTGATGTAATTAATTTTTTTTTAAAAAAGATAACTTCCAATTGTGAAATAGAGGAGGTGGAAAAGCACAAACGAAAAATATTTTAAAAAAACTTAGATTTTGAAAAAAGATTACATTAAATTACTAAGTGAAAAAAAGAAATCACTAAATAAGCTGAATTGTTTTGTAAAGAAGAAAATAAAAAAGCAGGTAGGTTAATTAGTAAAAGTAAATGATTGTTTTGGTTTATTATTTTAATTATGCTTTGTAAAAATTTAACCCTGCCATGAAAATAAAGATGAAGGGAAATTAATATTTTTATAGTAATATTAATAAAGAGCTATCAGACAAGGAGAAGAAAGACCATGGTATTTCTTGATCTTAAAAAACACCATGGTCTTTACTACAGATGAAAACATAATAAATGAAATTAATCATAGAATTAAACTTGGTTGGAGTGCTTTTGGTAAAAATAATATCAAAGGGAAATATACCAATGTGTTCCCAGAGGAAGGGTTTTAATAAATGTGCTTTACTAGTTCTTACTTATGGATCAGAGATTTGGACACTTAACAGAAGAGAAATACAGAGACTTCAGACCACTCAAAGAAGTATGGAGAGATGCATGTTAAGAGTAACAAAAATATATTGAAAATAAAATACATGGGTAAGAGAACAAACGGGTCTTATTGACATTATTGAAAGAATTAAGAGACTAAAATGGAGTTGGGTTGGACATATTGCTAGAAGAGATACTAGATGGACAGTTGAAATCTTAAACTGGATTTAAAAGATTTAAAAGACCCAGAAAAAGACCACATGTTAGATGGATGGATGAAATAAGGGAGTGGGTGGAGATGATGTGAAGAAAAAAGTTTAGAGATCAGAGAAGATGGTTTGAACTTGGAGAGACCTTCATCCTGCAGTGGATTGATAATAGTTGAAAATATTGATGATTAATACAAACCAGATAGAGCAAGTATATATATATATATATTGTATATTCAAAACTATAAATAATAATGTTTATGTTATTTTTAGAGGAATTTACTATGCTTTAAAAATATGATTAATGAAGAGGGGATAAAAGAACTATTGTTGAAATTGTAAAATATTACAAATCTATAAAAACTCTGTGGCCAGGCTTTTAGATTAATGGTATTCTAGCAATATATAAATTAAGCATATTAAAAAGAAAACATTTTACCATTTGATGATAAAAGCAATTATTATTGTTTTAAAAAAAATTTGTACTTAATACCAGATATCTGTAATATCATACTTTCTTATTCTTCTCTTTCACTTTCTTTGCATATCTTCATATATTCATATATATATTCTTTATAACAGTTCTTTCATATACACTTCAATGCAAACAAATTTTCTTAAAAACTCCTTTATTTTCCTTACAGTTTCGACTGTCCAGCCATCTTCATCAGAGCTCTATGCTAGCAGAGAAGCATAGAGCTCTGATGAAGACTGCTGGACAGTCAAAACTGTAAGGAAAATAAAGAAGTTTTTAAGAAAATTTGTTTGCATTGAAGTGTATATGAAATAAGTGTTATAAGCTATATATACATGCTTGATGGTGTTTTGGGTAGAACACCATCTGTTGACATAAATACAAGCATTAGCAAGTTTTTAACTTGTTTTTTGTTTTTCATAAATGTACCTCTGAGGTCTTTCTAGCAATGATATATATTGCAGAGGCTTCTACTATGTTGTGATGCTGAACTGAGATCAGACCCATATAGCTATCTGGCTTGCTATGCTGAGTTTGAAGACATTATGTGTCTAAAAGATTCACGCTTGCAAGCTGAATAGAAACTGTTTCATAAACGCTCAGAGTTTGTGTTTAGATCTAGTTTCTAAAATTCCTGTCTTTCACTGATGATAACAAATAGCTTGAAATCATGATCTGAAAGTGGAATTAAAGTTAGAGATAGTGAATGCATGTTCTGACGTTTATGTAAACATACACTTGTCGGTGTTTTTGGTAGAACACCATCTGTTGACATAAATACAAGCGTTAGCAAGTTTTTAACTTGTTTTTTGTTTTTCATAAATGTACCTTTGAGGTCTTTCTAGCAATGATATATATTGCAGAGGCTTCTACTATGTTGTGATGCTGAACTGAGATCAGACCCATATAGCTATCTGGCTTGCTATACTGAGTTTGAAGACATTATGTGTCTAAAAGATTCACGCTTACAAGCTGAATAGAAACTGTTTCATAAACGCTCAGAGTTTGTGTTTAGATCTAGTTTCTAAAATTCCTGTCTTTTACTGACGATAGCAAATAGCTTGAAATCATGATCTGAAAGTGGAATTAAAGTTAGAGATAGTGAATGCATGTTCTGACGTTTATGTAAACATACACTTGTCGGTGTTTTTGGTAGAACGCCATCTGTTGACATAAATACAAGCGTTAGCAAGTTTTTAACTTGTTTTTTGTTTTTCATATCTATATATTGTAACAGGATGGGGGGTATCAAAATGAAAAATGATTGAACTGGGTGATGGAAAATCATCATCACTCCAGTAAAATTAAATTATACAAATATCAATAATTTGCAAAGCATATATAAGTAATTTATAAGAGTATGAAATTAGAGAATCTGTGAGAGAGTAGATGAGAGATCAGACAGCTAACTCAGAAGAGCAACTAAAATGTAATTAATCACATATCAAACAGCATTATAAAGAAGTAAGTAATACTCAAAAGAAACCATTCATCACATAAATGATCCACAATAAAATATAATGAAATCTGTACAATAAATCAGATTAAAATCAACAGTCCATCTTATGGCTGGATTTGAACCATAAAAAATATAAATCAACAGTCAACCTTGTGACTGAATTGGAAATGGGTCTTCTTTAGACCAGGCTAACTATTGAGCCTTTGCCACCTTGGGCAATTATATAAACATAACTTGGATGCACCAGCTTAGTGCCCATCCATTAAAAATACACAATAATCAGAAATCAAAACAATAATGCTGGGACATTTAGAACATGCTGATCATCATCAATGCCTGGCCACTTGTACTGGCCAACTATAAACTTAAATTTTTAATAAGACTAAAGTAAAATAAAAAATAATAGTGAATGGGCTTTAAAGAGTATCCTCTTTTGCACCAACCAGGATGATGATTGATCATCTCTGGATGCCCCAAAGCACTAAGTACACATCCCTATTTTTCCATGTCCGAAATCTAGCTCAGAGAACACAAGCTCTATTACTGTATGTGACCAAGAAATGATGGAATACAATTTTTAACAATTAAATACAAGTTTATTCATAACAAAAAAAAATAAATAAATAAGGTCTTATAAGGGTTCTGATTTTAAAAAGTATACAATAATAAAAGTCATTACACTGTAATATATAAGATTACTACAAAATTTAAATTATTACATTAGCTTACAAAAAGTATAATAAAATATATTCAACTTATTACTATTATATATATATTTTATAATTAATTCAATTGGAAAACACAAATTTTACACATATACGTGTGTATAAACAAAATATACAATTTAAAATTTCATTTCAGTTTATAAGTTGTTTTTTTTATCAAACTAAATAAAGTCAACTTTTATTTGACAAGTACTTATTGATTAATTATCAGCATTCTTAGACCAATTTAAAAGAGTTGCTTTTACGATTTTAATTCAAACAAAATTATGTTTGCATTTGTATATTCTTCTTTTAATGTCATTTTTTAAATAAAGATTTACCAAAACAATTTCTTTAAATATATATCAAATCGTCTTTCTTTTAGACATTTGACTCAAGCAAATTATTTACTTGTTTTGCTTTAAGTTATTCATTTATAATTTTAAAAGTCATTTTAAGAAATATTATGTTAAAATAACTCACTGTATATACATGTGACGTGTTTATCGGCAGTTCCCTCCATGTATAGATAAACAGTAGCATAAGTAGATCAATTTCTTCATGCCTTCTCTTGTTAAGATTGGTTTCTAGTCCATCAGAAAAAATATAATTCCGGGCTTGTTGTCATCATCAGGGATAATTATTCAAGTAATTAGTTGGAATACCATGAGCTTACTTTTGTAGTCCAAGCAATTGTCAAGCTGTCTTCTAGAACATATTTAAACAGCTAGTTGATCCAGAAGTGACCCTGGCTTCATGAATAAAAACTCTGCAGTAAACTATAAGGCAGCTAGCTATTGGACTGTACTCCCTTAAATCTTCATAGATCTGTATGAATCTGCTAGTTATTTTGCCCTCATTTTTTTAGGCTATTGATTTAGAAGTGACCCAGCTTCAAATAAATCAAAACTCCCGTGAAGGAAAATATTAGCAGCTCTGGATCTGCTGTCCTGTCTTCAGCTATACCAATTCATGGTAGATGGACTGCTAACTCCCCAGTTAGCTAAAACCAACTGCTGCACCTTATCAAGTTGCAGTAAACTATTGAAACCAATTTTCAGCTGACCGTTCTTACAAAAATTATTATCCAGACTGACTGATATTTTTTATCAGCCTTTTTTATAAAATCATCTGAGTTGTTATAACAACACCTTGACTAAAAACAGAATTTTATTTTTATCTCTCTAATCCCTTGGAATCTATATACATGTTTTTACTTAGGGGATTTCTAATAGATAAAAATTTTGTTTAATTAATTAAAAAATTCCAAAAATAAGTATGGTGTTTTTACATTTCAAAATAATAATAATAATAATAATAATAATAATAATAATAATAATAATAATAATAATAATAATAATAATAATAATAATAATAATAATAATTCAGACCTTTTAAAAGTTTAATTTATAAAACAATATTTTAAATCAGAGTTATTATTTATTTATTTTTTTTATTTCAGTAAATGTAGAAAATATCTACTATAATTTTTGTCTGTGTTTATTTCTAATTTTCCTTTATTTTACATATATATATATATATATGTGCGCATACACCATATTAGTGTATGCTATGTAAGCCAACTGGTTACAATATATATATTATATTTAATGTTTTCACAGTTATATGATGCAAATAAAGTATTTTGGGGGTTAAACCATATATTATTTTGTATTAATTCCCAATGTTTCAATGAAATAACCATCATCTTTGTCAAGTGTTAGATCTGAAATAGTAATGGGATTGAGTGTGAAGTAAAGAATGAGATTGAGTTTGGGGACCATGTGATGTAAATAAAGCTGATGAAATTACAAAGAAATCAAGTCATATGTCACATGACCTAAAAGCTGAAAAAGCACAGCATATTCCAGCATAGGGGAGAACATTTATTTCATGTCTTCTCATATCAACATGAAATCAAATAATGATGAAATTGAAAAAAATAAACATTTTGTTAATTCACATATTCTGAAAATCAACTATCAAATACATATATGTGATTGTTCTTTTACTCCATGCTCAATCTCATTACTATTTGAGATCTAATATCAGGAATTAATACAAAATAATAAACGGTTTAACTCAAAAAATATTTTATTCATAAGATATCAGTAAGTACATACAATACTTATTTTTGTATTTTTAGAAAATAAAAGACATAAAATCACCAAAAGCTGTCAAGCATTGGTGGCTGAGTGGTTATCACAGCTGCCTTACAAGCAGTTGTGCCGGGGTTCGCTTCCCGGATGACACTTTGCCACATAAATCATCAAAAGCTATTTAATTGCAGTTACTTTGAAAAAGATAGGGCATTTTTATAGGTCAAAGTTGATAATTATATTTGTAATATGTTCAAATAAATAATAAAATATTGTCAATTCTTGCAAACATTTTTTTTTATTTATCCAAAATATTACATTGTTTAAAGATCAATTTTTGCCATTCTTATTTGAAAGACCCTAGTGGCAACTTCAGAAATCTTTGCAACATTTTGTTTCTACAATTAAACTTTTATTATACATCATATTTTCATAATCTTTGCATTATTTACTACAAATATATATATAAGTATAGAGGATTTGAACTCAGATTTTCAAGCACCCTTCAATTATCCACACTATCTCATACAACTGATACACATGACCACACACATGTAGAAAAGATTAATAATCACCAATATACGTATTTCGTGCTAAACCAGCACTCATCAGTTGGTCCAGACTATCATCTCTCACACATATATAATCAATGCTCAGTTTATATTAAGATAGCAAATCTTCATACTTTAATGGAAAGGCTTCAATCCACTACAACCTCCAACTTTTCAGCCATCCATATCATTGAAAATCTGATGATGAAAACTCAAATCCCATGCTGATGCTAATATTATTGCCATGCCCATGTTGACCTGAAGTCCTCATGTATAGGATAGTATCCATTAAATACATATAAGAGGGATGGACAGGATACAAGCTTAATATGTAAATATTTGAAACCAGGCACTCTTCACAAACCTGGGAACTTAATTGTAAATATAGAGGATTTGAATTCAGATTTTCAAGCACCCTTCAACTATCCACACTATGGGTTTATTACACTCTTTGGTACTTTATTTTATTGACAACACAAACTATTTGATTTTTGCATATAGTGCAAATTAAAGTTATTGTAAAAATTATGACATAAACCAATTGTTCAAAAATTCAATATGGCTACCATGTTAATCAAAATGTTAAAACTGCAGACTGAAATTAGATCCTATTATTTTTAAGTATTGCATGTATAAAAATATTTATTTATATACTATTTCAATTTTTTTCTTGGGAAAATGTGTTTAAATCAATCAAAACACAGTATCAAAAAAATTACATACAAAATAGATAACTCTTAAAAAGTATTTTGTATTTTTATAATGATTATAAGGAACAGTTCGAGAGATTGTAATCGTAATGATAAGAGAACATTTGCTTTTATCAGAAAAGATGTTATTATAGAGTCATATACAAGGTGTGGCAATTTAATTCCAGGAATTCACCTTTATGAAATATAAGTGGAAGTATATCTAGTGGCTACTGTCACCTTTAAAGTAGTCTCTTTATGCATCGATACAAATGATTAAAATGGCGTTCCCATTTCTGAAAGCACATCTGGAACTCATTTTCAGGAATACTGTTTGCGGTTGTACCATATTTTTTTTTGGATATCAGTTATATTAGAAAATCTTCATCCCTTTAGTGCAGTTTTTAATTTTGGAAATAACTAAAAATCACATGAGGCTAAGTCAGGTAAATAGGCAGGTCTAGTTGTGTAATTGATTTTTTGGCCAAAAAACTCTTACAATGAATGTACTATGACTTTTGATCACCCATTTCTATGCCAAAGTGTATGCATGGATATTTATTATCTTTTCAATAGCTAACCAACTAATAGTTATATCAGCTTAAAATTTACACGTGTTAGCTTAAAAATGTTCAAATACGGATCTTTAATATTTGCTTGATTTGATATGATGTGATGTATTGTGACTTCTCCTTAAATGAAGTCAAGAATATCTCAGCAATTATGTCCAGATAAACCTGTTAGCCACTTTATTTTCCATTCGCCACTCTAAATTTTCCCATATTCTGCTCCATCCCATTTCCACAACATAATCTTTGTCAATTTTATAACTTTTATATCTAAATCCCCTTTATATTATCCCAAACCCAGCATAAAAACCAATAATTCACTTTCTGTATAATCACTTTTTTCATATTTATTCTTCCATAACTTCATTATATGTACCCTTTCTGTTTTCAAGCATTTATATTCAATTAACAAATGCCTAATATTTTCTATTCCTTCCTTACATAATTTACAAAATAAATCACCCATTTTTTCCCATTTACATGTATATTCTCTTGTAGCTAAAGATCCCGTTCGAGCCTTAAATAATAAACTACTTTCTTACTATTATCATATATTAACTCACACCTAATATTCTGTTTATTTCTATATATATTTAAACTCTTTTTATTCTCCATACCATTTCTCCAATCTTTTTAACTCCCTATTCTTTATTAATAAATCTATTCTTTTATCCCATTCCTTACTACTACAACACTCAACATAATCATCCCATCTTTTGTACAAATATACTGATATAAATTCTTTATCCAAATCTTTTGCATACCGCATTACCTTTCTCACCCATCTTGTTACCTGCCCTTTACCCATAACCCAATTAAATACTATTTGATATAATTAGATCATGGGCGACCTCACACGGTCATTGCAGGAATTAAATTGTCACACCTCTATATAATGTTATTTTCAAAGTAGTTTATAACCTAAATAAACATTATATATATATATAAAATGGTTACATTAGAACTTGGTATAATGTTATTTTCAAAGTAGTTTATAACCTAAATAAACATTATATATATATATAAAATGGTTACATTAGAACTTGGTAGATTTATTTATATTTTGCTAAGATTTGAAAACTATCACTTGAAAATATTGCAGTAAATATGTAAATTGATTAAATAGTGTTCACAATAATAACACATGATTGTTGAAGAATTGAAGAAGTACATTTTCATAAAAATTGAGTTCATATTGCAGTATGATTTTAAACCAGAATCTTATCCGAAAGAAAGAGAACTCATAAATTTTATAGATTTTAATTTTACCATTGGATTGTTAGGTTCTTGTGAGTTTTCCTGGAAACCAATATGGCAGCTCGTATTTTTGATAAATCTACAGTTTCAGAGGCCCGCGGAAGATGTTTACAAGAAATAGCTTCTAGAAAACATCATATTTAATACTTAACATTTTATTTTTTATTATTACAGTTATTTACACTTTATTCATGTTAGTGGTGTGCAGTGTGGTTGCATAAATCCAGGTGATTTTTCTGCCATTCAATTGACATTATGTCATAATTACAGAAGTAAATAAAGCTGAGTTGCAGTCAGAGAATTTTTGAGCCCTCAAACCACATTCTTCTATGAAGGGATATTCTGTTTAAACAAGATTTCACATTGCATAGTCACTGTAGCGGTGTTTAAATGTAAAGTTTCATATTGTGACCATTAACACACTTTTACAGAAGTGCAAATCCCGTATCTTTGGAAATATTCCACTGCAACACATTCTGCCACAGAAAGATCCTAAATTTTGATTATGATGACAATTTACTAAAAAAAATACTGACAAAAAAAAAACAAGCTGAATTTTTTTTTCATGTGTCATAGTATCAGCCTGGAAGTGAACCCGCTAACCCGGTACAACTACTTGTAAAGCAGTGGTCACTGACCTCTTGACCCCCAATGCTTGACAAAAACAAGCTGAATTGAAACCAAAATACAACAAAGTTACGAACATATTGCTGCTTCTACATTGTAATATAAGTAAAAAAAAAATTAAACAAGAATTCTTCATGAAATTTATCAAAATGTATTACTTTTTTAAAATTTAACAATCGATTTATTATTATTATTTTTTTAAATTTAACAACTAAATCATCTTCAGAAGATTGTGGGCCCTTGAAACTGCATATTTATCAAAAATACTAGCTGCCATCTTTGTTTACAAGAAAATTCACAAATAATGATTATTATTTTATATCAGTATTAATGAAATAAATTATTATTGCTATATAAATCACTGTTATATAATGAGTGTGCTAATAGCTCTTAAAAAGCTTTTCAGAACATCCCTATCCTCAGACCAGTTTCTAGCTCTGGCTTTCATCAGTGAGGTGCTAAGATAATGCTTGAATATTCTAGTGCTTTACTGACAAAAGCCAGAGCTAGAAAGTGGTCTGAGAATGCGGATATTCTGAAAGGTTTGTTAAGAGCTATTGGTATGCTCATTATATAACATTTGTAAGTAAAATTTACTAAATCAAGTCACGTGATATATGACTTGATTTCTTTGCAAATAAAGCACTGTTAAAACATTAAAACAATATATATATATTAAATATCATCTCGTAAAGTTTTTTTAAAAAAAGATAAAGAGTAACCTTTCTTAAAATATAAAGTGAGATCATATGAAGTCAATGGAATTTTGAATTTTTAAAATAATGAGGGGGAGGGGTAGAAAAGGGATCAGTCTAGCCAATTTTTTTGTTAAAGATGTGATCTCAGAAATAACTGAGAAAATACAAATAAATAGGAATTTTTAATCTTTTAAATTGTAACCAAAATGAAAAAAAAAGTTTGACACTACTAATTAAAATCTTCATTGTGATAATTAGAAATCATTAAGTTTTTAAAATATTTTAAATAATAATGTATTGAAATATGACTAAGGGGATGCCTTAAAATAAATGTTTAAGTATTAAGTTTCTAATTAATATTTAATGTATATCTTTTGTCTGTTTTATATTACTTCTATACAATTAAAAAGGTATATATCATTATTTATAAATATAGATAGAATATTAATATATATTCCTATAGATTAGACATTTCTACTATCCAGACAAAGTTACAAAGAGGCTTCTTAAATTATTCCATGTGGCAGTCTTTATTATTTTAGAAAAACTTCAGATTATATTAAGTAAAATTTTATATTTAACTTTTAAAACAAATATACTAACAAAATCATAATCACTATGGAGTAAATCAATTAATGGATAGAAATGTTTAAAAATAAAATTGGGGTGAAAAACCCAAAGTTCTGTAAATTACTAAGCTTAATCTATATAAGTATCACATTTCTATTTTGTCATTTGATCAGTTTTATTTTTTTAAAATAATAGTTTTAATTGCTGCAGTGTATAATAAGTGAAAACAGTTTAAAGATAAAATAAATGAGAGAAGGGTGAAAGCTTATCTCTAAATCAGCTGACATGAAGTTGCAACATAGATTTCTGTGAATAAAAAAAGGTGTGTCTAAGAAATGCCATTTTAATTATTTATTATTAGTTATTCATTAGACTAGAGATTATCTACTTTTTCATATGACTTTGATCACATGCTTATGATTATATCCCCCCCCCACAAAGTGTTACATGTAGATAGAAACTAATCCCTATCTCATGTGAGAGTGGTGCCATGAAAATTACACTACTAAAAATTATTCATCTAAGCAATGCAATTTCAATTATTTATTATTACATAAAAATAAATTCGTAGAAAATATGTTGATACAATAAATTAAATTTGCAATTATTATTTACATTTAATATATAAGTAAAATAAAGTGTATTGTTGAATTATTTTTAATGCAGAGCAAAATTGATATTTTAATTAAAGATTGGAAACTAACAGTTAACCAGTTTAAATTCTTTTATTTAACTTAGAAATTTTGTTTGCTTGTTTGTTTATTTGAGTCAAATCTTGTAATTGATTTTTAGTATACCTCTATCAAACAGATTTTCTTCAAATTTTATACACATGTTAGATATTGATGACAATGCAATATTTTAGGGTTGTTCAGCTATTTGTCCAGCATAATGTTGTCAGTAGGCTGAATTTCAAACCCTTCATAAACACAAAAATCTTATGAACAATTTTTAGCATACATATTTCATTTCAAATATTGGAAATATGATATCGTTTTGATTGTCAGTTTTTAAATTTGAATACAAAAAGGCTGATGCAATATAATCGAGTATTAAAAAATAATAAATATATAAAGTATTTGATGAAAACCCTTTTATTTAATTTGATGAGCAATGCTTTAAAAAGAAAAAAACAATTTTTTTTCTTAACCACAATTTTGAGTACGTTAATAATTTTTATTAGTCATTCATTAAACTAACGATTATCCAATTAATGAATAATATTTCCCCAGTGTAATTTTCAGCACACCATTCTCACATGAGACTGATTTCTGTTCACTTTTAACACGTTATGGAGAGGTATAATCTTAAACATATGACTAAAGACATGTGAGTAAAAGTGTGATTTAAGAAATTTTCTTTTTTGTTTGTTTTATACATCAAATTAAATAAAACATTTTTTATAAAATATTTTGGTACTTAAGTATTAATCCGGACACCTAGTACTGTATTTTTTTTTTTTACAATAAATTTAAAATACTTAAAGATAAAAAGTGAATAAAAAAATAATGAAAGGAAAAGATATTTAAAAAAATGAATAATGTATTTGTGACTTCTGCATATTTTGGAAGATGGTCAATAACATCCTTCGCTTCATTGCAAACTTTAGCACAACGCACCATCATTATCGGCATAAACAGACTAACACTTAAGTACCAATATTTTTTATTTATATTACTTTAATTTTAATATTCACCTAAGTATCAATTAATCAAGCATTGGTGGCCGAGTGGTTAGCACAGCCGCCTTACAAGCAGTTGTCCCAGGGTTCGCTTCCCGCCGACGCATTGACACATATATATATATATCAATCAAATCTTATGACTGTGACAATTTGTTTTCATTGTTTTCAAATTCAATATTCACGCCCCCCCCCCCAGAGTTAGTAATAATCGGCAACAGAAGCCCCCCCCCCCAATAAGCATTATGGTTTAAATAACTATAAAATAATTGCAATTTTCAAAATCCTGTTTATACTTAACACGCAGATTATTTTTTTCAATATTATTTATTATTGTGATTTTCTTTAACTTAATATAAATGAACTTTCTTTATCGCTTTTGACATTAATTATTTTTTAAAATATGTAATATTATATTTAAAATTATTTTTATTTTATTTTAATAATTTGTTAAATACACAACATTATTATCTTTTTAAAAGGAAAAAATAAATAATGAGTCTAATTTAATTCACAGCTTCTGCAGTTTGAAAATAAAAGTAGATGAATAATGTTAGACTACCCACCTGCCCTCTAGAGGCAAACATGTTTTATATTCTTCAACCTTTCACATAAACGAAACAAACAAAAAAAACTGACTATACAATTTTCTCTCTTTACAGAAAATAATAATAATGTTTGCATGAAAAGAACAGCACAAAATATTGCAAGCATTTTAATCTTTTTCACTTTGAAAGATATTTCAAAATAAGCTGTGTAAATACATACAGACCAAATTCGAACATCTTAAATATTTTCCCCTTTATCAAATAACATTATAACAACATGTATTTTATTACAATCTCTGTATTTAAAAACCAAAAGCAAAAACATTTCATGTAAAAGAAAAAAACTCAAGCTAACTGCTAGTAATAATATATAATTATAAATTAAATATATATATATAAAATAACGTTACATTTATATAAATACGTGTAGATTATTAAAAAAAGAAAAATCACAAACAATATTCAATAACACAGAGGCTAAACTCTCCATACAGTAGCACCACCAGTGCAAACCTGAGTAATCAATGGATGCAAGAAGGTATGTGCATAAAATCCCTATCTAGTTCCTACCCATCAACTATCCCCAGGCTAGTTTCTAACTTTGGCTTTCATAAGTGAGGAGCCTTGGATCTGAGAGCACTACACCTTTTTGCACCCATTGATTAGTTTGGCTTGCACTGGCGGAGCTACTGTATGGAGAGTCTAGCTTCTGTGCAAACAGCTTGTGTAAACATAAGAAATGGAGATCATGTGTTTAGTGGTTTAAAATAGTAACATTTCTATAGTGTAATATTCACTACATCACTCTCATGCAAGATAGGGACTGGATTCTATCTGCTTTTAATACTTTATAGAGGGATGTAATCATAAACATATGAACAAAGATATGTAAAGGTCTATGATCCCCAAGATGCATATTTCATTCTGAACCAGCACTCAGCAGTTGGCCCAGACACATATCTTTATCAGCATTCAGTAATATAGCAAATTTCTACAGTTTAATTGTAATTAAAAGGGGTTTGAACTCAGATTTTCAAGTTTTCTTCAGTCATTCACTCTATCTAATATAACTGATACATATAACCACATACATGTGAAAAAGATAAATGATCTTCAATATAAGTATTTCATGCTGAACAGTTTAATTGGGAAGTGTCAAATGTGCCACGCTCACAACTTTGACACAAATCACTTAATGAAAGTATATTAATAATTTTTATTAGTCATTCATTAGACTAAAGATTATCCAATAATGAATAATATTACTCTACATAAATATATGATTCATTATTAGATAATCTCTAGTCTAATGACTGACTAATCAAATTATTAATCACAAACAACAGTTTCATGCCACTTAATCAAATTGTTATTTTTCACTTTTCTATATTATAATGATGGGAAATATTTTTAAGTATATACCTTATTATTCTATAGTATTGTTATCATTTTCTCCATATGTCAAATGCGTTGACCGGGAAGCGAACCCGGGTCAGTTTCTTGGAAGGCAGCTATGCTAACCATTAGGCCAGCAACGCTTGACTTGTTATCATTTCTTATACTGATTAATGCATAATGTTAAATTTCATCTTTAATTTAATTAATAAATGTTTGCTTTTATGTATATGTTTTTAAATCTTAGTTAAGTCTCAACGTAACCGAGTGTGTATATGTATGCAATATGTTAAATAAATACAATATGTTATTTTTTTAAAATTTAGTTAAGTTGTAATATTGAGTTTTAAGAACATTAAATTGTACGCAAAAGATAGATATAGAGTACACACACATATATATATGAAATAGAAAATCATGCAACATTACAATACTAGCCAAAAATTTTTTTTACTAAAATTATTCTACAATCGTAAATATATATATTAAATAAATAGCACTGGATTTTTGTTATGTAGAAGTATAGCTGAAGCATCTGAATAAAACAAATAAAATACTAATCCAGAGAGAGATATAAGAATGATTATAAAACTATTGTCATGACCAATTATCTAAAACTCTAAGAATTAGCAAATACCATAAGAAAATAAAATGCGACCACGAAAGAACAAGATAGAAAAAACTAAATTTATTGTTAATGCTAAAAAGGAAAGAATTGAATATTATTAGATTCTATGAGATATGATGGATTGGTTATGGAAGAAAAAACTAAAAAAGATGTAAAAATTTGAATTCTGGAAGAAAAAGTACATATAATGTATTTATTACTATACGTCAAAAGGAAAAGTATTTGGTGTTGATTTAGTTTGCGCTCATAGCCATTTTGAAATCTAAAGACCAGTCAAAACAATCGCTGACACATCCAAATAATAAATGTTATAAATATTGAATAAAAGTACTTTAAATTCATATTTTAGAAATTATAAGCTAATAAAAATAATATGCTTTATTTCATATGAGCATTTAGTATAATCTTTTAGTATTTGGAAATTATAAGCTTGGTGCAACTTTTGACCGAAATTTCCCCATCCCTGCAAATTCCGGAGCTTTGCGCCATTATATTTTAAATATTTTATGAAAGTAAAATTTAAAAAAAAAAATCCCTAATAAGATAAAGCATATTATTTATACTAGCTTATAATTTCTAAAATATGAATTTAAAAATACTTTTATTCAATATTTATGTCATCTATCAGTTAGTTAGATGCATCAATAGTGGTTTTTAGATTTCAAAATGGCCATGAGCACAAACTAAATTAGGACCGAGAATGTTTTAGTAAACGATGGATTTATAGAATTAAGATGGAGAATTTTATAAGCAGTGTTTTAATAAATGATGGATTTATAGAATTAAGATGGAAAAAAAATTTTTTTTTTCAGATATGCATGAAGGTAGAAAACAAATATTAAAAGATTAAAAAAAGTTACTAAAAGTATTGAAATCAATTAATATATATATATATGTGCTCTGCGCACAGATAATGAAGCTATTCAATGTACGTAAAATTATCAAAAGTTACCGCCGAGCGCTTTCGGGACAGTTTACAGTCCCATATTCATGGCAGCTTGTATTTGGTTAATAACTATAATATTAATGCAAATTTTATACAAATTCATATGCAGATGTTATGTGGACCATTTTCGAGACAGAGAACAGCAGGCCTCTCTTCTATTGGTTGCTGCTGGGTCACTTACACTGTAGTAAGCTTCCCTGACTTTGCATTTGATATTGTTTGTTTCAGAGCAAATGACACTGGCTGTGGTGGGTAAAAAAGCAGGGCCAGTGGCTCTCTCATGCTCAACAAAAACCGAATTGCCTTGAGCTTTGTTTTAGTTCTGTTATAAAGGTATCTATGTTGAGCTACTCTGGTGGCAATGTTAGTTTTAGTCTCTCCATAATATTTTTGTTGCCATGCAATTTCTTTGGGGGCAAGTGATTTTGTACACAACTTGACGGGTGAGTTCAGGTTTGATCCTGTCTTTGGTGTTATTGATCAGTCTATTGGTGTTAGGAGGTGAGCAAAAAGTGACTTCAAAGTCAGTTGATAGTTTATTCATATTTTGGCTGTTGAGTGGATATTTGGGATTAGGATTCTCGGTTTACTTTCTTTCTTGTAATTATGGTTTATTTTATAGAAGAATTTGTTAACTTTTCTGTTGATGGATGATTGAGTGTGTCCTATTTTTCTTAAATCTGTCATATAATTAATAAGATTATTTTTTTTATCTGCCTCATATTTGCACAAATTATGGTTTCTAAACATGAATGAAGAGAGGCTGCGAGTTTGTGGGAGCAAGGTGCATAAGAATTAGAATGTGTCAGACCCCATACTTCCAAATGTTTAATTACCATTCAGTAGTCCAGCCTATCTATATTTTTACTGACACATATGTTGAGGTATTTAACCTGATTATCTTGGTTTTCCCAAGTTGTAGTGAAAATAAGCTTAGTTTTATTCTGGAGGCTGTTGTGGAGATTCGTAATGATATCTTCTGGGGTTGCAATAAATGTATCATCAATGTAATGTGTGTACATCATGTGTGGAGTTGACATGAACAAATGCGAATAGTATCTGCTTTTCATAATGGTCAAGTACAACACTTGCCAATATACCACTTAGTGGGAGACCCATTGGCCAACCTATTCATGCTAAACCATTTATCCCTGAAAATAGCAACTATATTTAGATCAAGCCATTTTAAAAATTCAATGATGAATTTGTCTCATGTAGATGGGCAGTTTCTTGCAATTAATGCCTCTGTGACTATTACAATTGATTCTCTGTGGTCAGTGGAGCCATATAGCTCAGCAACATCAGATGATGCAATTTTGAACGTTTATGGTATAAACGGGCGTTTAATTTTTTCTACAAAATTGAATGATTTGATGGTATAATCGCCAAAACCTAATGTGTCAATAAGCCAGTGATTAACCAAAACTGCGGTGTTGAAATAGTGTGCCCTTCCAAAATGGATCATCAGTCTTAAAAGTTTATCAGGTTTGTGAAGTTGTATAAACTAGCGGGGGGGGGGATGAAGTAAATAAAATATTGGTAAAGCACTTGATAGAATAAATTTGGCTTATTTTGTTGATTATATTGAAAAATAAATGTATAGATTTGAAGATGTGTAAGGAAGGATGGTATTTATATTTTGTTTATTTAGCTTATACTTAGATTGGTTGCTAAATGAATATATATATATATATTGTCAAGCATCGTTAGCCGAGAGGTCATTGCAGTCGCCTTGCAAGCAAGTAGTTGGTTGCAGACGGTTGTGGGTTCGCGTCCCGGCCGATGCTATGACATATGGAAAAAAAATGAATATATTTTTTATAATACTGGAATCACTACTGAGTATTTAAAAGCAATAGTATTCGATATGCAGATGATATGACAAGAATTGTAGATAATAAGAATTGCTATAATTAACAACTTTTATGGGTTATAGAAATTAGATCTAAGCAAAAGATTTTAATGCTTTGTTTGGAATCTAGACCACATGGAATAAAAACATGAACAATTAGAAAAAAATGTGACAAAAATATTGGAGGCACAAAAATGCGGATTTGGAAGAGAATAGAAAAATAAGTTGGAAAGATAAGATCAGAAATGTACAGGTGTTTAAAAAGAATAAGTGAAAAATAATATATATATATTTAAATTAAGATAACAAAAAGGAACAGGATTGATTATATATTTAGTGATAAAGTAATTATAAAAGTTAGGTTGCAAGAGACTGTATATATATATATATATGTAAATATGTTTTATCGGTTCTTACTTATGAATCTGAGACTTGGACCCTTTGTATAAGAGCAATACAGAAACTTCAGATCACTCAATGAAGTGTGGAGACATGCATGTTAAGAATAACGACAAGATTAAAAACGAAAAATAATAATAGGCAAGAGAACAAACAAGTGTTACTGACATTACTGAAAGAATTAAGAGACTGAAGTGGAGATGGTGTGGACATATTGCTAGAAAAGACATAGAGAGACAGTTGGAATGTTAATTCTAAGAGATTATAAAAGACCTAAAAGAAGACCACATGTGAGATGGATGGATGAAATAAGGAATTATGGAGACGAGAGGCTAGAAATCTGAAATGAATTGACATTGGAGAGACTTTCAACCTGCAATGAATCGATAAGGGTTAAAATGATGATGATGATATGCCATGAATATGATATAGTAAAAATATATTCAAAGCATGCTAGGCAGTAATAACACTAACTATTATTTAAAAAACTATCTTCTGTGTGTATTTTCATTTTATCAAATAATATATATATCGAAAACACAATATATGGGTAAGAGAACAAACAGGTGTTACTGACCTCATTGAAAAAATTAAAAGACTGAAGTGGAGTTGGACTAGATATATTGCTAGGAGAGATGATAATAGATGGACGATTGAAATTTTAAACTGGATTCCAAGAAATTGTAAAAGACCCAGAAAGAGACCACATGTGAGATGGATGGATGAAATAAAAAAGTATGCAGGAATGATGTGGAGAAGAGAAGCTAAAGATTGGAGATGGAATGAACTTGGAGAGACCTTCATCCTGCAGTGGATTGATAAAGGTTGATGAAGATATATATATATATAATTATAATTGAAATACACACACACACACACACACACATATATATATATATATATATAAAGTTAACTGAAACTTTAAAGGAAAAAATAGCTATAAATATTGGAGGAGTACAGCACATGGCAGAAAGTTTTGGTTAATGTGGACTGGTTCGATATGGAGCCACATAATACATATTGATGAAGCCTTGCTGTGCTACAGAGGATGATTTGTTCTGCAAGATAAGTTGAAGTTTTATATAATCTAGAAAAATTTCTGTTGCTGGAGAATATTTGATTAATGAGTGGATGAGAAAAAAATGTTGGAATGCAGAGAAAAATATTTAGTTGGATGTGGAAAGATCAAAAAAAATATTGCTAACATTTGGAAAATGATTCGATACATTATTTTAAATATATATAAAAAAATTTTGTCTGTATGTTTATTGCAAGAAGGTTTTAAAATTAAATCATACATAAGATTAGTTGGTTTTTAGTAGGTTTGCTATTAAAAAAAATTTCACTTTAAGAAGGAGAGTGATTTATTTGAGATGTAAGGTAGAGGAGCATGTGTTTATTAATCGCTATTTTTTTTTATATGTCAAAGCGTTGACCGGCGAGCAAACCCAGGCCAGCTGCTTGGAAGGCAGCTATGCTAACCACTAGGCCCCCAATGCTTGACTTTTATTCTATATAAAGAGGTTTGAAGAGTAGTAGAAAAATCATAAATTTAAATATAGAATAAGGGAAGTGAAAAATAAGGAAATATTGATTGCCTTTGTATCCCACAATATACAAATGATGGTTTTTCCATTTGAAATGTCTAAATAAGATTAGAAAGGAGGTAAAAGATGTATGGTTGTGTAGATCATGTATAAATGTGAGAAAAGAGATGAAAAAATGGTTTGTAAGTATAGTTAAGGAAAATATAATACAGTATATGACAAGAGATATGGATGACAAAATAAGTAGTGCAATGGAGATAGTTAGGCAAAGAGTAAGTAAGATAGAAAAAGATGTAAAGGATGTAGGATTAAAATTTAAAATGTTATAGATGAAGTGTGAGCAGATCAATGAATTAATGAATAGAAATGATAAAGAGGAAGTTGATAAAGAAGTCCAGAAGGGGGAAGAGAATGTTACAGATGAAATAGGGAAAGTAAACTTTGAGACAGTCTTGATAGGGGACTCACTAATTAGAGGATTGGAGATGTAATTGCAAAGGAAAATAGAAATGGGTATGTAAGAGTATGTTTATCTGGACTAGAATTAGGGATGTTACAGATATGGTAAAGTAAAAAGGGAGTAGAGATGTTTATGTTATGGTAGAGACAAATAATTTATCAGAGCAATCAGAGAGAGTAATGGATGAATACAAAGAATTGATTAGTAATTTGAATAAGGTTAATGAAAGAATAAGAGTAGTTGGATTACTACTAAGATTTGGCAATAGGTATATGTTAAATAGAGCATGTTCTATAAATGAGAGATTGAAAAAATTGTGCTAGAGAAATAATGTCATGTTTGTGAAGAGGAAGTTATATAGTAAAGATGAATTTCAAGGAAGTGAAGCATTAGGGAACTTGAATTGTATTATAGTTCAGGAAACTTATAAAGGGGGATAGGGTTTTAAATCATGGTATTATTAAAAAAAAGTTAAGATTGGATGGGATGTAAGAAGTAAACAAACGGTAGCTGATGTAGATATAAATGTAGACATAGAGATGAAATGGATCTGTAAAAGTAATGATAAACAAGCTAATTACAAATGTAATAGAAAATAAAAAATCAAAAGAATTTATAAAAGGATAATAAGAAAGAAAAAATGGTTAAAATTGGATATTTGAATATGCAAGATGGTAGGAGACCATAAACGTGGCTGGAATTAAAACAGTTAAAAACAAAGGGTTTGAGATATTAGCAATAGTGGAAACATATCTAAGAGAAGAAAAAGAACACCCAATGGAAGATTTGGTATGGCAGAGTATAAATAAAAAACTAAAAGAAAAAAGGGGTGGTGGTATAGAAGTTATGCCAAAATATTTAAATACCGTTAAGTGTCAAGAACATTTGTGGTTTGAGATATGTTTAGGAAGACAAAAATGGATGGTGGCTATAGTGTATATGGCTACTGGAGATAGTCAAATTATAATGGAATGGAACAGTAGCATATATGAATACCTTAAGAATATACAGATTTTAAAAAATAGAGGGAAGAAAATAATGGTTATAGGGGATATGAATGGGCATATTGAAGAAATTGATGATATGAATAACAAGACTGGACAGCTTTTGAAAATTTTTTGTCAGTGAGTCAATTTGAGCATTGGAAATTTATCAAGTATTTATGAGAGGCAATACACATGGGCTAGAAATAATATATTTCATACAGTAGATTATGTATTAGTAGAGAAAGAAGGAATAAATAAAATATGGAAAATTAAAATGTTTGATAATGAAACAAGAGTATGAAATGGTGATCATATTTTCTTCATAATAGAAATGGTTAGTAATGTGATGGAAAATAGTAATAAAAATAGAAAGTATAGTGAAAGATGTGCATGGAAAATGAGTGATAAGAATAAGTTAGAAGAATATAAAATAAAAGTAAAAGAAATCATGGAAGAGTTTGTTGGGGGGGGGGGTGAATATAAAGACTGGTGTGATGAAGTAGAAAAAGTGACAAAAAGGATTTTAAATAAGTAAATTCAGAATAATAAAAGTAATAAAAAAGTGAGAATTAGTAAAAGTGTAAAAAAAGAAGAAAAAAAGCATGCAGAGAATATTAAGGTGCTATTAAAAACAAAGAAAGTGAAAATGATATTAATATTAAATGGGAAAACTATTTTTAAAAAGTTTGACTAAAATAGATTATTATATAGAGAGAATAACATTAAATAGTAAATTATTGGAGGATATTAATAAAAATAGAATAGATGGGAGTAAAAAAAATTGGAAATATATTAAAAGAAGGTATGTAGGGGAGAAAGAAATAGTATTACTAAATGATGAGGAAAAAGAGTGTAGTTCTAGAGAAGAATTAGATACAATCTTAAATAAGTATTTAATGGATATAGAAAAGATATTAGATGTGAAGGACAGAGTGATAACAAACATAAAAGCACATAGTAATAGAAATATTACTTTTACAGAAAATGAATTGAACGAGGCAGGGAAGAAATTGAAATTGGTAAGACAAAAGGTTTAGATAAATGCAGAGATGGTGATGAATTTGGGAAATATGGCAAAATTTAAATGCATCATCATGTTTTAATAAGATGTCTCAGAAGAGAGAATTTTCAGATAGTTGGAATAATACAAGAGTAAGACTATTATTTAAAGGAAAGAATAAAGATCATAGTAAGTTAAACGATTGTAGATCAATAGTGGTAACAAGTTTTTGCATATATGGTAGATGGAAGGGTCACAAAGTGGATGGAAAAAAATAATATAGTGAGAGAAATGCAAGGAGGTTTTCGATCTTACTAAGAGATAGTATGAAAATAATTATTATACATATCAATTAGGAATTGTAGAATCAGTTACAATTAAAAGTGGGGTGGGACTAAGACAAAAATGCCCTATGTCATCTATTTTGTTTTTGTTATATTTGAGAGAAATGGAGAAAGCAATAAAAAGACTAGGAAAAAGAGTTGAGATATCATCAATAGATGGCAAAGAGGTGTATACATTATCAAGTCTTTTATTTGCTGATATTTTTTGTGCACAGAAAGTAGGGAAGATATGGAAGTTATGCTGAAGATGTGCACAATGATAAGTAAAGAGATGGAAAATAAATTTCATGAAGAAAAATAAAAAATAATGATGATAAATTCTGGATAAAGAGAAGAGAAAGAATTTTTATTGGGAGATATAAAGTTAAATGTGGTGAATAGATATAACTATTTGGAAATCATCTTAAGTAATCAGAGAAATTACTTGGATGAATGGAAAAAAAAATTGATAAATGAAGCAAAAAAAAAAGGGACTGATAAAGAAATTAACAGTATCTTTATATAATAGATATAATGTAACAAGAATTGTATGGAAGGGAGTAGCAGTAGCAGGATCAACTTATGATAATGATGCATTTTGTGTAAGTAAAAGGATGTTAGATTACTTAGAAAAAGTACAAAGAGAAGTAGGGAGACATGCCTTAGATGCAGATGTTTGGATGACAAAGAAGGCAATTCAAGGAGAATAGGAATGGTCAAGGTTTTATATGAGAGATGCAAAAAGCAAAATGAAAATTTTCAATAGGTTACAATTTATAGATAATAAGAGAATAGCCAAAATAGTATTTAATTGAATTACTAGTAAAGGGCAGCCAATAAGATAGGTGAGAAAGATTGTACAGTATGCAGAAGATCTGGATAAGCAGCAAAGAATGAAATAGAAGAATAGACGAATTAATAAAAAAATGGAAGAGTAAAAAGAGTTTAAATATAAATGGAAGTAAACAGAATATCGGGCGTGAGTTAATTTACAATAATAACAAGAAAAGTAGTTTACTGTTTGATGCTCGAACAGGATCATTAGCAACAAGGGAATGTACACATAAATGGAAAAATGTGGGTGATTTAGTCTGCAAGCTATATAAGAAAGGCATGGGAAATATTAGGTATCTGCTATTAAATGTAAATGCTTACAAGCAGAAAGAGTACAAATAATGAAGTGGTGGGAGAATAAATATAAACAAAGTGATAAATGGGTCCTTGATATGCTGGGTTTGTAAAAAGATAAGGGGGATCTAAATATAAAGGCTATAAGTGAACAAAGATGATGTGGAAATAGGATGAAGCAGTATAGGGAAGAATATGGGAAAAATTTAGAGTGGAGATTGAAAAGGGAAGGGAAGGTTGCTAATAGGTTTCTCTGGGCATAGTGGCTGAGATTTCTGACTTTGATAAAGAAGTAGCCATATCACATCAAAGTAAAAATAGATAAAAGAATAAAATATACATTGTGTCAATTAGTATATTGTATATAAACATAAAAACAATGCATTTAGCAGTGAAAATAATTTATTTACTACAAGCATAAAAATAATATATTTACTAATTTAAATAATTTATTTAACAAATGAAGCACAGCATGAAACTCAGTCAAAATTCCTACAAATTAAACACAGGTATCAAGAGGCTATTAGAAATGTTTATGTTATGGTTCATTCTAGTGGTAAAGTGTGAAAATAGTGGAATTTGTAATGGCCTACAATTTATCAAATATATATTTTTACTGACATACATTGCTTGCATTTTTCTTTTCTTTTTTTTTCCTAAACAGAATACTTTTTTGAATTTCATTTATTATGGATTTATATTTAGCCTTATATCTATATTTCATTTATTATGGATTCCTAAAATTAGTTTTAATGTAAAATCCGAACTTACATTTGCCTTACGTTTGCATTTATTTACTAAAAAAATATTTCCAATGATTAATATATTATTTTCATTCTTTTATTATATATTTTTTTCATACTTTCATTTAATATACCATAAATTAAGTAATAAATTCATAAATTTATACTTTTATTAAATCCAATTGTTTCTGTAAACTCAATAATAAATATGTTCATTTGTTAGCTTTTTTAAAAATCATTGGTAAAAACTTCATGATTCTGATTGATTGGAAAACATGGAAATGGAGGATTTTCTTCCCACAAATTCAGAAAATCTATTTCTTGTCTCATTTATAATTGTGTAGCTAACTTTATTCATAGAATTTTCATTTTTCAGTTGCTTTTAAATGCTTTTATTTAAATTAGAAACTCGGAGTGCTCGTTTGTTCTTTTGATTATGATCAATTTTGTAACTGATATTTAACAGGCTTCTATCAAATGAATTTCCTTCAATTTTTTTACATATATTAGAAATCATTGGCAATGTAATATGTCAATGAAATCTTTCAAATTGATTTCCTAATTTATTTACTGTAGAGAGATTGGCAGATCATAATTTGAATGTCAGAGATATGCAATAGAGAGTTATATATTTTTTTAAATGCTTTCATTTTTGGGAAAAAAAGGTTACAGTAATAAATATTAATGATCAATTCAAATAGAAATAAAAACAAATTCTACTTTCACTTTTATATATATATATCAAAGAATTGACCGGGAAGCGAACCTGGGCCAACTGCTTGGAAGGCAGCTATGCTAACCGCAGGCCACCAACGCTTGACTCCTATTTTCACTTGATTGTAAAAATTGCTATATTTAAAATGGATGAAATTTTATTCTCTCTTGATTGTAAAATTTATTTTTTTTTTAAATGTTTTTTTCATAAACAAATAATATTGAATTGATTTTTAATGCACCATGAATTTCCTTTAAAATGTTGCAGATGCTGTAATGTCATTTTTATTGTTCTTTAATATTTACAAAAAATATTTGAATACAAAGATGTAAAATAATACATATAAAAATACTTTACTGGATGGCTGCACATAAAAAGATCTAAAAGACATTAAGAGGTGGTCCATTCTCTTATTGTAAAAAGTTATCGAACATGGCAGCTAGAGGGCAGTTCAATTATTATTTAAATAGATTTGTAAAATTTTCACATGTCATTATAGTTATTCATTATTAAAATATTATTTATCATTGTATATATATGGGGAATTATTACAGTTTAATTGGTGTCAAACTTACTGCCTTCACAATTCTGAGACAAACTACTTGATAGAAATATATTATTAATATTTATTAGTCATTCATTAGACTAGAGATTATCCATTTAATGAATAATCTTTCTGTAGTGTTTGTTATTTTCATTACAGCAATCTCAGGAAAGGTAGGGATACATCTTTTTCACATATCTTTCATATTATGTTTATGACCACATCCTTCCACAAGGTGGTAAAAGCGGATAGAAACCAGCCCTACCTTGCGTGAGAATGGTGTAGAGAAAATAATACTACAGAAATATCATTCACTAAACGGATAATCTCTAATCTAATGAATAACAAGATATGAATCCAGATCATTAAAAAAGATTAACAAATATTAAGTGAAATTAATGAGGAAGTATTGAAAATCCCCAGCTAGATACATGTAAACTAACCGTCAGCAAATGTACGTATAGAATGGACAATCTACACTTTAGCTTTAATTGTATATAAACGAACAATCGAAGTTAAAGTATAGGTGGGTCATTCTATACGTACATTTGCCGACAATTAGTTTACCTATAGCTCGCTGGAGTTTTTCGGTAATTCTGCATTAAATTCATCTACATTCCAGCTAACAAAACGTCATATTTGTACAATAAAAATATATAAATTCATTAAAATATAACAAGATTTGAAATACAGGCATTCTTCATATACCTGGAACTTAATTGTAAATTTAAGGGATTTGAACAGACTTTCAACCACCCTTCAACTATCCGCACTGTCTCATACCACTGACACACATGACCACACACATGTAGAAAGGTAAATAATTACCAATATAAGTATTCGTGCTGAACCAGCACTCATCAGTTGATCCAGATTATCATCTCCCACACATGTATATAACAGAGCACTGATTATATATGTGTGTGGTAGATGATAATCTGGACCAACAGAACACGAAATACGCATATTGATGATTATTTATATTATCTACATGTGTGTGGTCATGTGTATCATGGTATGAGATAGTGTGGACAGTTGAAGGATGCTTGAAAGTCTGTGTACAAATTATATTTAAATACAACATTAATCGGAATATCTTTCTGAAAAGTTTAAAACTTCGCAAAATGCAATGCTTTCTCCAGTAGATAAATATTTTATTTTCTAGCAATAGATAAACATAACACAGGAAAGTTATTCAAAGTCATAAACATTCTCACGTTATATAATATAAATTGATTTGTGGTCTGTGCGTCCTTTTTTTTTAACTATTATTTCAAATTATTTAGAATTCTATTTTGCAAAAAAAATATTTCATTATGAAGTCTGCATACGTTTTTAAGAATATTACTGCTTACCGGTTTTGTTACATTAATCCAGTTAATTTAATTTAAGAATTTATTCGTGTTTAGAAAGAAAAATTAAATACAGCTGATTCATCTTTTATAAGAGACTTCTCTTTCTTCCTACTGCGCTTTACAAGAAAAGGAAAATCATAAACGACTAGTCTTTTTTTTATAACTTACACTTTATTTTTACTAGAAATTTATATAAATACAGCTATTTTTATAGTAGATTTCATTATTATTATTCCTTTTATCTTTCTTTCTTTAATTTCATTTCTTTTTTATTTTTGAAATTCTTTACTTTTTCCAATCAAATGAATTTCTCCTTAACCTGTCATCGCTAATCAGATTGTTTAAGAATATGTTTTGAATTGGTTCTAAATCCTCCACATTGTATCAGGATGCTATTACAGACTCCAGCTAACCTATATTGTATTATTTCTCGAAGAGTTTTTTTTTTTTTCTAACTTCCTTTTCCTTAGGTAATCTCTCCAGCTGATGACACAGAGTTTCATAACTAGTTTTTAATGGTTCAGACTATTTTCTACTTGGTCATTGTGCAGGTAAGTTTATAAAACCAGTTTAAAAAATAAAAATAAATATATATCTTTTAAGAAACGTTCAATTTCATCTTTGATCTATGCTATCAATCTCCTTCCCTATTGATTCTATTTACTTCCTGAATAGATAATCTCCATTTTATTTTTCAATGAAAGAAAAGTCTAGAAGGACAAAAGAAAAGTTATTTCTTTAACAAATTTTAACTAGTACTATTCATAAAACTATCTTGAAGTACTATCTATATACTATTATAATATATATTTTAAAAAATGAAATTTTCTCATAAATAATAACTTATTTGTTATTATATCCTCCCTTCTTCAATGTTCTCCATGACTCCAAACTAAAAAAAAAATAATCTTAACTTCTATTAATACGCTTTAAACGTATATAGGTGAAGTTAATAAAATACGTGAAAGTTAAGAATGGATTTATAATTGCTATAACTTCTACATTTTGTAATTTTTTAAATTTTTTATGCTAGAGCAAGGATGTCCAACAAATCGATATTGATCCACCGGTCGATCGCAAAGCCATTTTTGGTCGATCGCGAGGCCAATCTGGCAAGAAGCTGTCGGGTAACGAGTGAAACAAATTATGTCAAGATTTTCAGTTTTTTTGTTATAGTTCTAAATTTTTTTCCAATTCTAGATAGGTGAACTCCACTAAGTCGTATCATTATTGAAAATAATATTTTTAATCTTGATTTAATATAGCTAATTTGAATTAATAAATATAGTTAATAATTACTCATGTTGCTTTAATTCACCCGACATGAGTTTTTTGGCCTGTTAAATAATTGTTATTTTTTACTAGGTAGATATATAAAAGTGGTACGTATTTCACACCTCCCTCCACTTAGACTACGCCTATGACAAGTCGATCGCCTATGACAACAAGTCGATCGCAAAACATTTCTAAAATAAAAAGCAGATCTTATCAACACAAAAGTTCGCTACCCCTGTTTTAGAGTATTATAATTTCTGTTTTGGAAATTCATTACGAAAATCCTCACAATATTAATAATAAACAAATATACTGGAGTTTCACTTTGTTAAATAAATAACTTTTAACCAAACACCTTTGTGGACTAATATACTTGTTATGTCTGTTCGTTAAATTTATTCCATAGAAAGATTCAATCAGCGCGTATTATATATATATATGAAGGTGTTAATTTGTATTACGCGTTCAATCGGGACAATAACATTTTATGTAATACTAAAACATATGAAAACAATAATTTAAATTAATAATAATGTTTTTTAAATAGCATGCTTCCAAGTTCAGTTTATTTACAACAAACACACACATACTCGAATTGTGAAAACAAACTTTTATATACCAGAAATCAATAAAAATAATCAGAGGGAAGATCAAGATATGAAACTAGCAATGGAGAAGGAAAGGAAGCTAATCTGTCTTGGAAACTCTGCCCTTCATAAATGGCGAAGACAGGCTGAAGCATGCTACAATTCAACCGGAGTTTATTACTATTACGTACGCCTTCGAGCTAATTACATAATATCGAAAATATACTTCAATAATAATTAAAAATAAGCTAATGAAATTATTTATTTTTTCATAAGTTATAGCATTGGCCAGGAGGCGAACCCACAACCGTCGGCAACCAACTACTTGCTTGCAAGGCTGCTGCAATGACCTCTCGCCTAACAACGACTTTATTACTTGGGAGTTCGTAAGAAATTCGAATGCCAGAATCGATCCTAGGACCTCCCGAACCGAAGTCGGACACTACCGATTACGTATGTTTTTATTAAAATATTTTATTGTTTCTAATAAACCAATTTCGCAAGTAAATTATACAATTCATTTAATTAAAGTGATATTTGACTAAATTAAGTTCCGTATACAGCACGAAACTAAATTTTATTAGTGTAAATCGTCAGGAATATATTACGATGCACATGGTGTCAAGAATACAAAATACATACTATACATACATATAAACAGTGAATAAATGCAATTATAAATATCCAAACTCAACGTTCGTCATTTCATTTGATTTATAATTAGAAAATGCTTACTGAGCAAAATAAAACTAATCCATTCATTACGTACAATATTCAAGTTGTTATAAACAGTATATATATCATTGCGCACGCCAGAAATATTGATTATATTAATTGCTAAATATAAGTGTATTTACGACAACTTTTAAATTGAGAAAATTGTCTATCAGCTATACTAATATAATTATCAGCTAAAATTAATTAATGTAAAGCAAACACTAGTTTTCAAATACTAACATTTATTTCTACAATTGAAATCTTAAACTGGATTCCAAGAGATTGTAAAAGAGCCAGAAAGAGACCACATATGAGATGGATAAATGAAATAAGAAAGTGTGCAGGGGTGGTGTGGAGAAGAAAAGCTAAAGATCGGAGAAGACGGATTGAACTTGGAGAGACCTTCATCCTGCAGTGGATTGATAATGGTTGATGATGATGATGCTGATGATTTCTACTATATAACCTCCATTCATCCACTTGCATGAGTCATTATCCCAAATCAAATTAGGTAGAACAGTCTCAAAATTGACAGTTTTCAGGACAAACTACCAACACTGAGATTTCCCCCTCTAATGATCAACGATTTGATAGGACTAATGATCTAGCAATATATTATAAGAGCAACATCTATTGTAATTTGAAGTGATATATTATGATAAACTTGATTATCAGAAATACATTTGTGAGAGCTTATGATTAATTAAAAAATGCAGGGATAGCAGAACAAATTATATGAGGGTTGGAAATTTGGGGGCATATTCGTTTCAAATACGATATGTTTCAAAATTTCAAGCAGTCACACAATTTGTTCTTTTACCTCTGTATTTTCAGCGAATCAAAAGATTTTATATATTTGTTTCTGAATCACTGTGTCAGTTTAAATTACAATATAACGTTGCCCATTGCAATAAGTAGTATCATTGTTGGTAACGATTGTTTCTACGTCAGAAAGTAATCAAATATTAGTTTTGGATAAAATGAGATCATATCTTCAATTGTTGTTACCTTGTTTTACAAAAAGAGTTTACACTATACCAGCAACAATTTTGAGAAACAATTTACTATCAGTTTAAAAAAAACTAATTGAATATGAAATTTCATCTAGATTTTCATATCTGTTTCAGTGAATCTATAAATCCACTTCAAAAAAGGATACGATCCAAAATACTATTCGCATTATGAACAATTCTTTTTTTTTTAAAGCAACTATTTGTAATAATAATAATAATAATAATAATAATAATACTAATATTTATTGCCACAAACTTCTTTGCAGTATACATTTATGTGTTCATGTGTGTATAAAAGGGAGCAAGCAAATTCCAAACGGTTAGTTTTACCATATTTAAAAACACCTGTTGCAATAAAAAATCTTGCTATGCCTGCACATACATATATATCACTCACACATTTAAAGATTTCTTGACAAAATGTTTGGAATATTTCTATGCCATGTTTCTCTCTGATATTTTTTTTTCTATAAAATAAGCAAAAAAATACAAAATAAATAAATAAATATTTTACTCTTTCAATATTACTATGGCAAAAGAACAAGTTGGGTTTAAAAGTGATTTTAGTACAGTGGATCATATCCAAGTATTGAGAGAAGATTTATAGATTATGAAATGGCAATTGATTCTAAAAGCATTTCTTCAATGATTAAGACATTAGATCATCAAGGATATATATATATCCAGGATATTGTCATATTCTGAAGAATATAAATATGTAACAGCAACAATTAGATTACATAATGATATTAGGAAGCTTAATACTGAGAAGAGTGCATGCCAAGGCAACTCCTTATCTGCAAAATTTCTTAAAGCAGTTTTTCAAAAAGATGAATTAAAATGGGAAGCTAGTGGATAATGGAGATTATTTAAGTCATCCAGATTTTTGAGATGATACAGTCATTTTTGCTAATAATGCATTAGAGCTTCCGGAAATATTGTAAGAGATATCAACTGAAAGTAAAGATAAATGTTAAAAAGTCCAAAGTAATATTCAATGAACTTTCTCAAAATAAGAAAATAAAATTTGATAATGATAAGATAGGAGAAGGTAACAACTACAAATATCTTGGTTAGATTATTACTACAGATGGAAACATGATAGATGAAATTAATCATAGAATTAAACTTGGCTGGAGCACTTGGTTGGAGTGTTTTTGGTATGCATATGAAGATGTAAGTAAGGTAGAGTGAATACATATATAATATTAATCTTCTATTGAACAATTCATTGAATTTCCACACTGATGCAGATAGATGGTATGGGCCAGTATTGAAGATTTTATACTTGTTACATAATCTTAATTCTATCATCTTAGGTGTTATAGAAAATACACAACTCTCCAAACATACATCTCAGAATTTAAATCATTAACACTCCTCTATTCTGACAAATTTCTTTCTTCTCACTTACTTTAAGCTTTAAACTTTCACTTTAATATTAAACCATTATTATTTATCAGAGTATAATAAATTTGACCTCATTTGATAGACATTTTTGTTTAGAAATTAAATAAATTAAAAAAAATTGCATTTGATTTTCAGAATTATTTTAAAAATTATATTTTAATCAAAACAAAGCCCTGTCATGTCATTAAATTTCAAGTGAAGCAGATTCAATTTGCAAAATGAATGAAATCTTCTTTGTTTGATGTTTGTTTTAAAATTCTGAATGAATTATTTTTAACAACTAGTAAATCTACCAATTTATGCTTTAAAAGTTTACATTTTTTTTCATAATTTTTACAATATCATTAAATATTATAACAGAGTTTAGTGACAACATTTCTAGACAGTTGTATTTCCTATGATTGTAATCCCTGTGATAACATTGCATAGAAAAATATATTCTATATTTAAAAATAAAATATTTTTGTAAAAAAGAAATATGTAATAATATATATTTTTGACTTCTAATAATTATTATACAATTACAATACAAAAATGATCATAAACTTTCCAAAAAATTAAGTTTTTAGTCCATCGTAATATTTTCTTGAAGTAATCTCACAAAGTTTGAGATCACCAAATATATAATAGGCACCCATCATCATAAAGTTTAAGAAACTTTGAAGACCTGCTTATTTGATTATTCTGACATCTTTTGAATTTTTTTGAAATTAAAATATTAGAAAAAAAATATATGTGAATTTAAAGCTGTTAAAAAAAAAGGTTCACAAAATTTCTCAGTAGAGGATGAAACCCAAATTCCAATTTCTTGACTTCCAGCCTGATAAAATTTTGTAAAGAAAAACAAAAAGATTAAACCAGCTCCCTAAAAGTAAGCCATAGGATGTGATGATGATGGTGTAAATTCATTATTGATGATGAAGTTGTCTGAGCATCTTCTATAACTCTGGTTATGGAACCATATATTTAGTGTATATCTACATTATGCTATTAATGTGAAATTTGTTTGTTACTTTATAATTCAATAAATATTGTATCAATCTTGATAAATCTTGCATGATTTTCTTTATTTATTTATGGGGAATTTCATAGGCTATGAATTTTTGCTTTAGGATATATAAAAATGTTGGTAATAATGTCATAAAAACATAAGAGATTAGCAATGATTACAAGATTATAGGCATTGAAAAATGTTGTGGCCTGATTATTAAAATACATAGTAGAGAAATGGAGAGATATTAGGTTTCAGTAATCTGAGGTAAAATTTTATTGCATAAATACATTTTGAATTAATTAAATTTTATTTGGATCATGTATTTAATTTCTCACTTATATACACCATGAGGTTTAAAGTTCACAGCCATTAAAAAAATTATCATATGAAAAATATAAAGTAATTTATTTTAAAATTATTGTTTATTGTATTTAATGAATATTATATTTTCTGCAATATTGCTGTTAATATTTTTTTCAAATAAATATTATGTAAATATATGTTAATTATCAAACTTTCTAAAACACAAGGATACATCTAGAGTAATGGAAAGAATTAGGGAGAGAAAATTTTCTTTGGCTTTCAATACAACAAAAAATGAAAATGAAGTACATAAATATGTTTTAATTATCAAGCTTTCTACCAACATGAAGGAACAGCTAAAGAAATGGAGAAAATTAGTGAGGGGAAATTTTATTTGGTATTCAATACATCAAAAATCAAAAATGGGATATAATATATGTAATAAGTGCACTTATTTGCAACTATAGAGAAGCTTGTTATTTAAACAGGCAAAACTCTCCAAACAGTAGTGCCACTCAGTGCCAGCCAGAGTAATCAATGGGTGCCAGAAGGCTTGTGCATAAAATTCCCATCTAGTGCCTACTCATCCAATATCCCCAGACTAGTTTCTGGCTTGTGGCCTTTGTCAGTGAGGAACCTTGGATGTGAGAGTACTGCACCTAGATCTTAGGATCTAATGCAAGCCTCCAGCAGCCATCTTTTATCTCTGCTTAACTACAAAACTGTGAGAATAAAATTGAAAACAATATTTTCAATCTAAGCTCAATAGCTTATATAGTCATATGGGTCTGAACTCAGTTCAGTACCTATACATTTTGGTGTCCTTGGTTTAATAACCATAGCCACTACTATCCTATTAGGCAGGATTGGTGTTAAACCACTAAACATCACACAACTGCTTTAATGACAGTTATGTGCAAGCATAAAAAATGGCGACCATGTGATGTTTAGTGGTTTAAGCTTGTTATTTCTATAAATTAAATATAGCTTAGCACTTTTGAGGACTTATGGCATTCTCATATTCATAGCAAGATGAAATTGAATAATAATGAAGAGATGAGTGTAATTGTATATAATTGATGAAATTTAAATTTATTTAAATTCAATGTTAAATATTTAAATTATATCTCCATTTTTTGGAGACAGATAAGAACGAGTCTGATTGGCTTGCTATGTAGCCAATAATACAAATGCTATCAACCATAGAGATTCATCCTTCTCTCTCTCCAAAAAACGGAAGCTCTAATTTAAATATATAATATTGAATTTAAATAAATTTAAATATCTTCAAATCTCCGTAATTATTATTCTATTTCATCTTGCTGTGAATATTAGAATGCCATAATTCCTCGAAAGCTCTAAGCCATATTTAATTTACAGCACATTTATTACATTCCATATAGAAGAATTATAAACAGTTAATATCATTAAACATGGAATATATAAATATATTTTAATGATCACATTTTGTATTAACGCAAGAGTACAGTTAGAGTTTAAAAATGGGAATATGTAAATATATTTTAATTATCAAATTTTCTACTAATGAGAGGGGACAGCTAGAAAAATAGTGAGGGAAATTTTTATTTGGTAATTGATACATCAACAATCGAAAATGAAATATGTAAATATATTTTAATCATTAAACATTCTAATACTATGAGGGGTCAGCTAGAGAAATGGAAAGAATTAGCCAGAGAAATTTTTATTTGGGATTCAATACATTCCAAATCGAAAATGGAATTTAGATAATAAAACATTAAAAAAAATTCTGCTGTTCAGAATATATTCTCCTTATACATATAAATTTGAACTACAATTCAATTGTCAATTACATTATATTCTTTTGTTAATTAGAGAAGATATTAATTAGTATTAAAGTTTATCGGCTTAACGTTTTCGAGGATCCATGCCTCATATTCATAGCCTTCATAAAATGTATAATAAAATATGCAAATACAAATATTCAAATAAGCTAGTATTACGTAGCCCATTTCTTCGAGATCTCGAAGCAACTATCCTTTCTATTAATATCTTCTCTAATTAACAATTATATATTTTACATATACTGAGAAGTAAAGCTATATTTATTATATTCTTTTATACTTTTATTTTAACGTGAGCAAAGCCGCAAGTACAGATAGTTTTTTTATAAGTTAATAATTATAATATCGGATAACATTTTATTACTTTATTACAACAAACTGTTAAACTTTTTATAGCATTTATAAAGATTAATAAAACAATTTTTTATATTCACTAATTTTCTAAACTTCTCTCCAAAACAGAAAAATAAATTACTCATTCTGGAGTGGTTTTCGATTTCACATTTTTCTTAAGAATGAATTTAACATAAGAAACAACTTAGTTATTTTATCAGTTCTCTGTCAATCATTTAATAACCTTTAATTCCGGATTTCATACCATGTTTTATAATGAAATGTTTATTTGGTATGAAAAATCTAGAAATTTTAATAAATAACACTGTACTTCTGTATTATAACAATATATATATAATGAATGATTAGCAAGTAGAATCTATTTAATCAATCTTATTTTTTTCCCAGTTTTTTGCTCTTCTTTCATTTGCATTGCTGTACTTTACATTATTATATCATCATCATCACCCATTTTTAACATATTCAGCCCTAAGATGGAGACATTTCTATGCACTTTATAATACTATGTATTATAACAGAAAATGTGATTACTATGGCTTACACTAGGTGCCACTATTGTATGGAGAGAGTTGAAAATGTTCGGTAGTTTACAGTTTATGGATAATAAGAAAATAGCCAAAATAGTATTCAATTGGGTTATGAGTAAAGGGTAGGCAACAAGATAGGTGAGAAAAGTAGTGTGCTATGCAGAAGATTTGGATAAAAAATTTATATCAGTATACTTATACAAAAGGTGGGATGATTATGTTAGGAGAATTGTTGAGTGTTATAATGGCAAGGAATGGGATAGAAGAATAGATCTGCATTAATAAAGAATAGGGAGAACTAATATGGAGAGTAAACAAGTTTAAATATATATAGAAGTAAATGGAATATTGGTTGCAAGTTAATTCATGATAATAGCAAGGAAAGTAGTTTACTGTTTAAGACTCAAAACGGGATCATTAGCAACAAGGAAATATACACATAAATGGAAAAATGTGAATGATTTAGTCTGCAAGTTGTGTAAGGAAGAAAAATATTATATATCTGTAATTGAAAATAAATGCCTGAAAGCAAAAAGGATACAAATAATGAAGTTGTCGAAGAATAAATATAAGTGATTATACAGAAAGGGGTTTATTAGTTTTTATGCTGGGTTTTGGAAAAGATAAGGGGTTTTAGGTCATGGAATTGACAAAGATTATGTGGTGAAAATGAGAAATGGAGCAGGATAGAGAAAAATATGGAAAAACTTAAGATGGGGAATGGAAAGAGAAGGTAAAGTGGCTAACAGGTTTCTCTGGGCATAATGGCTGAAAGATTCCTGATTCTGTATAAGAAGAAATCACAGTGAATCACATTACTATAATTTTAATAAAAAATATACATATAATAATCACTGTTCACATTATGCGTGGTAAGCCAAATTTTAATTTTCAACACAAAATTCATTAGATCATTTCACACAAAGTAAGGGCACCTTAAAATGCTTTATGAAATAGATATTGTACAAAAAATAAACTGAAAGAGAGAAAAAAATAGATTAGAGAATCTATCATGAGAATAATGTTTGCCAAACTTATTATTTAATTTAATTAGTAAAACAATGATTATCTGAATAAAAGAAATTTTGCACAAAGATAGAATTGGAAAAAAAAATTAAATCTATTGTAAATATCTTTTTGATAATTTTCAAGCAATGGATTGGAAAATTAAACCTACTATAAAGTTTAATTAGATACCAATAAGGTGGCTTCTAACCAGAATTTGTGAAGAATGAAATTGACTTATGCAAGGCACATAAAAAAAATGTAAAATCCGAAACAAATCTGGAAAAATATGAAGAATTTGAAATGAATTTGTAAAATCCATTTCCTGTTTCAGGATAAGATCTTTCAAAGCAAATATTTATTTTAAAAAATTCTCAAAATAAAATCTAGGGATAATAAGCCAATTAGGGACAATAAGCCAGTTATTTCTTAGTCTTTTAATAAAGACATTACTGTCTACTCAGGAAGACTACCACTTATTAATAGTCTTCTAGGTACAACAAATGGAAATTCTTTCATCAAATAGTTCAGTGAAAATTGGATCTGCTGCAGTCCAGAGAAATTGTGATTTTATGAAAGAATTTCTATTCAAAGTATGTCTTACAGGGTTCACATACAAAATATAGTAGAAATGACAATCAAACCTATACCCATAAAATATTTGTTTACAAATGTTGTTAACTTCAGTAGGCCCCAGTTTATGACTTCTAAAAAATACTATTAAATCTTTAGAGCCAAACTATAATGGTAAGGAAAACTAAGTCATACATCATGTGACCTAATAAGCTTGTATTTACAAATGTAATACAACGAGCATGCTAATAGTTCTAAACAAGCTTTTTCAATAAATGCCATAAGAGAAAGCATTTAAATTCTCTATCTAGAATTATCCCTATCCCCCAACCAGTTTCAAGCTAATGGCTCTCATCAGTGAGGCACTAGGACATTCAGACACTAGATCAAAAATACAAACTCAAGTAAGCATTTATCTAATACTTAACTATTAAGTAGAAAATTTAAAATTTTCAGATATCTATATGCCTTCAAATCCAGCTATCTAACTTAGATAACTAAACTAAATTCAGATACACCATATATTAATAGACACAAGCAATATACATTGTTAAAACCTTTAAAATCAAACTATAATAGTAAGGAAAAGTAACTCATACATCATGTGACTTAATAAGCATGTATTTTTTTAAGTGTCATAGCATCGGCCAGGATGCGAACCCGCAACCCGGGCAACTGCCTGCAAGTGCAAGGCAGTCGTGCTGAACTCTCGACCACCAATGCAAGACATAAGCATGTATTTACAAATTTAATATAATGAGCATTCTAAAAGCTCTAAACAAATTTTTTCAAAAAAATGCCACAAGAGAAATCATTTAAAATCTCTAGAATTATCCCTATCCCCAAACCGGTTTCAAGCTAATGGCTCTCATCAGCTTGTTTAGACCTATTAGCACATTCATTGTATTATTAAAATCTTTTATTTAGTTTTAATGATCTATCAAAGAAAATATTTTTCCAAAATTTGTCTACTATTGTGATATAATGTGTACATTCATTATGATGTTCAGCCAATTTTATCACATCAACTTCCTAACCTTTTGAAAGATATCAGATGCAATTTAATTAATACATTTAAAATTGTAGCAACTAGTTGCAGTTCAACACTTCATCAATCTCCAAAGAGCAGAGAGAAACAGCTGAAAATACCATCTAAGGTTATTGTTCCAATTGGAAAATGATCCATAAATCTTTTTCTAAAATCTTTTGACATCACATAAATTGTGTTGCACAGCTTCTAATTACAATGTGAAATGAAACTAAATTAAAGATGTTTGACTTCACTGTAACATCTTGTGTTATTTATAATACACTCATTATAATGGTTCATCAATTTTATCACATCAACACTAATCTCTTGAATAAGGTATCAGGTGCAATCTAATTAATACATCTAACCATTTCATTTTCCCACTAACATTGCAACAGATTTCTTTGTTTTTACTAGATTTAACCATTATTATTTATCAGAAAATAATAAATTTGATCTCATTCAATAAATATTTTTGTTTAGAAATTAAGTAAATTTTAAAAAGGCACATATGATTTTTGGAATTATTTTAAAAATTAGCTATCATCAAATTTCTGGTGGAGCCAATTCAATTGGCAAAATGAATGAAATCTTCTTTGTTTGACATTGGTGTTAAAAATCTGAATGAATTATTTTTACTAACTACTAAATCTATCAATTTATGCTCTAAAAGTTTATCATTTTTTTTATAATTTTTATATCACTAAATATTATAATAATCTTGTGAGTGGCCTCATTTCTAGACAGCTGTGTTTCCTGCAACAGTAATTTCTATAGTAATTCAGAAGAAAATATTCTTTTATATTCAACAATAAAACACTTCTGTAAAAAATAAATGTGTAATGATATTTATTTTTGATTTTTAATAATTATTGCACAATTATGGTACAAATATAATCATGAACTTTGCAAAAAATCAAGTTTTTAGACTATCATAATATTTTCTCGATCTTTGTAATATTTTTTCAAAGTAATCTCGCAAAGTTTGAGATCGCACAAAATATAATGGATACTCTTCATCCTGAAGTTTGAGATGCTTTGATGGACCACCTATTCAATTTTACCACCATCTTTTGAATTTTTTTATATTTAAAATATTGGAAAATAAATACGCGTGAATTTTAAAGCCGTAAAAAAAAAGTTTTGCAAAATGTTCACCAGGGAAAGAAAAATGCAAATTTAATTTCTAAAGATCTCAAATGAAGCTTGACCATCTGGATAAAAAAACTGGTTAAAATTATAGAAATTACTTAAGTTTGACCCTTCATTGATCTCCAAAGAATAGAGAAATAGCTGAAAACATAGAAGATTATTATTCAAAAGAAAAATGATGCAGCCATCCATTTCTAAGACTTTTTGACATCACATAAATTATATTATGTTTTAAAGGATATATATAGTTTTTTTTTTTTAAATGAAATAAAATGTTTGTGTTTAGGTTGTGATTGTTTGTAATAGAAAAGGGAAGTAGGAGATAAGGTACATTTTTGGTTATTAATATATTTTGTAATTTTTAATTTAATATTTTTTTTGGAATATGTGATATTTATTATATATATATTATTTTAGTGCACCTTGAAAAAGACTATACGAAATAATTGAAACATTGGATTTCTTTTTCATCATTATAGTCATATAAAAAGCAAGTTTTAAAAAGGAGTTTGTTTTATTTCTATAGTGGATATTTATGAACTATTTTGGAAAGGAGAACTGTGTGATTGATAAATTAAATTATACATTATATTGTGCAGCTTCTTATTACAATGTGAAATAAAACCAAACTAACTACATTTGATTTCAACCAAAGTCTGAAAAATTTGCTTCAAGCTACAAGATAATTACTGTTTTATCGTATGTCACTTTTAATTATTACAATTATGAAATATTTTATCATATGACAATTTTAATTATTACAATCAGGCAAGAACACAATCTTTTTTGGTTTTCATTATGCTCATCCTCTTAAATAGCAACTTCATATAATTCCATAAATTTCTTGAAATAGAATAAACTTTATAAAACTTGTCACTACTACAAGATCAACGGATCAACATTGCTTATATTCTTTAATTTCTTGCATTACAAATAGAACTACTAACTGTCATAAACAATCTAGTATATTGAATCAATCAATAGTACTCTGTAGTAAAGACTAAGGACAGGCCCAGAGAGCAGTTATGCAGCCAACTGTCATTTTTCCAATCCGTTTTTGTATTGAATGATGATCTATAAAGCTTCAGTCTTTCCAATACTGTAATATCTGATGTCTTTTTTGCTTTTAGCAGTCAAGATAATATATCAACTCATTCTGATCAAATACTCAAAATAAAACCATACCACACACAATTTGGTACAGTAGTATGGGGGGAGGGCACTGGAGCTGAAGGTCCATGGATCACAGCCCAGCTCTACCACTTCCGATATGTGAACTTCTTATGAACTCCTGAATAATAAATCATTCAATTACTGTACTCTCCCTGAATTCCCAGCATGCTTTGCTGTAGTGACAGAATAGCAGAATTTGGAACTGAAGGTCTGTGGATCACAGCCCAGCTCTGTCACTTCTCATTACTTGATTCTTTCTAAGTTTCCAGCATGCTTTGCTGCAATGACAGAATGACATACTATGGTAGTGGACATCCATGGATCATAGATCATCTTGGTCACTTCTGATGCTTGATCTTCCTACAAACTCCTGAATGATAAATCATTCAACTACTTTACTCTTTCTGAGTTCCCATCATGCTTTGCTGCAGTGGTGGAGTGGCAAAATCTGGAGCTCAATGCCTGTAGATCGCAGCCCCACCTAGTCACATTCAGTGCCCAAACTTCTTATGAACTCCCAAGCAGTAACCTGTTTGAAGTTTTTTATATATAAATTAGTATTAAGCTACTAAAACTTCACATGACCACCATTTTCTATACCCATCAATTGGAGAACTGTTTCTTCCTCAATATTATATTGGGTTAATGTTTATAATACACTTGAAAATTTACAACTTACACAATCTGTTAAACCAGTAGCAACTCTCTCCAGTGCCACCTAGCGGCAAGCCATAGTAATCAGTTTTCTAGCATCTACTGATTAGTATGGCTTGCACTAGATGGCACTACTATATGAAGAGAGTTGATACAAAAGATGGGATGATTGTGTTAAGAGGATTGTTGAGTGCTATAGTAGTAAGGAATGGGATAAAAGAATAGATTTATTAATAAAGAATAGGGAGCTAGAGAGATGGCGAAATAGTATGGAGAGTAAAAAGAGTTTAAATATATATAGAAATAAACAGAATATTAAGTGCGAGTTAATATATGATAATAGTAAGGAAAGTAGTTTATTGTTTAAGGCTCCAACGGGATCTTTAGCTACAAGAGAATATACATGTAAATGGACAAATATGGGTGATTTATTTTGTAAATTATGTAAGGAAGGAATAGAAAATATTAGGCATTTGTTAATTGAATGTAAGTGCTTGAAAACAAAAAGGGTACATATAATAAAGTTATGGAAGAATAAATATGAAAAAAGTGATTATATAGAAAGTGAATTATTCATTTTTTATGCTGGGTTTGGGAAAAGATAAGGGGGATTTAGATATAAAGGTTATGGAGTTAACAAAGATTATGTTGTGGAAATAGGATGGAGCAGAATATGGGAAAATTTAGAGTGGGGAATGGAAAATAAAGTGGCTAACAGGTTTATCTGGTCATAATTGCGGAGATATTCTTGACTTTGTTTAAGGAGAAGCCACAACACATCACATCACATCGCATACTGTTTAAATTAATATTAATATAACCTTCTACTGCTAATTCAAATTAGAACATCTCTATACTACGTGCTTCTGGTTATTTAGTTTCTGAATAATTTGGAACAAAGATGAAACATTGCATTAAATGTCAAGTTCACTTGTGACCAAACCCAAACATCCTAAATTTTGAATTGATCTAATATTCATTGTATCTTTTTTCATGAATGCTTCCCTAAATAAAAATATATATATTATTAATGTTGATGAACGCAACAGAGAAGTCAAAATCAAGTAATAATTAATACCTTAAACCAAATATTAAAAATTCATGTAATTTTGCAATCTACTGTTGATTTAATTGAAAGCCCACGCACTTGTCTTCTGTTTGTTTTCTTTATATATATATATATACGCTTGACGGTGTTTTTGGTAGAACGCCATCTGTTGACATAAATACAAGCGTTAGCAAGTTTTTGTTTTTTTGTTTTTCATAAATGTACCTTTGAGGTCTTTCTAGCAATGATATATATTGCAGAGGTTTCTATTATGTGGTGATGCTGAACTGAGATCAGACCCATATAGCTATCTGGCTTGCTACGCTGAGTTTGAAGACATTACATGTCTAAAAGATTCACGCTTGCAAGCTGAATAGAAACTGTTTCATAAATGCTCAGAGTTTGTGTTTAGATCTAGTTTCTAAAATTCCTGTCTTTCACTGATGATAGCAAATAGCTTGAAATCATGATCTGAAAGTGGACTTAAAGTTAGAGATAGTGAATGCCTGCTCTGACGTTTATGTAAACATACGCTTGACGGTGTTTTTGGTAGAACGCCATCTGTTGACATAAATACAAGTGTTAGCAAGTTTTTAACTTGTTTTTTGTTTTTCATAAATGTACCTTTGAGGTCTTTCTAGCAATGATATATATTGCAGAGGCTTCTACTATGTGGTGATGCTGAACTGAGATCAGACCCATATAGCTATCTGGCTTGCTATGCTGAGTTTGAAGACACTACGTGTCTAAAAGATTCACTCTTGCAAGCTGAATAGAAACTGTTTCATAAACGCTCAGAGTTTGTGTTTAGATCTAGTTTCTAAAATTCCTGTCTTTCACTGATGATAGCAAATAGCTTGAAATCATGATCTGAAAGTGGACTTAAAGTTAGAGATAGTGAATGCCTGCTCTGACATTTATGTAAACATACGCTTGATGGTGTTTTTGGTAGAACGCCATCTGTTGACATAAATACAAGCGTTAGCAAGTTTTTAACTTGTTTTTTGTTTTTCATAAATGTACCTTTGAGGTCTTTCTAGCAATGATATATATTGCAGAGGCTTCTACTATGTGGTGATGCTGAACTGAGATCAGACCCATATAGCTATCTGGCTTGCTATGCTGAGTTTGAAGACATTATGTGTCTAAAAGATTCACGCTTGCAAGCTGAATAGAAACTGTTTCATAAACGCTCAGAGTTTGTGTTTAGATCTAGTTTCTAAAATTCCTGTCTTTCACTGATGATAGCAAATAGCTTGAAATCATGATCTGAAAGTGGAATTAAAGTTAGAGATAGTGAATGCCTGCTCTGACGTTTATGTAAACATATGCTTGACGGTGTTTTTGGTAGAACGCCATCTGTTGACATAAATACAAGCGTTAGCCAGTTTTTAACTTGGTTTTTTGTTTTTCATATATTAATATTATGTGTGTATGTATACGAACAAATAGATGTATGAAGAATTAACAATGTAAATATGTTTACCAGTCAAGCGTTGATGGCCTAGCGGTTAGCATAGCTGCCTTCCAAGAAGCTGGCCCGGGTTCGCTTCCCGAAGTTTACCAGTAAACGATAAGTTTGTTAGTTCGAACAGATCAAAATCTATTACACAGTGCAAATATTTATTTATAAGTCATTAATAAAGATCTTACATTAAAATATTTTCAAAAAGATTAATAGACAATGTGATATTGCGTTAGATAAATGAAATTAAGGCTTGTCTATTATTACTCGTTACTCAATTATATACTTTTTTCTTATAACTTTTGTGAAGAGTTGCCTATTTATAATAATAAAACTGTTGGGGGGGGGGGGCGTAAATAAACGAATGCTTGAATTATTATCAGGTATTTTAAAAGACTAAAAAAATAAGATTACTCTCTTTAGACACATAAAATAGAAATTCATGAAGTGTCCAGATTCTAATGGGATGCTTTTTAAGTACTCACTTTTTAAAAAAAGATTTGTTTAAATAGTTAAGAAGAAAAAATTGTTTTTACCCTTAAAGAGTTTCTCTTTATTAGACATTTGTCATAATATTAGTTTATTACTGACAATAAACATTAACGCTTCCAACGGTGTATTAGCATTATCACCTGAGATGAATGATAATTATTTTTACCGTCAAGGTATTGTGAAGATGAATGTGTTCTAATAAAACATTATATACACCGTAAAAGAAAAAAGTATAAAAGTTTTTAGTATTTAAATTATCAATATGTAAACTGTATATCTTTACATCCAATTTGTGGGGGTGAAAGAAAATAAAATTTACATCCAATTTGTGGGGGTGAAAGAAAATAAAATTAGCCTTCAAATAGCCCACGGCAAAATTAAAACTTCCCCAATAGTATAGCAAAGAGAAATAGTGAAATCGAAATTACAGATCAGACTTACTAATTGGTAGGTGATAAAGATTTTTTAGTGTTTTTCACTTTCATTTAATTATTTATTTAAAAATAATTAAAAACTCATTTACAGATATGAAAGTAAGATCTTAAATCTGTAAGAAACTGAAAAATGTCTTTACCTAATTGGAATTTAACTCTACGTGATAAACAAGACATATGTCAAATGCGATAATCGGGAAGCGAACCCGGGCCAGCTATGCTAACCACTAGGCCACCAACGCTTGACTAAACAAGACGTGGATATGTTAAACACAATTAACACAATGCCCTTATATGTGCCTGTGTAATTATTTTAAATTATTATAATGGTACAAATAAAAAAATAATAACAATACATAATTTAAATTTATATAAAATACGTTCAGTTATTAAGATCACAATCATTAACAATTGAAATTATATGGAAGAGAAAAAAAATGTTAGTAGTTTTCTAGAAACTGTATTTTAGTTTTGATACATTATCTATTTATTATAGTCTCTAAATTGATTTATATTAAGGATAGATAACTAAAGCTCATGGACCATGTGCAATCCATGATGACAATTTGTATAGCCCATGATCCACACAAAAATGTAAGATTTAAAAAAAAAATTTGTCACAGAAATGTTAAATTATATAAACAAGCAATGAGCCGATCACATACAAACTTACACACATACATACATATTCACTAGTACATACATATCATGTTAGACATCATTCTAAAATTGCACAAAGTGAATTTTAAAAGCTCTATTTCATAAAAAAAAAAGCTCTATTTCATAAAAATTCACTGAAAATATGTGATTTCCTGGCATGATCACAATACTTTATTGTTAATCATAGAAATGCTTTCAGCCTATCATAGCCTTCTTCAGATATTGCTGGCTTGACCAGTACCAATACTAGTAAGGGGATAGAATCTGGGATCTTTATATTAGTGAACATTGAATGTAAGGCATTCTTGTAATTAAGTATGCTTAGAGGGTCATCTCAAATCCAATATTCACAAAACTAAAGGTTACAGGTTCAATTTCCTTGCTACTATTGTCAATGATCACACGAGCAATGCCTGAAGAAGAAGAAGAAGACTCAAAACATTGTCTTATATACTAATCTGTATGCTATTATTAAGAGTCGAATGGATTTAAAAAGTTTAAATCTCAATGGATTAACTCTTTTCATGAAAATATGTAATTCTGAAGCACTTGTTGACTTGCGAATTCAGATGAAAAAGTATAAATTAATAAACATGAACTAATTAATTTTGCTGAGCCAACTTTTAGCAAAACACTACCAAATCATAATGTTGAATTGGAACTCTAAGTCAATGAAGGGTTTAGAATTAAAATGTTTATATAAAATTTAAATTTTTCTAAAAACACTTATCAATTAATATTAAATGATGGTAATAATCCAATATATAATTATAATATGGGAAATATTTTAATATTCCTATCTGAAGCACACTTCCAATTTATTAGCATAATGTAGTGGATTAATATAATAACTTTACCAGTTTGAAGATCAAACATTTAATAACAAAAATACTTTTCTCTTTAGATCCGGTACTTTTATAAGCATATGATAACACTTCTCTCAGCAAATCAAATATCTTTACAAACTTATTGATAATATGGCTCTCTCAACATCTTTAACAATGATATTTCTTTCTATAGATCTAATATTTTCCAAGATTATTTTTAAAATTCTCTCTAGTTTAATCAATATTCTCTTTACAAATCTAATGTTTCTATAAACTTACCAATAGTATTTACCACTATAGATCTGATGACTTTTCTCTATAAATCTGATGTCATTATAAGCTGATAAATAATGTATCTCTCTACAGATATGATTGATAATAAATTTTGGTAGATATGGCATCATTACAAACTTATTAACAACACTCTCTTTACAGATGCTACATTTTAGCAAGCTTTATCTGAAGAAAGCTGTCCACAATATAAAAACATATCTATTCTAGCATCTTGACATTACTACTTACTAGACTGTAAATCAAAGAGTGATAAATGAATACAGTAAAATGCTGCTATGGAAGAGTTTTACCAGTTCTTAATTACGGATCTGAGACTTGGACACTTAATAGAAGAGCAAAACAGAGACTTCAGATCACTCAAAGAAGTATGGAGAGATGCATGTTAGGAGTAACAAGAAGAGATCAAAAATGCAATATATGGATAAGAGAAGAAAGACAAGTGGAGTTGGGTTGGACATATTGCTAGAAGAGATGATAATAACTGGACAATTGAAATCTTAAACTTGATTCCAAGAGATTGTAAAAGATCCAGAAAGAGACCACATGGGAGATGCATGGAAGAAATAAAGTGAGCAGGGGTGGTATGGAGAAGAGAAACTAAAGATCAGAGAAGATGGATTGAACCTGGAGAGACCTTGATCCTGCAGTGGATTGATAATGATTGATGATAATGATGATGAAGAGTTTTATTTATTCCTTTTGTAGACGTTCTTTTGTTTTTATAAAAAAACATATTGTTTTTTTTTAAAAAAATTGCTGAGATTTTATTTGTTTGTTATTTTATATGGTTTCAATGTTCACCACAATGTGTTATTTTATTCCAAAATGTGATGAATGAAGTTATTGAGTTAGAAGTTTTGGAAAGCACGTTCTATAAATCTGTTGCAAGTGATGATCATTTCTAGTGTTGCATAGACAGTGATAACATTTCACAAAAACCAATCATTGGTGACCTAGTGGTTAGCATAGCTGCCTTCCAAGCAGCTGGCCCAGGGTTGCTTCCCAGTCAACGCATTTGACATATGAAAAAAAACAACTTTATCTTTGATTGACAGACGTATTAGTTTGTATGAGACTTAAATGTTGTGAGTTGACCTGGTCATTGTTTTGAATAGATTTATATAGACACACATATATGTGTGTAATAAATTAAGGACTCAAATTTTAATATCAAACAAATCATATTAGTAATAATTAAATAAAAATAAAGTTGCTATATTTGATATAGGATTTGTCTTATTTTTATGCAGTTACAAAGTATAGTTGAAGCTTATCCATATGTTCCACAGAATAGACCAATTTTTTTCATCACTGTGTACTGGTTGTAGTTGACAATTTGAAGTGCAGTGTACTTCAATTTATTACAGACAACATACATATAAATATACAAATATAGAATCGTACGATAATTACATAGGCATTTAATTAATAATTGAACAGCTATGTAGATGTCGTATTCAATAACGTTTTACTGTAAGAAATTGGATCATTTCTTTCTGTATTTTAGATCTTTTTACATAGAATTATCATGAACAACAGCAATCCATATTACCAAATTCACTACTTCCTTAAGTAATATCTTATATAAATGCAATTAGTACATATTATTTCTGTAAAAAGATATTGAACATGATTCCAAGGGGGCAGTTCAATTATTAATTAAATAGACTTAATAATTATCACGTGATTTTATATTTTCGCAGGGTAAAAGTAATCTTATCATTACATATATGACGTGATTACTAATTATAGTTTTAAAATGAGATAAATATCAATAAAATTAATGGTAGTTCCTTCAAAATCAGTTTATATTAAAATATCCACACTGATTTAAGGTTGCGTTTTTTTATTATTTATTGTTGTTCGTACTAATTCCATACACAGTAGTTGATTTTTCACTGTATAAGTTACTGAACATGGCAGCTAGAGGGCAGTTTGATTATTAATTAAATTACGGTATTTATCACGTGATTTCATATTTATTCAGGATAAAAGTAATATTTATCATTACTGCACACGCCCATGAATACATGGTAACTGGAATAATAAACGTCAAAATGCTAGTTCTATTACAGTGTCCATAGGAACAAAAATATGTAAATCACAAATGAAAATTTAAGTCTCTTTTATCTTTTTGCCCAAAATCAGAAATGAATCTGGATTAGAAAATGATATTTTATTCGACAAAGTAACAAATTATTGGAAATGTTATCGTAGTCAGTTTATAATTTAAATTTATAAAACTGAAGTGATTATTCTGCATGTGGGATTCAGTTTCTAAACAAAATTTACAAAGCTGAAATAACTTACTTAAACTGAAGTATTAAATTATATATAAGTAAAAATGTATAATAATTTCAAAGTGATATCTGTATATCAACACAACACCCATTAATAGTATCAAGGAAGACTATACTGCAAATAAAAAATAATTTTTAATTTGCAATATATGTTTACTTTGATATTAGAAAGTGTTGTGAGCCTATGTCAATATATATATGCATGTGTATATGTAATTTGTTTATTGTATGCATGCGTGTATATAAAAATCATTTTTTAAAAGATATAAAATAATAGGTGAAATTTTACATTTCAAAAACGAAGAGGAAGAAATCATATGGAATGTTGCTCAAGCAAGCATTTTATTATGATAGAGGGCGCTAAATTAGTTAACCTACATTAATTGAAAGCTATATTTAAAAAGTAATATTAGACTTAAGTCAATGAAAATGAATCTATTATTAGAAATGCAAGTCTTTGTGCTAAAAAATGGGTGGGGATTAGATGATGAATGAATAGAGTCATGAAAGTTTGTTCTTGTATAAAAATGGATAAAATGCAGCAGGCAATTGTTTTAAAAATGAAAACAAGAAGTTTATAAGTAGCAATCTTATAAATGATGTGACTAAAAAATAGGGTATCTCATATGAAAAATCAAAAAATTCCATTTGCAAACTACAGCCACTTATTAAAAAATTTCCAACCATTTAAAATCAATGTATATTGTATTCCAATATTTTAATTCCCAAAAAATTCTAAAGATACCCGGATAATTGAAAATGCACCAATATGAAAGCCTTTTAAACTCCACTTTTAAGATATTGCACTCTGCCTTGATGACATACAACTATTTTTGCAGAATAATTGTGCAACAATTATTAAAAATCAAAAATATATATTATTACATATTTGTTGTGTACACAAATATTTGATTTTTAAAAATAACAGGTTATATTTTTCTGTCTAATAAATTAGAGGATGATGATTGCAAGTTATTTTCTAACACTTGTTAGAATTTATTGTAATATAATAAAAAATTTGAAACTTTTAAAGCATAACTTGGTAGATTTATCAGATATTTATATTTAGTCATTCCCATTTTAAATATAAATGTCAAATAAAAAAGATTTTGTTTCTTTTCTGAAATCAATATGCTTCTCCTGACAGCTAAATGATGAAATGGTGCTTTGTTTTGATTAAAATCTAATTTTTAAAATAATTGTGAAATTCAATGTAATTTTTTAGAATTTATTTCTTTTCTAAACAAAATTATCTATCAAATGAAATCAACTTTATTATATTCTGAAGCATAATAATATTTTAATACTAAAATTAAAACTGAAACCATATGATGGTGAAATCAAAGAAAAATGTCACTGTACAAATAGTAAATTTCATAAATTTACTACTTTTTTCTTCCTGTTAAATTTTTTTTTTCATTTGACACACAAAATTGCAGAGTATAAAGTGTTTTAAAAATACTACATTTATGACTTAAAGATAAAATTAGGAGTTATCAAAAAAATAAAAAGTAGATATTGCCAGGTATATAAAAATGAAACTCATGATGATAAATATGTTTAAAAATGCATGATGATAAATTTGTTTAAAAATGTAACGATTAAAAAACAAGCATAATTCAAATAAAAATTTACAAAAGTTTATTCAATATATAGGGTATATGAGCACAGACTTTCAGACAACTTATCACTCTCCACTCTATCTAATAACACTGATACACTCAAGCACATATATTCTGAAAAGATAAATAATCACCAATATACATATTTCATGCTAAACCAGCAATCATCAGTTGGTCCAGATTATCATCTCCCACACATATATACTATAAGTGCTCAGATATATATTAAGATAGACAATCTTCATACTTCAATGGACAGGCTCCAATCTACTATACACTCCAACTCTTCGACCGTCCATCCAATTGAAAATCTGTTGATGGAATGCTCGAAGACCACCCCGAGGCCGAGATTCTTGTTACACCCATGTTGACCTAAGGTCAATCTGAACCCCACATGTACAGGACATAAAGTTTATTCAAATAAAATAATTCTCATTAGACTTATAAAAATTATTTTCAATATGATGAAATGAAAACTATCCATCAATAACAATTACACACACATATATCTATGTTTCATACAGAAAAGAAAAAATTTATAATAATAGTAATATTTAGTCAAGCAGACTTTCAGTACTGTGTACCAGAAGCATGGTGATTTGGCTAAACTGATTGATCAATATTTTAATGCATGCTCAATGGGACACTTGTGGTTTCTTTCATTGACAATTTTATTATACTTTGCAATAAACACAGTACCAAAAGCATGCTTGGATAAATATTACTATAAATTATAGAGTTTTTCTTCTCTGTATGACACAAAGATATGTGTGTGTATAATTTACATCATAGCCCAATTGATTTATTTATTGACCATCAATAATAAGTTTATCAAGAAAAAAAGTGTTTCCATTAAAAGATACCATAATTATGCTAAAGTGTTTCCATTAAAAGATACCATAATTATTCTTGGTTATGCTTACAATGATAAAAAAGAAAAGAAACAGAAATCATCTTTTAGTTTATAAGAGTAAAATCCTTAAAAACATTGTCAATTTTTCAGTACTAGATATTTAAAAATCTAAATAATAAACATCTTTGGTTAGATTTTAAAAAATATCCATTTCCTAAATATAAATTCATAGTAAATTGTTAAAAAGAGGTTGCCTTGACAACAGTTTGAAATTGTTAACTGTATTGATTGGGATTGTCTAAGTGTTGACTGGTTTTTAAATAAAATTCTTATTTGAACGTAAAATTGTGAATGAGTTTTATGTGCATAATTATGTACAAAAAAAGTGAAAAGGTTTTTTTTTTTTTGCTTATAATAAATAATTGAATAAAAATAAATTTGTACTTTTGTAAAAAAATTTTTAATTGTTAACTTGCATTTAATATTGTTATTTGTAAAAATTAAAATGAAAGTTACTGTAAATCCCCAGTGTGCTATATATTATAAGAAATGAAAAAGTACAGAATGATCCTATCTGTACTTTAGCTTTAATGATATATAAGCATTCAATTTATTAACACGTTATATCACAGAGTGTGAATTTAATATGATGAGTGTGCTAATACCTCTAAACAAGCTTTTTTGATAAATTCTGCAAAACAAAGCATTTAAAATCTTTATCTAAAACTATCTCTACCTCCAAACCAGTTTCGAGTTAATGGCTCTCATCAATGAGACACTAGGGCATTTAGAGCCAGGATAGAGATAATTCTAGATAGAGATTTTAAATGCTTTCTCTTACAGCATTTATTGAAAAACCTTGTTTAGAGCTATTAGTATGCTCATTATATTACATTTATAAATATATGTAAATTAAGTCACATGATATATGACTTGATTTTCTTAATATTATATTAAAGTGTGAGTTCTATATATTAACACAATCTCAGTACAACTGTAGGCTATTGGAAATCACTATAAACAATCAGAGGGGAAGACTTTGTCTTATATTTAACAATCCCTAAATATTAAATGAAATAATTTAATAGATGTAAATATTGAACCAGATAGCATAATTGTACAGACATTAAATTTATTAAAGTATTACAATGCAGAGCTTGAATTCTATATATTAACACAATCTCAGTACAAATTCTGAAAATATTGTAAATAATCAAGAGAAAAAACCATGCCTCATATTTAACAATCTCTGAATATTAAATGAAACAACAGTAAATATTAATAATAATTATTATTTTTATGTAAAACTTTAACTTCTAAGCTCATTCAATTCAATTTTTATTTATGTTCTTAAATAAATATATGAATTAATACATACATTTATTCAAATATTGTCATATCTTACACAGAGGCAAAACTCTCCACACAGTAGTGCCACTCAGTGCAAGCCAGAGTAATTAATAGATGCTTGAAGATTTGTGCATAAAATCCCTATCTAGTGCCTACTCATACAATATCCCCAGACTAGTTTCTAGTTTGTGGCTTTCATCAGTGAGGAGATAGAAACTAGTCTGAGGATATTGGATGAATAGGCACTAGATAGGGATTTTATGCATAAACCTTCATACATCCATTAATTATTCTGGTTTGCGCTGAGTGGCACTACTGTAGGAAAAGTTTTGCCTCTGTGTAAACAGCTTGTGTAAGCATAAAGAATAATGATAATGTGATGGTTAGTGGTTTATGTCATATCTTAACGCATAAAGGTATTAGATAAGGCAGTTTTATTGTGACATGGTACCAAACTACATTTTACTAACATTATTAAGAATTTGAAATTTATTTATTATAAGGTCATTCATCACATTATTATTTTTTTTTTTTTAGGAACGAACCAATTCTGATGAATTTATTTATTTAGTGTATTAATTTCTTTTAGATAGATTAATGATTAACAATTTATTTATTTATTTAGCATATTGTATCAGCACATCAAAATTTAAGACCAACAGTTCTTAATCAGTCATGAGCTACCTTCTTGAAGTTAGGTAGATCAAAGAGGCCAATAGGGGCCTCATAAATTGGACACTCCTTGTAAATATGTACAATGGTTTATGGTCTTCCACCTCTATAGCTTGGAGAGTTTATAAATCCCCACTTATGCAACATATAACCACATCTATCTCGGCCTGTTCTTATTCTCTGTATATTCAATCAGGGTTTTCTTGGAAGGGAGAAACCAGGTACTCAGAAAGTAGAGTCGGCTATTGAAGTGTGATTATTTATGTTGGAGTTATTCTAGTCATGAATCCACATGCCATTGATATCCAATGTGGGTGGGTGTCGACAATTGCCAGGTAGCATGAGATTTGGGGATTGTTCAGAATGGGAAGGATTAACAAAGGAACACTGTAATGATTTCAATCAGGGTGTAGAATCACTAGTGGTTTTTTTTTAAAGTCCTTCCTTTCTGCCACTATGGCTATGGATTCAAAAGTCATTAGTGATTGGTAAATTCCATTTATGAAACAGATGATGCAATGACCAGGATTATCCAAAATATGATTATTGATAGCATGATTAATAAAGACCCCTGTATCATAAAAATATTTTGATACTAAAATTTTTATTTAACAGTGAGTTAAAGTGTAGAAATAATTATTGCCTTATTTGGTCATAGTTTTTTATGATATAATTACTGTAGACAGACTATTTACCACATACATGTCTAGATCATTCAACGGGGGAGAGGGAATAATGACACTGTTATTAGTGACAATATGATTTATTACTTGATCACAAACTCCACTGTCAGAAGACTCTTAGGAGTCAATTAACATATATATATATAATAAGAGCAGTAAGATGATGTAATACAATCATGAAGATGATATGAATGTATCGAAAACTAAAACTGATTGCCTATAAATTAACATTCTATAGAAATTGATGAGTAGTTTATTTCGTATTAATTTATCATCTTTGGTTATTCTTTTATAGAAATGTGTGCAAATGGAAAACACATCACAGTAAAACATTTTTCAAAAATGCGGATTTAAAAAAATAGCTTTAAGTCTGGAATATGTCTAATTGACATTTAAATACAGTTTATCACAATAAATTTGTGTAATACTCATTTATAAATCTTACTTTTGGAAATCATTATTCTTATATGCCTTTTGATATTTTTACATGTGCTTTCAAGAATAAAAGAGTAGACATCAGAGACGTTGTCTTTATTTATCATATGTCTATTCTGATTGGTCCCCTAATACAGAGACTAATACTTCATTCATTTTGTGCCATTCTCTTTATGATCCCTGCTGATTTATTTCAAATGGGAGGAAACAATGACAATATGATTTAAAATTAATCAGTAATGAATAATATTAGTTGATATATCTGAATACCCACCTATTCATGCTGAATGACTAAGTTGGTTATGGATCCAGGCTACCTGAGAAAATCCATATCTGAGAACTTTTTAGCTATCTGGAAAACATACCTTCACTTAGGATTTGAATTGTGATCGTGCACAGGGCAGGTTAATTCACCACCACTTATCTTTAAAATATTACTATCAACACTCCTATTTTCAGATTTTTATATACAAAATTTGTGAGGTAAAAGCTTTTCATATACCTTCACAAGGAAACGTTTTTCATTTTAACTAAAAAATGATTTGCTTTGGTTTAATGCTATAAGAACGGTGAGCTGTAGAAGTAAAAACCATAGATCACGGCCCATCTGTCACTTCCGGTATTTGAACATAATAGAACTTCCGAACTGCAAACCATTCGATAATTTATAATAATGTAAAGTACACATATACATATACACATCCGCATATACATGTAAGATACAGACGCATATACACATCCGCATATTCATGTAAGATACAGACGCATACTAAAATTTTCTACCAAAAAAATATAACTTTAAAATATCGTTTTAATATATATCCACAGATACCGAAGCAATACGCATTATTATTAAAATTATTTTGAATTCAATGATTAAAAATCTTACCATTTCTCCTTAGTTGGTGTAATCCCAAATTAAATTGATAGTTAAGAAAAGTTTGACTAACTGCATGCCGTATATGTAGGTCAAAAAGTGAGGATAAACTTATTAATTCCCCCCACCTCTACTCTTAGATAATATGTTAATACTATGAAAAGAAAAGCAAAGTTTTCTTTTGAATTGTACTAAAATAATAATAATGTAATAATATCCTTTATAAAATATTAAAAAAAAACAACAACACAAACTAAGTTTCACGTATACAATCCATGTTTATATTAATCTGTTCAAAAAGGACAATCAAAGATGCATGTTAATATATTATTATTTCTTGTTTTCTATTGTCAGATTTTTATAAAAGTATTTTGTTTATAAAGCACTAATAAACACTTTCCTCAATTGTAAAGAAACGTCTTTATTGTTTTAAACCATTTCTTAGAAGAATCCATTCAAAGTAGTAGCAATCTACTTCCTAGATTTTTTCATCACCTTTGATTGGAAGGTAACAACACCAGTTTTGCTTTCATAGACAAAGATTTGCCTTTAGCAATAGAACTTTTCAGGTAATGGGGGCAACAAAACTTGTATTTAACCTACAGCCTATCTTCTACCTTCTTCCCCTGAAGGCAGTGATATGACCTGACCTGCTCTCATTTGGATCCTCTCTTTAAGAAACTCAACAATTCCAATAACACGGTGAAATACTGCTCCACAGCCGCGGGGAATGAAATAAAGGAAAAAGTATACAAGGAATAACCCGGCATTTTACAATTGCGATAAACCACTAAATAACAAATGCTATTTTATATTCATTTCTATTTTATTTGATCACTTTTGCTTCGTTAAAAAATAAATATATAATTTTAAAAAATAGAAAGTAAAACGTGAATGTGAGTCTATATCCTGTATATGCGTACACACAATAAAATGAAAAAATTTTTTTTTTATTGAAATAGATACGTATGGATAAATTTAATGTGAAAGAGAAAGTAAATCTTGGGATCGCCAACTAAATTCATTAAATGAAACGATTAGTTGGCCGGTAAACCATGCCCCGTTCGATCTCCTTAAATGATAGATTCGCTTCCTTTCATAAACTATTTTTGAGTCTATCGTTCTATCCAAATAAATTCATTTCATTATCAATATTTAAAACATATCTCAACAACTCAATTCGCATGAGATTTCCTTTAACTTTCTGCTAAAAATAATTCGATCTCTATTTACAGATCATTATCGGATGATTAGCTAATTTGGCTATTTATTTATTTTTCTAATTTTTTAAGAACCAATCTGTGAATATTAAAATTAGAAGGGATTTGAACCCAGACTTTCAAGCTCCTTTAGTCATCCACTCCATCTTATACAAACGACACACACGACCACATACATGCGAAAAAGATAAAGGATCTATAATATACGTATTTCGTGCGGAATCGGAACTCATCAGTTGGCTCAGATCATCATCTCCCACACACATATATATAACCAATGCTCGGTTTATATCAAAATAGCAAATCTTCAAACTTCAATGGACAGACTTCAATCTATCTTAACCACTCTCCAACTCTTCAGCCATTCATATCACTGAAAATCTGATGAGGCATGTTCAAAGCCCTTATTGTCCAATTTTGTTGTATAAGGTGTCTGTTGTAATTAGCTTGGAAGTTTGAGTTCAAATCTCCTCTATTTACATCTTAGCTTATTCAGCCAGTATTCTATCCATACCTCTTCCGTGTATTTAAATGGATTTAGAGTCCTGCATATGAGGGGTCAGAATGACTTACAGCCAACATGGGTATGACAACAAAATTGGCAAACAAGGGCTTTGAACATATCATCAGATTTTCATGATATGGACGGTAAAGAGCTGGAGAGTCGAAAAAATTGAAATATGTCCATAGAAGTTTGAAAATTTGCTATCTTAATATAAAATGAGCACTGATTATATATATATATTTGTGAGAGATGATGATCTGGACCAACTGATGAGTGCTGGTTCAGCACGAAATACGTATATTGAAGATCATTTATTTTTTTTACATGTATGTGGTCATGTGTATTGGTTGTATAAGATGAAGTGAATGACTAAAGGAGCTTAAAAGTCTGGGTTCAAATTCTCTCAAATTACATCTAGCTTAAAAGTATATACAATATACTTGTATTTAAATATTAATTAAATGATTAATGTTAAAAGCATAGAATGTGAACAAGGATGACCAAGCGTAATGCTTGATCTTGTATCTTCTGCCCAGTTATTTGAACCTGGCTATGATAGAGAACTTAATATAAAGATATATTAAGATAATTTTTTTGTCGTTAAAAATAATAATTGTGATATAACTTTGCAAATTTTAGACGACGAAATCTATAGAAATCACTTTCTACGCCTACTGACTAAAAAAAATTTCCGAACATTTATTTTTTCTACGCGTTAAATAAATAAATGTTTTCAAACAGATATTGTGTGTATGGGGAAGGAGAAGTATGTGTATGCGTTACTTACGTATATGTGTAATCTTAAAAATAAATATGTACTAAACTGCATATGTATAGAAAAATGAAATGTATTAATTGCCAAAGGCAATTCTTGTAGAGGTGGCCCCTTAAACAGACACTTGCAGACCTAAAGCATACCCAGCTTCTTAAATCTAAATATGCAATCAATAGAGTTATATAATTTTTTTGTCAAAAACAACGCAATGCATATTTTTTTCATTAACAAATCCTACATTTGTGTATTCTTAATTTCTAATAATCGGCTCAATAATAAATTAATAAAACATGCGATTATTATAATATTTCTGTAATGCAATTTTCACTACACCACCCTCACGCTAGGTAAGGATTGATTTCTATCCATTTTTGACACCTTGTAAAGCGAATAATCTCTAGTCTAATGACTGACTCATAAAAGTTATTAATATAACTATTTTCTATTTTAATGTTGAATTTTGGGCAGAATTCTGGACTATACAGTTGCCCATTTTCCTCTTGGAGGAAATTAATGATTAGCTAACTGAATGCTAGAACATATTTCTAATGCTATGAAAACGCGTAAATAAAAAAACTGTAAGGATAAGATATTCTTTTATCGCTCACAGGATTCGTTCAATTTCTAATGAAATAAATCATAAAGTCAATATTGATTTAAAATTCTAAAAACAAAACTAATCAGACATAATTCATTTTTTAAAAATTATTATTCTAAAGCGTTTTTCTTGCATCCACTGTTATTTGATTTCCAGCCTTTTCATGGATACCTGAAGAAGTTGGATATAAGCAAGTCCTATATAATTTGCATATGTTCTTATAATGTAATTTGATTTTAAAATGTTTATGTTAATATATCAACAAAAATAATTATTATGCTGGCTTTTTCATGTGAGGAACCTTGGAATCTGAGAGCACTGCACCTAGATCTTAGGATCTAATGCAACCCTCCAGCAGTCACTTTTTATCTCTACTTAACTATAAAACTATGAGTCTTAAATGGAAAACAATAATATTTTCAATCCAAGCTCATTAGCTTATATAGTCATATAGGTCTGAACTCAGTTCAGTAACTATACATTTTGGTGTCTTTGGTTTTTTAATAATCATAGCCACCACTATCCTATTAGGCAGGATTGGTTTTAAGCCTATAAACATCACATGATTTTATGATTGCTCATATCTTGAATAATAAGTTTGATGTTCCATTAATTCTTTTGATGGGTTGCATATCGTAGTCTTGTGAATGACAACTTTAAAAACAGAATGCATCATATTATGTACTGCAACTTCTGTGTGATATGGATTGATTATATTTTGGCATAACTGGTGATCTGATAATTAACTAGGCAATCCACATGTTGTATACCTTTTACAGTACCAGAGTCCTTGGTATTCTTCAAGATTTATTTAAATATCACTGCAGATAGCAACATGAGTCTTTATGCCATTTATGTACATACATAAATAAAAAAAATATTCAAATCACCTTTCCAAATGTTAAATATTTCAGCAACACTCTCTGTGGATAAAAATTTGAACAATCTTTACATTACGTATACTTTGAATTATTTAGATACTTTACAAGGAACCAACATGACATTAACATAATAGTATTGTAATAGTCTTATTTCTAATAACTTAATATTAATGCACATGGCAGGATTATATGTTATTTTTTCACAAAGAAGCTTATATACAATTAAATATCCAAATACGCAAATTAATAGTTTTGTAGAAAGAAAAAAATGTATAATTATTAGTAACAATATGAACTCTTTGATGCGATGTGATGTGATGTGATGCACTGTGACTTCTCCTTAAACGGAGTCAGGAATCTCTCAGCAGCTATGTCCAGAGAAACTCGTCAGCCACTTTACCTTCCCTTTCCATTCTCCACCCTAAGTTTTCCCATAATCTTCTCCATCCCATTTCCACAACATAATCTTTGTCAATGCCATGACCTTCATATCTAAATCCCCCTTATCTTTTCCCAAACTCTTTATGTGCCAAACTCTTCAAGCACCATCTAGATATTTTTCAAACTTGTAAACATTACCAAATGATTAAAACCATCCAATCTTGGCATGATGTGTGCTTTGGTTTCTACTGTCAATAGAAATTTATTTGTATATAAGGATTTTTATGAAAAAAATGAACTTTGTATAGTTTTTGTCTATTAATGTTAAGTTATTAGAAATAAGGTTGTGTTAAATCTAATAATTTAAACATTCAACATCAAATTTAGGATTGTTATGGTATTTAAATAATATTGCTTTACTGAGAGAGTAAATTAGTCATTTCAAGGGCACCAAAGAGAAAAGCATAAAACATGCATAACACCATGAATAGTATCGCCCACGTATCCGAACCAAATGGCATTGATGCTTTGAATTCTTTCTTATTTTTCCTAATGGATAGCATCCTAATATTAAGTTTACTATAGATGTTGAAAATAACAAGACACATTCTTTTCTAAATGGCTTAATTGCTAAAGAAACCCGATGGCTCGTTATCAATATCTGTTTAAAGAAAGTCCATCCACACAAATAGATATCTCAATTTTTAATTTATCATCATCATCCTGCTCATATTTTCTGTACTAAAAAATCTTGCAATGAGATCATATAGTTTACCTTATAAGCAACATCTTTCCCAAGAAATAGCACTAAATAAAAATATTCTACTGTCTAATGGTTACAGTAAAAACATTATATACAAGATGTTACATAGTATTGATATCAAGATAGGAAAGAATCAAGAATTTAAGAATATTTCATTTAGTTTAGAGTTACTTTACCATATATTAAAGAGGGTGCTGATGATTAGTAAACAACTGTCTAATTTCAACTTTAAGACTATCTTTTACACTACCAAAACTTGGATTTTTTTTTCCATAAGTCTAAAGATCAAGTATTTTTAGACATATCAAGGTATCTAGGAAATTCCATGTACACAGAGTGTAAGAAGCTATCTTGATCAATCAAATAGATGTATTGATGTCAGTGTAAGCGAGCATAAAAATACCTTCAATCGAAAGTTGATCACACCAGCTTTTACATTACATTTTTGAGAAATTGTCACATTTCTAACTAACGTTGTTAATACTAAAATACTAGCTACTTTGGGAAAATATATTCAAGAACCATGAGAGAGTCTACTGAAAATTTAAAAAGTCCAAACAGTTTAAATAAATGAAATTTAATGTATTTAATCCTTATGGAAGTCCATTATTTTATCTCTTGTATTCTTTCAAAATCATTTTTAATAAATCAGCTGAAACATCACACGATCACCATTTCCTATGCATACCCAAGGTTTAAAAATAGCAAACTCTCCATACAGTAGTGCCACCCAGTGCACACGTTAATAATCAATGGCTGCACAAACATTCTTGCATCTATTAATTACTAAGACTTATACTAGGTGGCGCTATTATACGGAGAGTTTGCTACTGTTAAATTTGTTAACTGTATAACAAAAAGAAATACACATATTTTGGTTAATCCATCTCCTATATTGATTTGACAATAACCTAATATACATATGAATGAACATTCTTTAATTCATGTGCAATTGGAATCTCATTGTTACTTGCGACACCCTACTTCTTCAGTTTTGACAAGGATGAATGGGATTTCATCGAAATGTCATTCAGGAGAGAATTTCCTGTTTCTGTAGGTGAAGAGGTTTGTTTGGAGATTTTAAAAACTTTAAACAAGCTTCTTTGCTGAAGTTGGAATAATTTCTCTATGCAAAAAATTAATCTATATTATGACCTAAAAGTTTATATTCTTTTTTTTTCGTGGGTCAAAGCATCGGCCGGGAAGCGAACCCGGGACAACTGCTTGTAAGGCAGCTGTGCTGACCACTCGACCACCAACGCTTGACAAAGTTTATATTCTTTTTTTTTCGTGTGTCAGAGCATTGGCCGGGAAGCGAACCCAGGACAACTGCTTGTAAGGCAGCTGTGCTGACCACTCGACCACCAACTCTTGACAAAGTTTATATTCTTAAATTCTATGTAGATTATAATCTAAATATAAATGCTGTTATCTAAACATAACTTATTTTTAAACACTAGGCATGAACAATCATTACAATTAATTGATTCAAATTTTCTGACATGAGTATCACATATACTGCCATTATCAGTTAATTTGTGATCACATATGCCTTTCATTTCACTTTTATCTATGTCACTGAAACATCTTTGACATATTTAATTATAAACTTTCAAGTTTAAATCCAAATCACTTCTGAAGGCAGTGAAATCTTTTTTTGGATGGTGTAAAATCTTGAATATTATTATCATAGTGTAGCTCTTTTTCCAGCATTAACAGTGTAATAACAGATATCAGTAGTCTATAAAATCTTAATTTGTCTTTTTTGTTAAGTTAACATGGCATCTGCAACTGCTCGAGCAGTTCAGAGGGTTAAACTTCATGTTCCAATGATCAAGTTTTGCAAAGGCAGTAAGCAGCAAGCGCACTCAGTCGCTGGTTCACCTGCATCTCCGGCTAGTTCAACTCCTGTTAAAAGTTCTAGGCCCAAAGGTAGTGCTGCTATAGATGATCTATCTCTGCCATCTCAGTATCGGAGGAATCCAATGTTAGATGAAGAAATAGAAGTAACATAGCATGGTATTCCAAAGTAATTGTCGTATTTGTATTTATTTGTCTGGAATTTTTCTAACCATTGGATACGATTTTCAGTTTTTACTTGGTTAACAAGCAAGATATACACAATAGTACTCGCCGATATTTTGGGAAGAATCCTCACTGTGAATTCTGAGCACAGTGCACTTGTATTATATGTAAATTATTTATATCTGAAATAAATATGATAATATTTGAAAACGAAGATTTATTTTTTTGAGTTGATCACTAACTATTTCCAAATGGCAAGTGATATCTACACTTCATTCATCGATTCTTGTAGTGATTTTCAATTTCACTTCAAAACTCTCAAGTTTAGTTTTAAAGTAAATTTTTTTTTTTTTTTTTCATGTGTCATAGCATTGGCCAGGATGTGAACCTGCTAACCTGGGACAACTGCTTGTAATGCAGCTGTGCTGACCTCTCGACCACCAACACTTGACGAAGTAAATTTTATTGATATATAAAAATATAACTTATTATAGGTATTACACATGAGTTATATATAGATATATTATGAATTACATAATTAAGATGTAACATTGGGCAATAAAAAAATAATCTGAAAAAAAAATAGGGAAGGGATGGTTTAAAATTATACTTTAAAAAAAAAACTATAAATAAATAATGCAATTATATGATTTTTTTTTTTGAAATAACATCTTTCGTACAGAGTCAAAACTCTCCATATAGTAGCACCACTCAGTGCAAACCAGAGAAATTAATGCTTGCAGCAAGATTTGTGCATAAAATCCCTATATAGTGCCTAGACTAGTTTCTAGCTTGTGGCTTTCATCAGTGAGGAGCCTTGGATCTGAGAGCTTGTGTAAGCATAAAGAATGGCGATCATGTGGTGTTTAGTGGTTTAATACATCTTTTGTGATAATGATAAAATAAAAAAGGTATTTTTAAATGTGTTCAAAGAAATCACATTATTAAAATCTTATAGTGGCGAAATGGATGAATTGACTGTGTAGTTAAAGTTAGAGATCTCTCTGGACTTATCCATAGGTCAGAGCATTACTAATTGATACTAAAAATTACAGAAAAAAGAAAATCTCAAACAAAGGTCTTTCAGTCCTTAGTGTGATTTTTTACAGACGATGAAAAAAGATTCCACGTGACTGCATAAATATGAGGAGAAACAATAACTTAATCTCAGTTTAATTTTAGTGACAAAAGAATGCAGCTTGGTAGAGGTGTGGTTAAATGCAAAATGGCATCTTAAAAAAAATCACAGAGTAAATATGAGGAATGTTGTGGCTCTAGTATTAGGAAAGAGCCCCCTCTTTATATTGTAATCATTATATATATATATGAGTGAATAATTGTGTATTTTTTTAAAAAAAAAAATAATGCTACAACAGAAAAGACTCTATAATACCTGCATATAAATAAATATGCGTTAAGAGCAGCATATTTTTAAATCATTCTCATTGTGTGTGAGGTATGAAACAACTTTATTTTGTGGACATCTTTGTCCAATTAGAGACTTATCATGACGATAAACGAGTTCGATTTTAATGAGGATTCTCTATCTTTACTGTATATTTCACACTAATTTATTTTCTGTGTGTGTGGAGGGGGGGAGCCACGGATAAACATATAAATATTACTTACATTATTATTCGTAGTAAGAAATTGTAATCAGTGAAGACTTTTTTTTTCTCATATGTCATGGCATCAGCCGGGACGCGAACCCACAACCGTCTGCGAACGACTACTCGCTTGCAAGGCGGATACGATGACCTCTCGGCTAACAAACATACTTCACCATAATTTGAAAGTGCGAAGAATTGGATATAGATCCCCCCCCCCTCCACACACACATAAATATAACATAAATATTTCTTGCATTATTATTGGAACGAATTTGGATATCAGAGAGGACCGCTTTATTTATCCATATAAATTTCAGCCTGCGAAGGATTGCTATTAAATGCCCACAAACACACACATATACATATATCATTTATATTATATTCACATATAGTTCTTTCGATATTATGAATATATACTTATAATAGTAGCATGCACGTAACACACACACTCACATTACTTGCATTACCTTAGAAAGTCGTATATAACTCTTTCAATATTATGAGTATATATATGTATGCATTAACTTGCATATAAACACATATATATATATTATTTGCATTATCTTAGAAAGTCACATATAGTCCTTTCAATATTATGAGTATATATATATACGTATTATCATGCACATAAATACACACACAAGTATATGTATATATTATTTGCATTATCTTAGAAAGTCACATATAAGTTCTTTTCCATGTTATATATATATAATTTCAAAACAGTTCACCAACGTTTATTGTTATTTAAAATTGTAAATATAATATTTCCTTTAAGTATTTCTTTATTTATTAAAAAAGGTCAATTAGCTATTTCAAAAACCATTTTTGAATGCGTTTAAATATATCTCTAAACGTTATAAATATTTATTATACGTACATACGTATTTTATCTTTATCTTTTAATAAAAGTTTCTGAATTTTAAACGCGGTCCTTGAAAACAATTTGTAAGCAAAGTATTGTTATAAAATAATGAACGCCTGATTCTACCCTATCATGTTTTTATGAGTGAACGGTGTGTGACGAGCTTTATCTGCACTCTCCCCCCTCCCCTCCGTAACGTCATTAATTTCGTCTAAATCAAAGCCGTTAAAAGTTATAAATCAAATTTTCAACTCTACTTTTTCCAGCTCTGCGGAATATCAGTAACTTATAGAAACTGATAGTAGGGGCTACCCATTTTATATTCCAGAAAACAAAATACCAGCTTTATCCAAACTCTGCTTATTACTCATAATTAATTTCATGTATATTCACATTGCTCAATTTAGTAGAAGTTTTTTGTGTGGTTAATCAGTTTAACTGGCGTGATTTACTGAAGCACGAACTTGGTAAAGGGAGCTTAAATGATATGACATGGAGTTTTGTGGCATATCAAAGGCAATATTTATCTAAGCAATTATGAATATTTGTGTGCACTGAACGCAATTTATAGCGAGTTTATGAATTATAAATTACTTTCTACATTCAATAACAATCACGTTGTGAAAATATTTAAAATATGAATTTTATCTCATTTTGATAGTGTAAATAGTTTTTTTTCTCTCACTTTCATTATGAATATCGTATTAGTCTGTGTGTACTTAGACATATATACAATGTGCGATACACTCACCCATATATATGTATATAACAGAAATTGAACAAAATAAAAAGTATATATTAGCACTATATCTTGGATATGATGTAGCTTACAAATAATATTTTACAGATAGTACCCTAAAGCATATCTAGCAGAAAGCTAATAACTGTTCTTTAAATAGACCTGTCAAAAGTTAAATCAGGTCAAATTACTGATGCTAATTAAGGGCAACACAAGTATCGTTTGAATATAAATTATTTTAATACAATGGGAATAGAGATGTCACAGATATACAAACTGGGCAGTGGACAAGTGAAAGCATGCCATACAATAAAATAAATAATTGTTTGGTAGTCAGCCTACTATTCAGGGAAAGTATATCATAATATGCTTTTAATCCAATAACTACTCTTCAGAGATATATTTTAGATGCAGAGCATTTAAATATTTACTGGATACTATTTTACCACATGCTATCTGGAAACATAAAACGAATAATCTTATGAGTTGTTAAAACTCATTTTCAAATAACCCACATAAAGATGTTGTCACACATATTAGAGACCCCTAACAATGTTGAGAGTTAAATATTATTGTGTCTTCATGAGTTACTCTTTAGCAACAAATGAAAATTCAAATTCTTCCACAGACATCTTTGGGAAAAGTTAAGACTTTCTCTACAAGGAATGTCTAATATTTTCTAAATACTATTTGAATGCTATCTAAATTCATTCCATGCAGAATACAGGCAGTATGGAAGAAAATAGTACTACATATTAAAATAAATGTATCGGATGTGCCCCAATTAATTTATCCAACAATCTTTGTAGCTTTGATGAAGACTGCCGAGTGATTGAAATTATAAAAAAAGAAATAAAATTATTTGTACATGAAACTGTTTGCATTGACAAGACTGTAAAAGAAAAAAGCTCTTAATAATATTAATTATATTTGTTAATAATCACTGCATAGAAAATAAAAAAGAAGGGAGAATCACTGCATAGAAAATAAAAAAGAAGGGAGAATAATTTTTGAGAGTGTGGTTATGCTGCGTTAATAATTTTGGATTTGCATTTGGATCAAGTTAGCCTGGAATGTTTTTCAGATTACAATAAAGTTTAGGAAACCCCCCCTCCTCTGGATGTAATATAATTTTCTTCTTTTTCCTTTTCTTATATATTCATTTCTATATTTACATATACCATTTCCAACTTTCTCATACACTTCACTAATACTATTTTTTTTATATCAAAACTTTATTCTTACAGTTTCAACTATCCTGCAGTCATCATCAGAGCTATAATATCCAAATATGTAATCATACAATTAACACATTTTATACACATATTTATTTACATAATCGAACATATATCTTAACCTGACCATTTTAAATAATAATTTTCCATTTTATTATTTTACTCTTAATTAATTTTATTAAAAATAAAATAATATAAATAAATATAAAATAAAATTGAGAGTAAAATAGTAAAATGATTATTTATAATGGTCAAGCTAAGAAGTATGTTTGATTATGTATATAAATGTATATAAAATGTATTAATTGTATGATTATATATTTGGATATTGTAGCTCTGAGGATAACTTCAGGACAGTTGAAACTGTAAGAATAAAGTTTTGATATAAAAAATAGTATTGCTGTAGTGTATAAGAAAATTGGAAATGGTATATATAATTTTCTCCCTAGTAACAAATTCATATACAATTTATCTACTCATGTCGTATTGATTTCTAAATGGCAATAAAACTATTGGAGTATTAAGTTTTATTTTAAGATGGATTTTCATGGGATGTGTAGCTTTCAAAATTGATGAAAGAAAAAGTTGAACTGCTATGGGTGCTGAGCCTATGGGTTATCTTAATTTTTTGTATAAGCATACAAGCATTAGGCAGAAAACATATTTGGTTTCTACCCTTTCTACTTAAAGGCATAAAGTCATATAATACAGGTTGCTTCCAAATCTTAATTTTTATTGGCAGGAGTTTTCCATTGCTTATAATATTTTTACATAATCATAAGCTTAAATCATTTCTCATAGAGCTGATAAGAAAATAATGAATTATTTACTTACTGTATGAATTTTTGGGATTGAAAAATTATTTTATTTCAACAGAATTATTTAAAAATATCAATACATAAAAATGTTAAAACCTAACTAATAAAACACACAGCTTTATTATCTGTCATAAGAACTAATAACCTGAAATATATAACTTATTAGTAATATCTAAGGTATTTAAACGTTATTATATAATACCGGTTTGCAATATTATAATGAAACTAAATAATTGGGCAGACTACGATGAATATATTTGGTTTAATATCTGAATAAAATCTAACATCTGTTGATTATTCCTTGCAACCCGTAAAAATCTTTCAAGAGGTGAATATGTATTAGAATTTTATTTTTTAAATAATGACAACAATAATCAAGAAAGCTATCAATGCTAAAATGCTTTGACGGCATAACTTATTGACTAAGCTCCCTCTAGAGGTGGAAAAAATAAACACATTCACCATCTTTACATCAGCAAACAACACAAAGAATATAATAACTGTCTTTTCCTTATATTTTTGATAGTATTAAACATAGATTACAAAGACATTTTGATAGAAAAAACAAATTAGATTTTGTTTGCTAAAACATCACTGAGTGTATCTTTAAATTAATTGTCTTTGCAAATGGTTGTCATTTATTTCAGTGACAAAAAAATATGAGAGATGTAATTTTTAGCATGATGTATGACTAAAGAAAATAACAGTCTTTAACAAGTGTTAGAAAATCCTGCTAAATTATTTAGTCTAAAGAGATTTTAATGCATCAGATTTTTTTTGGATGATATTGTTGTAACTATTTTGGAAACTTCAACTACCTCTTTTCCACTATAGTTTATGAGATTACGAGACACAGTGTTTTGTACGATAAGAATAAAACTAGCTGAAAGATGTTTCAAATTCAGCACTTGACCATACAGACAAGTCTCAAATAAGAGCATATAACATTGGTTACGATTAAAAATAATTTACCTCAATGGTGAAAATAGCAGAATCTAGAATTAAACATTTCTGGAGTATTACAATTAAGGAAATAAATAAAAATATCAGTTTCATTATGAAATGGAATTTAGTGCAGTATTAGGATGGAAGAATCAAGGGTTAAAGATCAATAAATCATAGTTCAGTCTTTGTAACTTTGAGTGCTTCAATACTCCTGAAAGACAAACCATTGGGCTACTTTACTAAAAGGGTTAAAAGTTAACGAATCATAGGTCAGTCTTTGTTACTTCAAATGCTTCAACATTCCCAAGAGACAAACCATTAGATTATTTTATTGAAAGAATCAAGGGTTAAAGGTCAATGAATTGTATCTCAATCTCTGCTATTTCAAGCCCTTCAACATTCACGAAAGACAACCCATTGGATTATTTTACTAATTCTCTTTAGAAATTTAATCATTGTGAATAATAAATAAATGATGTTGATTAAAAGCTCAATAGAAATGTTCTTTTTTAAATTAAAATTTTGATTACTACTTATAACTGAATTTTTTATAAAAAAAAATATGAAATTTAACTATGGTCAGACAAAAACTATTCTTGGTTAAATATGATGCTTTAAGCAACAGATCTATTAAGTCAAGTACTATATTAATAAGCAAACACAAGACAGATTAGAAAAGATATTACTGTCCTGAGGTGCCAAATAGCTAATGAAACATCTAATGTGAATTATTTTTAATAAAAATTTAAAATCTTTGAAAAATTAAGGTTATCTAGCATTTAAATTTATTGGAAGAATATATTAATAGATGATAGCATATAAAGATTAATATATAATAACATATAAAGATTGCATAGGTGGGAAGTTCTGAGAATGTATTACATTGAGTGATAAGATGTAAAGAATTGCTGATATTATAGTTGTTTTATTTTTAGGCTATGACTACAGTCGTTAAAATTGCCGAATATTTTAGAGTTGTACAATTTAGATTCTAAATGCATTAGAATGCCAACATTATATTGAATGTTAATAATCGTGAAAAAAAAATTGAATTTAAACGATCAATTGCAAAATTTAATATGGCTGTTTATTGTGAAGTAGTAGGCATAGAATGTGCTTGTGTGCGTGTTGCTTTTACTTCTCAGAATAAAAATTTGACTGCTATTTTTAGCTAAAATAAATAATCCTGGAAGCAGTGTAATAATAAACTACATCTTTTCTATTTTAGCCCAGATAAAAATTATCTTTAGCCATTTTTTCTAAGAGCAACATATTAGTAGCAAAATACTAAACTGAAGTTTTATTTAAAAAAAAACAAAACGAGATGAGGTATTTTGATACATGCCAATATTACTAGAAACTTTTTTAGTTTTTCCAGTTCTGATGTTTTAATGTCTGGAGAGAGTAATTTAAATTTCAGTTGGTGCATAGTTAAAGGCAAATAAATGCCATTTTATTCATTTAACACCATCTCATCAACTAGAATTATAACATGGTTCAAGATTCTTTTATATGTAGAAAATTTATACATACCCCACCATATTCTAAATACTGTAATTAATTTATTTATTTTTACAAGTTATATAAAAAAAGTGAATAAGAATATAAACTATATTCTACCATGTTATTTTTTTGGAAAATAAACACAAGCTGCTTCTTCAGAAAGATATGATAGGACATACAAATCTGATGACATCACATGTAATTGAGTCTGATTGGGAAAAGTACACCATCTAATCATGATACATAGTATCAGGTGACATGTACATATCTGATGACATCACAAATAATGGTGTTTGATTGTGAAGAAGTATGCTATTTTATCATGATATGTACATATCTGATGACATCACAAATAATGGAGTATGATTGAGAAGTGTGCTATTTGATCATGATATGTACATATCTGATGACATCACAAATAATGGAGTATGATTGAAAGTATGCTATTTGTCTGTTTCTTCTTCTCCAATATGAGTATGTTGGCCCCTCCTGGGTTGTTGAAGATGCTATTTATCATATATGTACATATCTGATACATCACAAATAATGGAGTATGATTGAGAAGTATGCTATTTGATCATGATATGTACATATCTGATGACATCACAAATAATGGAGTATGATTGAGAAGTATGCTATTTGATCATGATATGTACATATCTGATGACATCACAAATAATGGAGTATGATTGAGAAGTATGCTATTTGATCATGATATGTACATATCTGATGACATCACAAATAATGGAGTATGATTGAGAAGTATGCTATTTGATCATGATATGTACATATCTGATGACATCACAAATAATGGAGTATGATTGAGAAGTATGCTATTTGATCATGATATGTACATATCTGATGACATCACAAATAACAGACTGACTCTGAAGAAATAAGCTACTTGATCATGAGACACATATCAGATGACATCACAAGCAATGGAGTTTGATTGTGAGCTAATTGATCATGATACATACATATCAGATGACATCACAAATAATAGAGTCTGATTGTGAAAAAGTATGTACTTGATCATGAATTACTTTTGGGATTGGTTATTTCCAAATAAACAAAATGATGACTCATCATGAGATTGCTAATATTTTATGCCAACATACAGTTATTGTTGTAACATACTGTCCAAATTTGGTAAGGCTTTTCATGAATAGAATTCATTACAAGGTCTTCTAGAAATTTAGGGATGTATCTTCAATTACTTTCATACTTGATTTGTAATGGGAATATTCACTACCATCAGCACCATTCTTCAAGTGCTGTGATTAGAGTTGACCATTGCATGACTTCTGATATCTTACCAAAGCTCTGCTGTGTAACACATCAAGTTTCCTCAGCTTGTTAAGAGCTTATTTCGCAAGCTCTATATATAACATTTGTAAATACAAGCTTTTTATATTAGGTCATGTGACATCTGACTTAATTTTTTTGTAATATATAGCAGTTAAATGCATAGGTCAATTAATGGAAAGAGTTCTATAATAATTTTTCTTTAAAATACATCCAACTATCAATACACACTTCCCAATTTTTGAATATACTGCAACAGTAGTAATTCTCCCTATATTGTTCTATTTAATATGAAGACTTCTAAGACATTTTCTTGAATTTGTTTGTCTTCGTATCACTTGTGACTTGCATTTAATCGTGTTTTGATTTCTTATGATTTCGTAATTTATCAATTGACTAACATTTGTTAGGTTGGATGATGATTATATTATTTTCTTCTGAGTAGTGTGGTTTTTACATTGTATACTTAAAATGTAATTTTTGTTTTCAAATGATAGATAGAGGATGGATACATATTTGCTATCAGAAATTATCTTCATAAAGATTCAACAAACTCAATGTTTCAGACAAGCATTATGTTGCATTTGCATTACATTTTCTGTATTGCTTCAGTTATAAGCCATCCGATTAAAAAAACAGAATCTTTATATCCTTTCTCTTATCTTATATTTTCTTTTTTAATAGGATAAAAAAACGATTCAATTTATAATTGGCTATAAAATTTGTATTGTTGATACTGATTAGAAAAAAAGCCATTTTATATATAAATATTCATGTACTTTTATATATGTATTAGCTCTGAAGAAGAATGACGGTCAGTCGAAACTGTTAGATTGATAGAGTAAAAAATAATATAAGCATTATTATAGTGATAAAGGAAAGGTGAATTTATTAAATTTTATAACTGATGTATACTGTGTGTCTCTATTAAGCATTATCTAATTAAACTTACAACATTATAATTATTCATAATATTGCCAGCACGTATTATTACCTAGTCTCAGATTACAATTATCTGTATGTTTAAATAATTTTAAAATTTTAAAAGGACATTACATCAACGTTATATATGCAGAATATATATATATTCATTATTATTTTACTATGACATTGTTAGATTTATGTAAGTCAAAATATTAAAAATACATATTAAGTATATATCTGCATTATGATTTTCTTTATATTACATTGTTTGTATGTTAGATATTTAATGAATAAGGAAATTTTTATTTAATTAAATGTTATAACGTTTTGTATTATGTAATAAACAAGTTAAATAACTTAATCTATTGTACGTGTTCCTTTTAATTTTACCGTATATATTCAGATACCAGTCTTTCGATTATCTATTGCAGCCACTGTCTATATTCTGATAAATGACTGAAAGTTTAATAAATATTAAAAAAATAAAAATAAAGATTAGTTAATTATATGTATTGTATTATGTGAAGTTATTCGAAAAATATACGTAGGGGGGAGAATGATTTTAAGTTCCTAGCATTTAACTTTCTATTGTCTATATAAAAATCGAATACCGGGAAAGAGACGCGATTTACAAATCTTCACTTCCCAATACTATAGATGGCTCTTTCTAATAATTTAGCGGCATCATCCAAACTGTGTTGTAATATCATCTCTCTACTGAAAGAAAGCCTTAACATTTCTTAATAAACAAATGTAATATACTATTATAAAAAAGGAATACGAGAATTATTATAAAAGCCCTTAATTTATAATTAATGTGTACTAATGTACTCATTCAGTGTAGTGAATGTTTCAAGTTCAAATCCCTCTAGTTAATTAATGTATATATATATACACACACACATAAAAGTAATAATAAAATATACTACTATACCTCCTGAAAATTTTGTTTTCAGTTATCAGCTGATTCGATTATAATCCATTGAGATAAATAAGAACTATATTTTCTAAATTGTTTCTCTTTTTTTTACTCTTCATTTTGACAGCTCAACTAGCATTAATTTCTAAAACTGTACTAAGCCATTGAGGATATATTATAATGCTCTTAGCATTAAAAAATATAAATATATATAACTCTGTTAAGATTACAACTGGTTGACTAAGCTGTGTCAGACTAATTTATGAGCTAGTTGTTCTTCGCTTCCGTCTCAGATAATCTGACATCTTAATAGGTATGCTTCAGGCTTTGAGGGAAAAAAAGGAGCTCTTTACGGAAAAGTTTTTTTTTGTTCCTTTTACTATTAATATTAAGAAATTCGTAGGTACAAGCATAACGATTGTTAAGAAAAGTACTGCTATGATTAATGTGTGTCTATATATATATATATGTACATGTAACATATGTAGGATGGCTCAAAATAACCCTGTGCAAATGTATTCCACTTTCTCATTCAGTAATACCAAATTCTTTTTACTTCTTTTTCATGATATTCACCAATATAATCCAATTGTGCACTATGATATCTGATGGAATTTTCTATAGCAGTTGTATCTCTTATAAACAAATAGTGCCAATCTCTTAACATTCTTTTTTGCTTTTATTATCAAATCTTTTTCTATTCTGATGTACATTTAATTTTATTGCTAACTTAAAATCCTGAGTAAGTAAGTATCCAGCTTCACTTCTTCTATACAATATATTTTCACTTTCCACTCATTTTTATCATTTTCTAATTTATAATCAATCAATATCTTTGATTTTTCTTTAATAAATTTAATATCGTTTTTCTTTCTTTTTTCTATACTTGTTTTAAATAAAATATTCATTAGTATGGGTAAAAACAATGCAGATAATTTGTATTTTTAAATGCTTTTATTTAATTGTGTTTATTTATTTGGGCAAAATCTTTTAACCAGTTTTTAACATGCTTCATCTAATGGATTTGCTTCAAATTTTGTACTGGTGCTACGTATCAATGATAATGCAATATTTGAGGGTTGTAACCAGTTGTTCAGCCTAACAATGTTGGCAGATTACATTCCACACCATACTGTTATCAATTCAGTAAGTTTTTATTAATGCTCAACAGATGGCAGCAGCATTTTTCAAAAATACATTTTTATTGAATTTCATTACTAATTCATTGAAACACATTTACAGTTAATTAAAATAGAAACAAAAAGAAATGAAGAATGAAATCTTCATTTCTTTTGAATTTTTACCTATAACTTGTTTTTGTTTTTTTAAGAAAGGCTGCCTTCATAAACAATAAAATTCTGCAAACAGTTTTTAACATGTACCAATTTCATTTCAAATATTAAAAAGTACACAATATTGTTAATATTTTTGGTTTTTAACTTCGAATATGAAGAGTTACAAAAAGATTACTGGAAAATATTCAAAGACTAAAAAATAAAACGTATTTTATAAAAAATACTTTAATCTGATCAGCAATCTATTAAAAAAGAAATTTTTTTTCTTCAACCAAATAAAGGCATCGGACATTCATAAATACTAAATTAATTAATTTATGGACGCTCCATGCATTTATTTTAACCATTTTCCCACCTCTTACGAGACCTCTCATCAGCAGTTGATGTCACTCTAATTCCATTATTTTTAATGCTAGGATATTCGTTTGACAGTTATTGATTAGGTTTTTAAAAGTTCTGTAAGATGGTGCCCTCTTCTGAATTATTTTACAAGTAAAAAATCAATAAAACCGCATTTAAAGCTAAACAAAGAAAGAAGCTTGTCGGTGATTGGCTCTCAGCCGACAAAGACATTCTGATTGGCTGGAAAGAACAAAGAAACCGCCTGATCAAAGAAAATAAAGAAAAATGCTGAGATTTTCATTTCGAATATGATTTAAAGGTTTTAAAAAAGTATATTCTGAGAAATTAAAATCATTTTTACAAAATATACCAAAAAAAAACAAAATTATTTTCAAAAAATATTGAAGATTTTAGTAAAAATATTTAAGATTTAGCAAAAAGAAATATTTATTTTTCTATAACGTAAAAAGCATTTATGTCACAAACTCTTTGTTTATATGTTCGCTTTTATTTTGCCGATATTGAATATTTTATAATAAATAAATAGCAATTTATTTTTGAAAGAACTTTCGTTCACTTTTATAACCAGACAATTTATTAATATACTTTTTATAAACGAATATAAAGTCAATATGATATTAAAGGTGAAAATATTTTGACAATTGACTTGTCTTCAGTTTGTGAGCTGGCCAATTAAAAGCTTTGATTTTTAGCTGACACAACCAATAATATAATTAGCAGTTAAAAGGTTAAGTTACAAACAACAACCAAAATTATAACATATAATAACCACATTCCATTCTTCTGACACTTTGAAGCAAAATATATTTATTTATTAATATTATAGTTTCAACTGTTCCTAGCAGTCTTCATCAGATCTTATTATCTACTAAACAGTTTAGTAGATAATAAGATCTGACAAAGACTGCTCGGAACAGTCAAAACTGTAATATTAATAAATAAATATATTTTACTTCAAAGTGTCAAAAGAGTGGAATGTGGTTATTATATGTTATATATTAGAAAAGCAAAAATAAAGAAGGAAAGAGGAAGAGAAGTTATTGAACAACCAAAATTGTGGTTGAAAAATAATATTTTTTTGCATTTTAGTGCATCAGTCATTAAATTAAATAAAAATGTTAATATATATATATGATCAATAGATGGCGTCTTTACCAAAACCGCCGAAACAAGTGTAAAATATTTTTACATAAACGCAAAAGGAGTCAGAATTAACTACCTCTTTCATTTTGCTCACCTCCAGATCAGCTGATTTCAAGCTGGTTTGCTTTCGTCAGTGGAAGGATAGAGCTATAGAAACTAGGTCTAAAGACCGACTCTCAAGCGTTTATGCAAAACGTTTATATCAGTTTGCAAGCGTGAATTTTTCAGACTGGTAAAGTCTTCCGATCTCAGCCTAGCAAGCTAGATATCTATATGGGTCTGATCTCAGTTCAGTTTCACCACATAGTCAAAGTCTCTGCAATATATATCATTGCAAGAAAACTTTAAAGGTATATTTATGAAAAATAAAAACAAGTTAGTCACGTAACCTGCTATCACTTGTTATTTATGATCAATAGATGGCGTCTTTACCAAAACCGCGAAACAAGTGTAAAATATTTTTACATAAACGCAAAAGGAGTCAGAATTAACTACCTCTTTCATTTTGCTCACCTCCAGATCAGCTGATTTCAAGCTGGTTTGCTTTCTCAGTGGAGATAACTATAGAAACTAGGTCTAAAGACCGACTCTCGCGTTTATGCAAAACGCTTATATCAGTTTGCAAGCGTGAATTTTTCAGACTGGTAAAGTCTTCAAACTCAGCCTAGCAAGCTAGATATCTATATGGGTCTGATCTCAGTTCAGTTTCACCACATAGTCAAAGTCTCTGCAATATATATCATTGCAAGAAAACTTTAAAGGTACATTTATGAAAAATAAAAACAAGTTAGTCACGTAACCTGCTATCACTTGTTATTTATGATCAATAGATGGCGTCTTTACCAAAACCGCCGAAACAAGTGTAAAATATTTTTACATAAACGCAAAAGGAGTCAGAATTAACTACCTCTTTCATTTTGCTCACCTCCAGATCAGCTGATTTCAAGCTGGTTTGCTTTCGTCAGTGGAAGGATAGAGCTATAGAAACTGAGATCAGACCCATATAGATATCTAGCTTGCTAGGCTGAGTTTGAAGACTTTACCAGTCTGAAAAATTCACGCTTGCAAACTGATATAAACGTTTTGCATAAACGCTTGAGAGTCGGTCTTTAGACCTAGTTTCTATAGCTCTATCCTTCCACTGACGAAAGCAAACCAGCTTGAAATCAGCTGATCTGGAGGTGAGCAAAATGAAAGAGGTAGTTAATTCTGACTCCTTTTGCGTTTATGTAAAAATATTTTACACTTGTTTCAGCGGTTTTGGTAAAGACGCCATCTATTGATCATAAATAACAAGTGATAGCAGGTTACGTGACTAACTTGTTTTTATTTTTCATAAATGTACCTTTAAAGTTTTCTTGCAATGATATATATTGCAGAGACTTTGACTATGTGGTGAAACTGAACTGAGATCAGACCCATATAGATATCTAGCTTGCTAGGCTGAGTTTGAAGACTTTACCAGTCTGAAAAATTCACGCTTGCAAACTGATATAAACGTTTTGCATAAACGCTTGAGAGTCGGTCTTTAGACCTAGTTTCTATAGCTCTATCCTTCCACTGACGAAAGCAAACCAGCTTGAAATCAGCTGATCTGGAGGTGAGCAAAATGAAAGAGGTAGTTAATTCTGACTCCTTTTGCGTTTATGTAAAAATATTTTACACTTGTTTCGGCGGTTTTGGTAAAGACGCCATCTATTGATCATAAATAACAAGTGATAGAAGGTTACGTGACTAACTTGTTTTTATTTTTCATAAATGTACCTTTAAAGTTTTCTTGCAATGATATATATTGCAGAGACTTTGACTATGTGGTGAAACTGAACTGAGATCAGACCCATATAGATATCTAGCTTGCTAGGCTGAGTTTGAAGACTTTACCAGTCTGAAAAATTCACGCTTGCAAACTGATATAAACGTTTTGCATAAACGCTTGAGAGTCGGTCTTTAGACCTAGTTTCTATAGCTCTATCCTTCCACTGACGAAAGCAAACCAGCTTGAAATCAGCTGATCTGGAGGTACAAAATGAAAGAGGTAGTTAATTCTGACTCCTTTTGGTTTATGTAAAAATATTTTACACTTGTTTCAGCGGTTTTGGTAAAGACGCCATCTATTGATCATAAATAACAAGTGATAGCAGGTTACGTGACTAACTTGTTTTTATTTTTCATAAATGTACCTTTAAAGTTTTCTTGCAATGATATATATTGCAGAGACTTTGACTATGTGGTGAAACTGAACTGAGATCAGACCCATATAGATATCTAGCTTGCTAGGCTGAGTTTGAAGACTTTACCAGTCTGAAAAATTCACGCTTGCAAACTGATATAAACGTTTTGCATAACGCTTGAGAGTCGTCTTTAGACCTAGTTTCTATAGCTCTATCCTTCCACTGACTAAAGCAAACCAGCTTGAAATCAGCTGATCTGGAGGTGACAAAATGAAAGAGGTAGTTAATTCTGACTCCTTTTGCGTTTATGTAAAAATATTTTACACTTGTTTCAGCGGTTTTGGTAAAGACGCCATCTATTGATCATAAATAACAAGTGATAGCAGGTTACGTGACTAACTTGTTTTTATTTTTCATAAATGTACCTTTAAAGTTTTCTTGCAATGATATATATTGCAGAGACTTTGACTATGTGGTGAAACTGAACTGAGATCAGACCCATATAGATATCTAGCTTGCTAGGCTGATTTGAAGACTTTACCAGTCTGAAAATTCACGCTTGCAAACTGATATAAACGTTTTGCATAAACGCTTGAGAGTCGTCTTTAGACCTAGTTTCTATAGCTCTATCCTTCCACTGACGAAGCAAACCAGCTTGAAATCAGCTGATCTGGAGGTGACAAAATGAAAGAGGTAGTTAATTCTGACTCTTTTGCTTTATGTAAAAATATTTTACACTTGTTTCGCGGTTTTGGTAAAGACGCCATCTATTGATCATAAATAACAAGTGATAGCAGGTCACGACTAACTTGTTTTTATTTTTCATAAATGTACCTTTAAGTTTTCTTGCAATGATATATATTGCAGAGACTTTGACTATGTGGTGAAACTGAACTGAGATCAGACCCATATAGATATCTAGCTTGCTAGGCTGAGTTTGAAGACTTTACCAGTCTGAAAAATTCACGCTTGCAAACTGATATAAACGTTTTGCATAAACGCTTGAGAGTCAGTCTTTAGACCTAGTTTCTATAGCTCTATCCTTCCACTGACGAAAGCAAACCAGCTTGAAATCAGCTGATTGGAGGTGACAAAATGAAAGAGGTAGTTAATTCTGACTCCTTTTGTTTATGTAAAAATATTTTACACTTGTTTCGGGTTTTGGTAAAGACGCATCTATTGATCATAAATAACAAGTGATAGCAGGTTACGTGACTAACTTGTTTTATTTTTCATAAATGTACCTTTAAATTTTCTTGCAATGATATATATTGCAGAGACTTTGACTATGTGGTGAAACTGAACTGAGATCAGACCCATATAGATATCTAGCTTGCTAGGCTGAGTTTGAAGACTTTACCAGTCTGAAAATTCACGCTTGCAAACTGATATAAACGTTTTGCATAACGCTTGAGAGCGCTTAGACCTAGTTTCTATAGCCTATCCTTCCACTGACAAAGCAAACCAGCTTGAAATCAGCTGATCTGGAGGTGAGCAAAATGAAAGAGGTAGTTAATTCTGACTCCTTTTGCGTTTATGTAAAAATATTTTACATTTGTTTCGGCGGTTTTGGTAAAGACGCCATCTATTGATCATAAATAACAAGTGATAGCAGGTTACGTGACTAACTTGTTTTTATTTTTCATATATATATATATATATATATATATATTGTATCATAATTAGGTATTTTATATCCCATATTTAATCTCAACTCTATGAAAATTTACTTCTGTTCTTTTACTATGTAATTCTATTAATAACATTCATTCACTTCTAAAGAAAATATTTATTTCAGTTAAACAAAAACTACCCGAGCAATGCTTTCAGCCTAGAAGGTCACATTCATAGTGCTCAAATGTATTGGCTGAGATATCAGTTATCAAACTTGTGCTTTCTCTTAATTAATCTCAGCCAATAAGTTTGATCGCTATGAATGTGACTTTCTATGTCGAAAGCATTAAATAAACCTAATCTTTTCTTTAGAAGTGAATCAATGCTATTAACAGAATTATATTTAATCTTAAATAATTTATGCTTTCATTCTCTTTAAAACAGTTTGAACTGTTTAAGTGATACAAAGCAAACTCTGCTTGAGATTATTTCATTTCATACCTATGTGATTACAATCCACCCTTAAGCTATGAACAATCTCAACCTGTAGTCAAGGCAACCTCCTTTACAAATAAAGATGGTTGCCTTGACTACAGATTGAGATTGTTGATAGCTTAAGGTTTGATTGTTATCATTGACATTTATAAACCTATTAAAGCCTTGAATAATTGGCTTTACAATCCTCCAGTTGATAGTATAACAAATTTCTTATATAGTTTTATCATTAATTGTAATAACTGTTTTTTAAATAGCATTTTTCCTAGCAAAACTACCGTGATCAATTTTCCTATTATCTTTAAATTTTAAATATATTTATTCTAATGCTTTATGTTCATTTATCCATATTTTAAATTTATTTGCAATACCTTATGGGAAAAGTTTGTACATAATCCATCTGATTGATGTAGGTTTATATTTATTCAAATCTCTTCTATTTTTCTTTTCTTTTAAAAAATAATATCTTCCAACTCTCTGAAATGTGTCTATTTGCAATTCTGTTAAACATTTTCAGTATTAGATTAAAAGATTTATTCTAATTTTTTTTTAAGTGTCATAGCATCGGCCAGGATGCGAACCTGCAACCCGGGAAACTGCCTGCAAGTGCAAGGCAGTCGCACTGACCTCTCAACCACCAATGCAAGACAATTTATTCTAATTTTAAAATCATTTCATATGTAAATTCATCTAAACCCATATTTTCTCAATTTTAACTTTTTAAAAACTTATATCAACTCTTCTACTACAATTTCTCCTTGTTTTATTTATATCTGAATTAGTTTTTTAATTATTGTTATTCTCTTGCTATTCAATTCTACTTTGTTACTTTTTTTGAATTACATTTTCCCCTTTTCATTTATGATGCCTGTATTTAATCTTTCTTTTACCATTTTTTATACTTCCCATTTATCTTTTTTCTTACCTTCACACTAACTATATGTTTTTGTAAATCCTATTAATTTTTCTTTCATTTAATAAACATTTGTCAACTACTTCTCTAACTTTAACCCACCAATCTTCATAATTCAATATATTGATAATTACCATACTATTTATTTCTGTTTCCAAAATTTTATATTATTTTTTTAATGTAGTTTCAATATTTATATCATATCTATATATTTTATTTTTACTTACTTTTATTTTATGTTCTGTTTATTCTCAATTTCTATTGATAAAAAATTATAATCATGTGGATTGTGCTTTTCATAAAAAAAATGTTAATTCTTTGTACCTTCTGAAGTAGTCTTTAATCTAAGAACATATAATTAAATTATATTTCTTGTTCATTTCTTGGTTGCATAAGTAATATCAGTCTCAAGTTGTTTTAATAAATTAGCTATATCTAGACTGAAATCATATATTTTTATTTTCTTTAATATTGATTTCCTCTACAAGTACACTAAAATCTCTTAAAATTATTAAATTCAAACTTTTTTCTTAAAAATATTATTATCCTGTATCATATATCCATAAATATTTTCATTCTAAATCAATAATCATGTAAACTATCCATAAACTTCTTTTCCTTCCCTCCTTCCTCCCCTTACACACAGAAAATTCAATCCATATGTTTCTTGCAGCTTACATTTTTCTTTTGGAATAAAACTAATTTCCTCTTGGTTTTTCATATCATCAGTCCATCAAAACTGATTCTCTTTATTTCTTAATGTAATTTATTTTCTTTAATTACATATTCAAGTTCTATCTATTTAACTAGTTTTCTTTCCCCTTGCATTACATGCTTAAAAAATGCATACTTGCAGTACTTGGCTGTATACTTTTTTCATCTTTTCCAAAGGACAGTTTTTTTCTACTTTTTTTTTTTTAAAAAAATGTAACAAAATGTGTTGTAACTAATAGCAACAATAATAAGTAGTAAATTTATTTTATTAAAATCAGTGATTATAAAAAAAAACAATTAACTGATTATATAAAAAAAAACTGTAAACTGAATTCATGAAGACAAAAATAATTTTAATTAATTTTCTGGCTATATTTTTGAATTTTTTTATAAAAATAATTTAACATTTATTGTAAATAATGCTTATAAAAATCAAATTTGAAGTGATAATTGTATAATCCATACATATTTTAGGATCAGTATGAGAAATTGCTTGTAATCTGAATGTTACTATGTATGTATGTACACGTGTATGTACCATAGAAAATTAAAGTTGCCTGATAAGTAACTAATTTATTACAATAAGAACAGTTTTAAGCCAATAAACATCACATGATCACCATTTTTTATGCTTGCTTATAATTGTTATTAAAACAGGCAAAACTTTCCATACAGTATTGCCACTCAGTGCAAGCCAAAGTAATCAATTGATGAGTATGCACTAGATGGGAATTTTATGCAAAGCCTTCTGGCATTCATTGATTACTCTGGCTTGCATTGAGGGGCAACACTGCATGGATAGTTTTGCATCTTTTAATAAGAACAGTAATAAAAAGATTAATTACTTTTCTATTTTTTTTTACAAATTAACTACAGGGAATTGTATTTCTTCACTTTCCCCCTCCTTTACTATTTCCTTTCTTAGAATAGAATCTGTTTATTAACTTTTAAAAAAAAACAGAATGCAAACAAAGAATTTATAAATGTTCAAATCAAGTTTAGGTTGAATATACTCCTGAATGTTATCAAACCCACAATGCACTTGCTACATTAGTGCATATCATTAAAAAGTTTCTCAGGTGATTGGTTTATTTTGTAGTACATTTTAAACTTGATTATTGGCCTAACATATAGTAATAGTGAGTAAATAAAGAATTTGGATTTTCGTTGAATACTAAACTTTTAAGCAAATAGCTCTATAATCCTTGTAATATTGAAAACAAATTTTAGATCCTTATTAGAATTACAATTATACAGAGTAGTGACTGAAATCCTATCATTTTCATTTTTAAATGACCTTCAGAGACATAATCAAACTATATATTTGATAGGATATAATTATGGCTCATAAATGGGTTTGGGATTCTCAGTTCTTCAAAAACTGCAGTTTAATAATTGATAAAAGTCAATTAAAAGAATATCAATCTCAATATTTATAATTAGATTGTGAACAAATTCTTCACTTCTATGACAAATTCTTGAATATTAATGGCAAAATGTATATATCACATGATCACCATTTCTTATGCTTACTGGAGGGTTGCATTAGATCCTAAATCGAGGTGCAGTCCTCTCAGATCCAAGGCTCCTCACTGATGAAAGCCACAAGCTAGAAACTAGTCTGGGCATATTGGATGAGTAGGCATTAGATAGGGATTTTATGCACAAGCCTTCTGGCATCCACTGATTACTCTGGCTTGCACTGAGTGGCACTACTCTACGGAGAGTTTTACTTGTTTCAAAATGTATATAATTAATAATCTAATGAATTTAATTCATATTCTCAATAAAAACCTGGAAGAGAATAAATATAAATCTTTAATTAAAATTTTACAGTAACTATGTCCAAAAATAACTCAAGTTATCCAGAATGTTATTTAGTTAATGTTGTTTATTTTTTTTAATGTGGTTTTATATATATTCTACATAATTCAATATATAAATATCCTTATACATCAAACATGATATATCGGAATGTAAAAAGTTCACCCATGAAACAATATTTTGAAAACATTCAATTAAATAATACATCATTGATTTCATTGCAAATTCTTCATGATTAAGTTGCATGAGAATAAATGATTTTTAAAAAGTAAAATCGCATGAAAAACAACCTCATCAATTTAACAATTTATTTCCACACACTATTTCAAACTCTAAATGTCTTAAAATCAAATTATAGTTCATATCTTTCTTCAGAATAATTTAATAAACAGATAGTTTAAATGATTTCATTATTGAAAAAAAAACAAAAACAATTTACTGAAAAAATAATTACATAATTTTCAGAATTATTAATTACTAAGTATAATGATTTTGAAAGTGAATTTAATAATATATATATAATTGCCTACTAATCTCCACATTTCCACTAATTGTGATTAGCTTGAAAGACCTTTGAGCCTTTTGTTTTCAGGTAAAGTTTTTGTAGCGGCATCATTCGTAAAATCCGACATTTTCATTTATTGTTCCATTGTGAACATTTTAATAATTAATTTCAGCATATAAATTATGAGGACGTATAATAGAAATTAAAAAATATATCAATAGTAAAAGTTTTAACCACATGTTGGACTATTTACATCATATAATATTAAAAACTAAATATTTGAAACTTTATTTAAAATTTCCAAATACATTCAACTATTAGTAAAAGTACACACATTAGTGTGTAATGTTTTGAGTGCTATCATTCTCCTCTCTTCTCAGGTCTGTTGCCTTCTTCAGGTCTATTGCTAATCTGACCAATGTCAATACCTGTATGGGAATCCAACCTGTACCTTTAGACTATTGAATTTTAAAGTAATGCTCTAACCAACTATGCGTTTGACAGAACAGCTCAGTTGGTTAGAGTATTACATTAAAATTTAATACTCAGAATCTAAAGTTCCAGGGTTGATTCCCATGCTAGTACTGTCACTCTTCAGGCTAGCAACAATACCACTTAAAACATTGTGTATATAATAGCTTATGAGCTATTATTAACAGGTGAAGGTATTAGGAAAGTTAAAATAAAGTATAAAGATATTCAACATTTAATATTAGATGATGGAAATATACAACATGGAATTGATACTAAAATGTCACCATCACAAACTTTCAGTAATAAAACTATTAACAATTAGAAATTTCTTTACCATTTTTCCAGTCCTACTCTTTTCCCAAGGACATTTTTTCCAATCATTCTAGAATATGGAGTTTCCATTATATATGTAGAATATTAAAAATTATTAATACCTCTAAATAAAGATGATGATGTCTTAGATGTGTTCTATCATTTATCATCAAATGTTGATGTTAGAAAATTTTAAATTTTATTTAAACTTTTCAAATACAAACAATTTGTTAGTAATAATACACAAATAGACAACACAGGTGAGTAATTGCATAACATTTCGAGTAGTAGTATTCTCCATTCTTCAGGTGTTTCTGGACTGACAAGTGACAATATTAGCATAGAAGTCAAACTTACAACTTTAGACTCTTGAATAGTTCAGTTGGTTCAATATTCAAAAATCTAAAGGTGTAAGTTCGACTTCTATGCTAATATTGTCACAGATTAGCAACACCTGAAGAAGAGTGGAGAATAATATTACTCAAAACATTGTGTAATTACTAACCTATGGTGCTTATTTGTGTGTTATTACTAACAATTAATTTATATTTGAAAAGTTTTAGACATTTAACATATAATGATAGATAATGGAAATAGTCCAACAACATATTATCACATATTAATAGCTCATTACAGTGTGAATGCCTTTACAAAAATTGAAGAAATATTTTGAACTCATCACCTAATCATAAATTAGATTCAGTAAAGATGCTTCTTATCTTGCTGTTCAACATATGTGATATTAATGATAATGAAATTAATACTTGTCTGAATATCGCATATTTATTTGAATATATAACCTGGATAATATTTTTACATCTTATTTAAAGTTGTATTTGTATTACTCAGTTTTGTTTTTGATGGCTTAGAAAAACAAGAGTAAGCTCTCATATATATATATATATTTGAAATTCAGGTGTACGTCATATACCTGGAGTTTAATTATAATTATATAGGAGATTGAAATACAGACTTTCAAGCTTTTTTCAACTATCCACTTTATCTCAAACTACTGATAGACATGACACACACATGTGACAAAGATAAATGATCTCCAATATGCATATTTTATACTAAACCAGCACTCATCAGTAGGTTGAGATTATCATCTCCCACACATATATCTAATCAGTGCTCAGTTTAAATTAAGATAGCAAATCTTTAAATTCAATGGATAGGCTTCAATCTGTTCCACTCTCCAACTCTTCAGCCATTCATACTATTGAAAATCTGATTATGGAATGCCAAAATTCCATGCTGATGCCAATATTGTTGTTATGCCAATCTCTGGTACTATACACGAAGGATCAGAGTGTCTTAAGGTCAAAATGAACATGACAATAATAGTGGCATTAGTATGGGATTTGGGCATTTCATCATCAGATTTTCAATGGATGGATGACTGAAGAATTGGAGGGCGGAATAGATTAAAGCCTGTCCATTAAATTTTGATGATTTGCTATCTTAATATAAACTGAGCACTGTTTATATATATATATATACATACATTCTTGCTATTAAAAAGGTGAGAAGGTTGCCTTGACAGCAGTGAGAAATATTGATTACTATATTTACTGTGAATGTTTAGGTTGTGACTGGTTGGAATCTAATTATATATATATATGAGAGATGATGATCTGGACCAATTGATGAATGCTGGTTCGGCATGAAATACATATACTGGAAATCATTTATCTTTTCACATGCATGTGGTCATGTGCATCAGTCGTTTGAGAAAGTGTGGATAGCTGAAGAAAGTTTGAAAGTCTGTGTTCAAATCCCTTATAATTAATATTTATATTGTAACCATAGACTTACTATTGTAATTGCTTAGTACTGCCAAAAACTACAAAATTTTATTCACTTTATTTTCTTGTTAAATGAAATATATTCGCCACTATCATTGATCAGATAGCAGATAATATAGTCAAAATTAAGTTCAAAAGTCTTTATATTACTGCTTAAAAGAAAATATTATTTTTAGAAAGTATTTAAAGATGTCTTCTAAGGAGATTTTGTTAATTAATGCAAATATAAAATATGCACATCTGTATTTTTATAATTTTTTTTTTTTGAAAAGTGCAATTTAATTTTATAGATAAATAGAAAGACACACACACACATAAGGTGAATATTTTATAAACATATATAGAATAAAACAAAAATCAAACATAACAAAACAGAATATTTTAAAATAAGTTCTACAATAACAGTATCAAAATAATTACAATTAAGATTATATTTAGTTAAAACAACAGTTCATAAAATATATGTGAGGGTGTATGAGCTTATATATATTTGGATTTGATAAACTTATAAATGTAAAAGTAGTAATTAAATTATTTTGATTGTTGTAACCATGATTTAATTAATATCTGAGAACTTTAAGGGAAATAATATGTTACTTATTTGTTAAATAAAGGGATGTAAAATTTATTTTGAATCGGATCAAAGTGAAGTGATTTAAAAGTTTAATATTATTTTTTCTTTCCATTTTGTACTGTCTGAAAAATTTTGGCACTTAAAATAAACCCAGATGATTTTTCTCATCTTCTTACTCCATATCGCCATGACAGTTTTCCAATATTGCCTGGAAAAACCAGAAAACATAAAAGCATGTTGGGAAACTGTGACCAATTAAGATATCGGCTGACAAAAGTCTAAATTGTGGTGCTGGAAAAAATCCAGTTAGTCTTTGTAAAATTTATGCATTAAAGACTCAGGAAAATGAAAAATTTTAAAATAGTCATTTTTATAGGGTCATCTCCATAATGATAGATAGACCAATTCATTTAAGGCATTTTGCCTAGTTTAGCAAAACTGTTTTCTTCCTCTTGAAATGAAATGGATAAACAACAACAACAACAAACAAACAAAGGATTATCACTAAATACTATTTTCAAAAAAATTTAATTTATTGCTTTCAATTATTATTGAAAATTTTGTAAAATTGCTTATGGGATGTTTATAACTTCAATCAAGTCACTTATCTCTTCATTCAAAATAATTGTGAAATAACATCACTTCATTTAGTGAAAAATAAAACTTCAATTAATAAGTTTAAATCCACATATCAAGTCATATAAAATTTGCAGTTTGGAGAAAATGTTGAATTATTAATGAAATCAAAGAAGTTGTCAAGCGTTGGTGACCTAGTGGTTAGCATAGCTGCCTTACAAGCAGCTGGCCCCGCTTCCCGGTCAACGCATTTAACATATGAAAAAAAAAAAAAATCAAAGAAATTAAATTTGTTTAGGATTATCATTTATTTGCTTGTTCTTATTAAGTATTAAAATCAGCTGAACTATATATAATAGCAAATGGATTAAGTATATGCAACCCAAAGGATTAATAATACACTGCTATTAAATGTGTGATAAACGCCAATCATATAGATATAAATCAGCAAGTGTTATCAAATGAATTAAACTGCTTTCTCTTTTTGTTTTAAAAAACTACAATTCAGTATCAGTGATTTAAGAATGGATTTAGAATTATAAATGCCCCAATATACAAATGTAATAAACATCAAAGTGATTAGCGACATCCTAAAATGGATTAGTGTGTTAACCATATAACGGAACTGCATTACCAAATATGCATTATTAATTTTTATTAAATCATTATATTGTGCCAATAAGGATTAAACTTACAAAAGGAATTACCTTAAGCTTATAATTTAATCTCTGATGTTTTTATTCAAATATTACCAGTAAATTTTGAAATGTTGGACTATTTTGCAAAGTGTAAATATTTCCATTGAATAATTTTCAATCGTTCATAATAGTCGGAGTATGAACCAATGGATTATTTTAAATAAACTTTATTATAATTGTCTAGTTATTTAGATATAATTATTATTAGTGTAATAAATAAATAATAATGTCTTCTAGATAATGCTAAGATATGAAAGAAGGTACAGATAAGAATTTTATATATTTTATTATTATTGATGTCATCATCATCATCAACCATTATTAATCCATTGCAGAATGAAGGTCTCTCCAAATTCACTTCATCTTCTCTGATCTTTAGCTTCTCTTTTCCACATCACCCCTGCACACTTTCTTATTTTAGCCATCCATCCTCTCATGTGGTTTCTTTCTGGGTCTTCTACAATCTCTTGGAATCCAGTTTAAGATTTCAATTGTTCATCTATTACCATCTCTTCTAGCAATATGCCCAGCCCAACTCCACTTTAGTCTTTTAATTTTTTCAATGAGGTCAGTAACACCTGTTTGTTCTCTTACCCATATATTGCATTTTTGATATTTTCTTATTACTGCCAACACGCATCTCTCCATACTTCTTTGAATGGTCTGAAGTCTCTGTATTGCTTTTCTATTAAGTATCCAAGTTTCAGATCCATAAGTAAGAATTGGCAAAATACATTTCTTAAAAACTTTCTTTTCATACACATAGACGTATTTTCTTTTAGTATCAAGTTATTTCTACTAAAAGCACTCCAACTAAGTTTAATTCTATGATTAATTTCATCCATTATGTTTCCATCTGTATTAATAATCTGACCAATGTATTTGTAACTATTAACTTTTTTTAACTTATCATAATCAATCTTTATTTTCATATTTTGAGAAAATTCATCGAACATTACATTTAGTCTTTTTAACATTTATCTTTAGTCCTACTTTCCTACTTTCATCTGATAACTCCTGCAATATTTCCTGTAGCTCTAAAGCATTATTTGCAATAACAACTACATCATCTGCAAAATCTAAAAGACTTAAATAATCTCCATTTACTTTCAGTCCTTTATCTTCCCATTTTAAATCACAAAATACTTCTTGCAGCACTGCTGTAAAAAGTATGATGTAATATATATGATTTATATTTTTATACTGCAGTCAGGTTGTATTTAGCTAAACTAACATTTACACTTATGTAAATCCATTTATATTTAATTATTCCTTAGAATTCAATCTTAGATCCATAGAAAGCTAAGCATCTTTAAGTAGATAATTCAATCATTAAGGAATATTTATGTGATTAAAACAGACAAACTCTCCATACAGTAGTGCCACTCAGTGCAAGCCAGAGTAATCATGGTGATCATGTGAATATTTATGTGCATAGGCTAATGCTATTTGTATTAGTTTTCAAATGCTGTACTATGCAATAAGGTATCCTGATGATATAAATAAAATAAATTGTATTTTTAGTAGAGGCATACTCCTCACTCTTAAGATTTTGAATAATATAGAAGTATAGCAAATTATTCTAGTAAAGAATACTAAGGTATAATAAAGAAAGCTATCATTTAAGAGTGCTAAACAAATAATTTTAATTCCTCTAAAAGAGTGAAAGAACTAACCAATTTCTATATAATGAAGTTGATAATTTATCGATTATTGTTACCCAAAATAATTAAGGGCATTATAAAACATTATTATTATCTTCCAGTACTTAAAATTTAGATTTATTTAAATATTATTCAACCTGCTCCAATAGAGTGCTAATGTCTTTACAACACTTTAAAATTACGCATAGTCATATCGCAAAATCGATTATTCTTAGAGACTGACATTTATTGATTATCTTATAGAATCTTAATAATAAATTACATTTTTTATTGTTTGGTTGTAATTTTCATTATTTTTGTTTATATTCTTATTTTATAATAAAACAATTGTTATATTTAATACATCTATTTTTATCATTATTGAAATCATTGTCTTTGCATAAATTACATATTAATTTATTTGAATTTTATATGTCATTTATTGTTATTATTGCTATATGAAATACAAATTTGTAAGATAAGGTGATGTACATAAAATTCCTTTGTTACATTCATCATACCTAAAATTAATGACTAAACTTTACATCCATACATTTTTTTATTTTGTTTAAATGATTAAGAATAACGTGAAAGGCTAAAACCTTCAACAGAAGTGCCTTAAAATGCTTATGTGACAGCCAATCAGATGTAATAATGACTATACATGGAACTCTCAATTCAAGAACACAAGCCAGAACACGAGAAAAAGTGTTTTGAATTGAGAGTTCCATGTGCAATCATTATTACATGTAATTGGCTGTCACATAAGCATTTTAAGGCGCTTCTGTTGAAGGTTTTAGCCTTTCACATTATTATTAGATCATCTGCTAGCGCTTAATAAATTTAATATATTTAAATGATTAAGATTGATTTAACAACTCTGAAATAAACAGTTAGTTAAACATTATACTTAAAATTTAAATTGCTAGTCTTATTTAAAATATATACTGATTTATATTAAAGTAGTTCTTTATACAAGAGATATATCATATCAGAAAATGTTTGTTTTAAGAATACATTAAGATTACTAACATAAATATACAAGAATATCCTCAGAAATTTATTTATCTCAAATTTTATATATTATTAAATTCTGGAATAGCATTAACATTTATTTTATGTAGAAATAAAACATATATTCATTTTAATTTACTTTTGTAAGTGTACAACCAATCATAAATGCACTTCCAAATAAAATGCTTTGATCTCAATTTGATCATCTTTTGCTCCTATCCAATTGCAACTTGAACTTTAGGTTAATATATATATATATATAATATTTTTAATATATATATATATATAATATTTTTAATGGATATTCAGATGGAAATATTTAATACATGAACTTTTCTATTTATAATTATTTAATTAGAAAGCTCTTACTAGGACTACAGCCAATCAAAATTAAGACTGAGAAAGAAAGTGAAACTAGCAGATTAATGCAGTCAAAAGAAGAACTCTTTTGATAGCCAAAGGATGCAGTTTTCATATACAATGTAAGAAACCAAAGCACAAATTTTTCAATTTTTTTATAATAAATTTCTTCATTGGTAGATCAAGTATTAAAATATAATATTTTTTAATGATGTTCAGATAGAAATATTTAATATGTGAAGTTTTCTATTTATAATTACTTAATTAGAAAGCTTTTACTAGAACAACAGCCAATCAAAGTTAACTGTCCATATGTAGCACATATTTGTAATAACATTAGAAATTCAAAATCAGTTTAATTTTTATTTTAGTTTCTAAGCATATATAGTCTTTGTTTAAATCTATCTCATTTAGCATTGATGGTTATAAACATGGCCAAAAAACTTATCTTCCTCAAAAAAGGATATAATTTTTAAAAAAGTAAAATATTTTATAAAGTTTGAAAAATATTTGTTTAGACTTTATTTAATTACTATTGTGTATAAGCTTAAAAACAAATATTCGGTATAAAATTAATATTTTTTTTTAAAAAAAATATTAACTGTGACCATATATTTCCACTATTAGAATTTCAATTAAATGGTAATTATAAAAATAATGATAAATTTTGTTAGTAATAATTAGTTAAAGCATATCATTTGAAAATGTGCTTTAAAAAGTCATAACTTTAATTTCGTAAGTAATTTTATAGAATAATTTGCATAAATGCTAATAAATGAAAGAAGAAGAATATTGCCTATAAAATCTTTTTAAAAATATATGCACTTTTAGGTTCTTAAAAATATTTTAATACGTCAATGTAAATAAAATTAAAAACATTAATAATATGCCTAAAGTGTGGATAAGCCTTCATTGTGTCTCTCATATTGCAAATAACCTTAGGTATATTTGCGTTAACACATATAGGGTTAGCTTTAGATCACCGCCTTCTCTTAATAATGTGTTGAACAATACTAAAGACAAGATACCTGTGTCATCTATAAAGTTGCAAGTACTAACCCTTTCTGCAGATCTGTGTATTATGGTGAATCTCATGCAAATAGATCCATGAGAGTTGTCCAATATACATACTTGCACAATAGAGCAAACAAAAGATTGAATACAGATCGATCTTTCTAGATCATGAACACACCATGGGTCACACATTTTCTCCTTCTAATGTTAAAAGAATTTGCTTTGAAAGAGATAAAAAAAAACAAAGAGGCTTGGCCAATTGCAAAGGATCAATGTTTCATCAACAAAAAGGATTCATGTGTTTTATTGACTGAAAAATGGAATATTTAATTGCATTATTTGCATATTATGCCTCATTTGCATATTATGCCTCATTTGCATATTATATAAGCATATCTGTACTGCATAACTTTACTCAGCACTATGATTCTGGCAGTGTTTTGCCGAAAGCTGACTATTAGTTTATGTTTATTAATTTATACCTTTTCATCAGAGCTCTAAGTCAATGAGTGCTTAAGAATTAAATAATCATTTAATATCTTTCATTTTTAAATAAAAAAATAATACGACCTTATTTAAAGCTGTCCAATAATCCTTGCAATTTTGGAACAACATCTAAGCACTTTTCAGTATTTATGTGACCTAAAAGGCATACTTTATCACTACAGCTTAATTTTCTCTCATCTATTATTTTCATTTCATAACTTTCCGAGCTTTTGAAATTATCCATCTATAGTCTGTGTTATCTTATTGTAAAATGTCTCTATGTGGGCATAGAATCAGTCTAGAATCTATCATGTAATAAGTTTATTCTTTATAGTAGGTAATTAATTTATGTGAGATATAATCTCTAATTGGATAGCTTTTTTCATGTTTTTCTTCATTTTTTAATTTTCAAGCAACAGTAGAAGAGACTTGGAGACAACTGTGTGTAGCCTCCAACCCAGTAAAAAAACTTCTTATCTAATTTCATAGCCGTATGAAAAAAAAAAAGTCACGTTATTCTCAAATATTTGCTGTTTTGACCTACTGTTCTATAAATCTCCATATCTGTTGTAAGCTGACAATCATACCTCCAACCCCTTTTAATTCTGCTTTCAACATATTTTTCAATACCTCCGTTTCAGAAAAAAGGATTTCTGCCCACTTCTTCCTGGTCACTAATTTTTAATTGTATATATTGTCAAAATCTAACACTTTTAACATCTTATTGTTTATTTTAAGGCCAGTTTGCTATACGATATCAATTTGATAAGATTTACAAATCAGATCCTTTAAAAAAGTATTATCAGACTATTAAATACATCTTGATTTTTTCTAGCCCATTTCCACTTTGAATATATAGTCTTTAATAAACCACTAAATAGGGCAACACTTAGCAGTAAATTATTAATAAACAAATACTAAAAAATAACTTTAAAGTTAGTATCCAATCAGACAGCTGGTTAAATTATTTATTCAATGAGTAGATAACTTAAAAAAAAAATTATGCAGGACGTATATGTTTCAAGATAACAATTTTCATTAACTGCCATGGAGAGTTATTAATTTCTACTATCAATATAGTAATGTCATTTTTGTAAGGAAATCAAGTCATATATCAAATGACTTAATTTAATAAGCTTGCACAACAAATGTTATATAACGAGCATGCTACTTAACAAGCTTTTCTGAATATCGTTATCCTTATCCTCAGACCAGTTTCCAGCTCTGGCTATCATCAGTGAGGCACTAGGACAGATTTAAAAATACCAGATCAAGCCCCAGCATTTATTGAACAATTACCTATTAAATAGAGAATTTGAAATTTCCAGACATCCATATGTCTTCAAATCCAGATATCTAACTTAAATAGCCATATGGAACTGAAATAAGTTCAGGTCTGTCCTATATTAATAGCTTTAGCATTGCCAAAGCCTCAAGAGCAAAACAATAATTGCAAGGAAATCAAGTCATATATCATGTGACAAGCTTGTTAAATTAAGTCACGTGATATATGACTTGATTTCATCATAATTATTGTTTTGCTCTTGAGACTTTGATTTTATATTGCTAAAGCTATTAATATATGATAGACCTGAACTTAGTTCAGCCCCATATGGCTATTTCAGTTAGATAGCTGGATTTGAAGACACATGGATATCTGAAAATTTCAGATTTTCTATTTAATAGGTAATTATTAGATAAATTCTGGGGCTTGATCTGGTATTTTAAAAATTAATACCTGAATGTCCTAGTGACTAACTGATGACATCCAAAGCTAGAAACTGGTCTGAGGATAGAGATATTCAGAAAGCTTATTAAGGGCTATTAGCATGCTCATTATATAATAATGTCATTTTTAGAAATCAATATTAATAAATGTTGAATGGGACTTGATGTACAATTTGAACAATAGTTTTTTCCTAACACAAGATATTATTGTCCACTAAAACAGTAAGTCATTGATTTATTTACACTGGTACTTTTTAACCTCCACTTTGATCATTACTGAAGATAAGAATTAGTTGACATTAAATTAACTGAAACACCCGAGCATGCAAAATCTTACTGCATCCATGATAAATTTATGGAATCATTTTTTCATTGATCTTAAATAATCACCTCTTTAAACAGTCTCCCAATATTGGTTAATTTCCGAGCCATGTGCGGTTTCACAAAGCAATGAAATGAAGATGTTTTACTGAAATGTAGCCTTCTCAAGCAAACAATGTTAAAGGTAGATTTGAATAAATTCACAACTTAATAATGTCTTAAGTAATATTTACTAAGGCTGTAACCTCAAGAATATGCACTTGAAAATGCGAAGGTAGGGACCTCTACAGGTCTTAACCACAAGATTACACTATGGAAGAAAAGAGGAAACCCTTCTTTACTTCAACCTACTTTTATATATGAATAGGTTGAAGTAAAGAAGGGTTCTCCTCTTTTCTTCCATAGCGTAAGCTTGTGGTGAAGACCTGTAGAGGTCCCTACCTTCACATTTTCAAGCACATATTCTTGAGGTTACAGCTGTAGTAAATATTACTTAATATAATAATGTGCGTTTAAATAAATTTATAATGTCTTAAAATAGCAATCTTTAAATCTTGTTAAACTAACATTTATTATACATAACTATTACAAAACATTTCTAGCCAATGAGTCTATTGGTTAAATCATTTATTTGATAACTGAATAATGCAAAAATCAACCAATCATTCTGTACATCACACATGTTTTGGGTTAATAATTGTCATGAGCTACTACGGAGTATTATTAATTCTCCATATCAATTCTTATAAATATCAAAATCAACAATTAGTTGATATAGTATGGATAAGCCATGAAGCAGCATTATATATTGAAGTATTCTTCATTCCAGCTAAGAAACAGTATTAAAAACAAATTGGGATAGGTTCAAAATTAGTAATGCCTTAATAAATATCAGTAAAACAAATCATTAAACTCATAAAAATAAACTAAAAATTAGTAAAAATAATTTCTCCAAACAACTATTTGGAATAGTTTTTGTTTATGCTATACTTTATATATTTTTGTTATGATTAATTTACCAATTTTTTTTTTCTGATGTGTCATAGCATCAGCCGGGAAGTGAACCCACTAACCTGGGACAACTGCTTGTAAAGCAGCTGTCACTGACCTCTCAACCACCAATGCTTGACTAATTTACCAATTGTTTATATCATTCTATTACTACTATACAATATTTTGTGTACAATCTTTTATATAGATTATACATGCTTTTTTTTAATAAACAAAATTTTTAAAACAATTATAAAAAAAATTATTTTTAATGTTTTAATAAATTTTATAGAAAAATATAAAGAGAAATTATAGACAGACTTTAGTGTGGATCACATTCAAATTGAAGGGCTACTTCTGGAATTATACAATACACAATCTTTGCAAAACAGTCATATGTTTTAAATATGATCCATATATGTATGTATTATATAAAGAAGGTTGCCTTGACAACAGATTGAGATTGTTGATTGCTAATAATATTGATATTGTTTAAGTCTTGATTGCTTTTATGTATTTGCATTTATTTATAAATCTGTCTAACCTTGACCATTATTAGCTTTATTATCTAAGCAATACATAGTTTCAATGTAGTTTGAAAGTTATAATTAATTATTTGTTAGTCTGCTTTCAGAAGAGGTTATATTTGTCTGCATAATAAGGTTTATTTAAACTTCTTTGAATTAATAATCTCATTCTCTTTAGTCAAGTTGCAATCTTTAGTGTCTTTATAAACATATTAAAGCATAGATAAAGGCGGATTTCCACCTTTATTGTTAAAAGGTTGCCTTGACAACAGATTAAGATTGTTGATTCTTATTGATATTGTTTAGGTGTGGACTGCTTTAATGTATCTATCGTTATGTTTTTATTTAGAAATAATTTATTCCAAGTTAATTTACATATGTTTCATCACTTTTATCAAAACTTTTATTTATTGAAATTATGTAATTTATATACACTTTAAATAACAATCTTTATACTTAAAAGTGTTATAAATGATTACAAACCTTAATATTTATGTAAATTAATAATTCAAAGTGTTAAAGTGACATATAAAAATGGAGGATTACTACAAAATAACCATACTATACTTGTTTCAAATGCAACACATTACAATCAATATGTGTCTAAAACCTTTATAATCAGCACTCAGACATAAGTTAATAATAAACAAAAGGTCATCAGTTGAAGTTTTAATATTTTATATTCAGAAAAAGGAGAACATAATTATAATTTAGAAAAATAAGAGAATAATCATGAATAAGATATAAACATATGTTATATTTAAATAAGACAAGAGCAATATTTTCAATACTTATAGACAAATTTACCTATTTACTCAATAAAATGAGACGTCATAAAAGAATAAAAGTAATAAATAATCTTTATGATAGAACTGGAATGACAATTTCTGTAATAGAAAAATTCTAGAACAACAAAAGCCATATATGTGCTGTATCAATATACGCTACTTCAATTACATGTTATCCAAAAAAACATAATAAAAAATAAAAGCATTAAAATTTGTAAATTTAATAAATCTTATAATACAACAGTATCCATTTTGCCATTTTGAAGTGCCGTACATGATCACACTTATTACTAGCACATTTCCAAATTTTGACGTAGTGCAGTATTCCATATAATAAAATCTTTTCCAAGTGTAAAGCCAAATGTATGATAAAATTTTTAAAAATTCTTAAAGTATCTTTCTTAAACAATAGAATGAAAGATATTTATTTAGAAGTAGAAGAAAAAATAGTTATATCACATGTTCACAATTTCTTATGCTTACACAGTCTGTTTAAACAATAGTAACTTTCTACACAGTAGTGCCACCCAGTGCAGACCATAGTTATCAATGGATGCTAGAAGCTTTGTGCATCAAAATATGCCTATCTAGTACCTACTTATCCAATATCCCCAAATTAGTTTCTACCTTGTGACTTTCATCAGTAATTATTATTGCTTGCACTGGGTAGCACTATTGTATAGAGAGAACTCCTACTGTTTTAACAGACTGTGTAAGCATAAGAAATGATGATCATGTGACATTTTAGTGGTTTAGTACCAATCCTGGCCAAAGGATGATGATGACTATTTTTATTAAAAAACCCAAAGACATGAATATGTATAGATACTAAATTAGATTTAGATCTGTATGACTCCACAAGTGAATTAGCTTGAATTGAAAACATTATTGTGTTTTCATTTTGGGTTCATAGTTAACTAAAAAGATAAAAGTGACTGCTGGAGTTGTTATTTTAGATTCAAATATCTAGATACAATGCTTTTCGATCCAAAGTTTCTTACTGATGAAGTCTGAAGCTAGAAACCAGCCTGTGTATATTGGATGAAATACACACTGGATAAGGATTTTGATGCACAAGTCTTCTAGCATCCATTAATTACTATGGCTTACACTAGGTGGTATTACTGCATGGAATCAGTTGCTACTATTTAAAAAAATAATGTATTGCATCAAAAAGCTTAAAGTTTGATGAATTTAATCAAGAATCTGAAATGGAAAAGGCATGTAGGAATGACTTAAAAACTTGAAAACAATTTAGAAGGACTAAACTCTTCTGGTAATAAGATGGTACTATGTTCCCACTGGGAAAAAAGTTACTGAAGATAAGGAAGTTTATTGGTAACAAAAGCCTGATTCCAATGCTGATATAGGCTTAAAAACATCAAAACAATTACAAAGCTACAGATTGCTATTATGTTTCTATAGGGAAAACAGATATTGATAAACAAGTGATATCATCCAGAATATCTGACACTTTGCAATTCATTTTATTTAAAAATAAAAGATAAAGATATGGTATAGTATTTTTTCTGAAGATTTGTAAGGATGACATCTTAGTTGTACATTTATATACTGGACTATTTCCATCATCTAATATTAAGAATTGAATACCTTTAGAAAAATTTAACTTTATTTAAATATTCAAAATACATTCAACTGTAAGTAATAGCACTCAGGTTAGTATATACACAATGTTTCAAGAGATTTTATCCTCTCGTTTTCAGGTGTTGCTGACATAACCAGTGAGAATACTAGCATGAGAATCGAACCTGGACCATTAGATTCTTGAATATTGGATTTTAAGGTAACAGTCTAACCATTTGGACCCTTTTTGCCAAAGGCTTTGTTCAACTTTATTTTCTATGAAATTAGAGGGGATTTGAACCCAGACTTTCAAGCTCCTTACAATAATCCACTCCATCTTATATAACCGATGCACATGACTACATACATGTGACAAAGATAAATGATTTCCAATATACGTATTTCGTGCTGAACCAGCACTCATCAGTTGGTGCAGACCATTTTCCACACACATATATATAATCAGGGCTTGGTTTATATTAAGATAGCAAATCTTTAAACTTTAATGGACAGACTTCAATCTTCTCCACCCAAAATGTTAAGACGTTTTTATGACAAAAATTTATTTTTCTATTTAAACTTGCTCTTTTAATAAAATCTGTATATATAAAATCATCTTTTATACTAAAGTACATTTAAAAAAATGATTTGGGCTAAAATTAACGTTACGAATATCAAATATGTCATTAATTTTATTTTACAGTAAACTTTGAATCAACTATTTACACAAATTAATAACAATATAAATAAGTCTATTATTTGAAGAAGAAAAAAAAGCTATTTTCATTTGAATACTTTCGACTTTCTTTTCTTTTATTTTTAATATATATAAAATTAAAATAATTCTAACATATCATTTGACTTCCAAATATTGAAATAGAAAAAAACAACAAATAGATTATAATATAGTGTATTAAAACATGAATTGGAAGCGAGAAAACACACACCAGGTTTCTTTTTATTAGCATTGCAGTTGTGGCAATAGATTTTATATATAAAAACCAATATTTTCTTTTCTTTTTTTACCTTTCAAATACAAATTCACTTTCCCTATAAGTAGGAAGAAGTGTATTCAGATTTATATTGGTCGGTGGCAGAAGCGTCCTTAAAATACCACACCAGGTTAAGTCAAATGCAACACCTGTCTAAGGAGAACAAAACTTTCATATTTTATCCCCCAAGAGCGTCTATTCTTTTATTAATGTCAGGAGGCAAAAAAGAATAAAATATCATCCCATAATCCCTTTCTGCATAAAGATCTCATTATTAATAGGAAGTAAGGAAATATTTAAAAATAATCAACATAAAAATATATATATATAGTTAATGAATGGATATAATCAAATTAAAACAAATTTATTTAAAATAAAGTTTTAAATGGTAGTTTAAAGATATATTCATGAACTGTAAGAAAAAGAAGATTATCAGAAATGAATTATAAATATAAATTTCCTTAATTTTACGGTAATCTGTAGTGTATATATATGTCAATGAAATTAAATCATATTATATATGTGTCATTAATGTAAATTGCACAAAGTTCAAATATACCAGTTACTTCAGATTTATTATATTTTAAGCTGTCTAACTATTGACCTAATCAAACATCGATACCTACAATTATATTTATTGACTTCTATTTTTCAACCATATTTAATTATTATCACAAATTTGATTATTCTTATGTTCATTTCTAATAAATATATATCATATAGTTTTTTTGAGTACTTGTGAGTTTTTAAATAAACCAAAATAGCACCCTGTATTTTTGATAAATGCACAGTTTTGAGAGCCTATAATGTGATTGAATATATATTAGTTCTGAAATTAAAACAAAATTAATAAATGAATTGTTAAATTTGAAAAAAAGGAATACCCTGCTAAATTTCATTAAGAAGTTTTATTTAAATTTTTTTCTTTTTTACTTATATTATAACATCGGAAGAGATGAGACACTTTTAACATTGTTGTACTTTAGTTTAGCAGTGGTAACTGGTGGTCCGCAGACCTCTGGTAGTCCATGATGTAATTTTAATGGTCCACAAGAAATTCAGATATTATTTAAATTCGCTAATCTCATTTAATAAAATTTTTAAATAATTTGTTTAAGCTGTATGTAAAATACTTAAAATAGAAGATGAACATTATATTGCTAATTGATTTGTTACAAAATACTACTGCAATATAGAAAAAATAAAATAACAATACCGAATTCTGTACAATTGACTAGGCATTTGACTATGGTGCACCCTTGGTAATTGGGTGAACTAAAAGTAAAAAAATTTATGAAGAATTTTGATGGAAAACACATCTATAAAAATTATTAAAAAATAAAATAATATTCGTTATTAATCTTAAATAATTTTTGTAAATACGAATTAGAAAATTACACATATAAAATTTAACAAATACTATTTATTTTTATGAAATAAAATGAACATTATATTAACAAAAACAAAATAAAACATAATCCTTAACAAATTATAAAACATATAAATATTAATATATAAATAAATATATGTATATAATACTCAATTCTCATATTAATTCGTACCTTTAAAAATTAACCCTACATAATGAAGATGTTACAAATATGAATGAGGAAAATAGAGAATAAAGAGATTGTTGTGTACCATGGTATGTCTTGACATACAACAGGTATCCAAAATATTCCATCTTTACCCTCCTGTTCTCCATTCATTATAAGATCAGGCCACATTTCTAATATTGACAGAGATGCTAATGTATAAGATTTGATTTTTAATAAGAAATTACTATAAAAGATTGCTATGGAAACAATTAGGCCGATCAGTTTCTACAAACATGCATGAGCAAAACAACAACAAATTCATATTGCTATATTTAAAAAAAAGTTATAAATAATAATAAGTAATTAAATAATACTTAAATTATGCATTTTATTATGCATTTATTGGATAAGTGAAAATTTGCATCACATCTTCCTAATATATTATCATTTCAGTATCAAATTAATCCATAAGATGTAATACACTAAATATAAATCACATATAAAAAATACTTAATTTTCTACAAAAAGCCCTAAAAAACCTATAATTAAAACACTAAATTTAGTATGCAATTCAATCTTGCAAATGGATACCATTCTGCAAACCACCATAAAAGATATTTATTACTAAATTTTCAAGTTCAAGATATTCCAAATTTTTTAAAATGCTTTAACCTATTTTGAAAAAACTGCAATAACACCACTAATTTCAAAACATTTATAACTTTTTGGCTTTATTTCACATTTAGGGGAAAACCATGTAGATTACAAATGCAGGGATTATGCCATTCTACCTTATTTTTCTTTTCTTTTTTGGTTGGTACATGACATGTTTTTTGTCACAAAAATAGAATTCTTTATTTAATATCCCACCCACCTCTGTTTATTTGATTTTATGATGAAAAGACTGCATTAAAATTTTTGAGGGGGAAAAAATAAATTCTCGCATAGATTTGAGCTTAAGGATTCTTTTCTAATTTTTAGATCCTTGAATTCCAAAGATAATTTATCATGTAGCAATTCTAATATATATATATATATATATATATATAGAATTATACATGATAAATTATATATATATATATATTCTAACCTCCATCTCGTGCATCTTCACTTCCAGATAATATATGATATGAAATAAAACGGGTTCTATCTCAGTTAATAATTAATAAATAAAATATTCAGCATTAAAATTAAATATTCCACTAGCTCAAATCTAAAATACGAATAAGGTTCAGTTTATAAATATAAATTAAATAAATATTTAATATTTTCATGAGACTTGAAGTGAAAATACAGGTGACAAGATAGATTACATTGAGCCAATATCCCACAGGATACTACCTCAATGGCATAAGAACACTATCCCCCCTTTATTACTATTTCAAATAACAAACTCATAGTATTCTTACGACTTTAATAACTTCTACTCACTAAGACTAAACTAATAATTAAATCTTAATCTTCTATTTAATAATAATCTAGCTCAATAAAATAATCTCAGGTTCATAAAGTTTATTCTAAGTTAATTTAAAAATACAGTAGTAAAATATGAAAAGGGATTTTATGTCATAATCTACTACACTGAAACTAATAATAATAAATAACAGTAATAATATTCTTCATTGTTTAACTAATTCTGTATATCTTTTCTTTTACTATAATTTTATTACCATAATAAAATAATGAAATAATATAATATGATCTTATATCTTCATGTAATGATATAATAAATACGTGGTAGCATTTTAATAATCTGACAAACAAAATATGTGTGGCAACTGATAGCATATAATTTAATATAATATTGTGATAACTGATTTATGACCAATAAAACAATGTAAAATTATAATTATTTAATTAAATGAATACCAATAAAATATTTAAATTCTTAAATAATTCTCTATTTATCTTTTTGTGCAAAATTATATATTTGTTTCGATTATTATGCATATATCGTGATTTCATGCAGCGATGTGGAGAAATAAATAACTCGGACACAAAATTTTTGAAATAACAAAATTTAACAAAGTTTATTACTAACAACAAATAAATAAACAATTTATTTACACTATTTACAGTGGATATCCTTAACTCTTTTTTACTTTACAGTTTGATCTACCGGGTTATAAAAAATAATAATTTATATTTCAATTATATATCTTTATTTAGATTTAGAACAAAATTTAAAAAAAAATGTTACTATTTGGTTTCTCATTATGGTTAACTTATTACAAATATATTTATCTACTTTATTAGCAACAGCATTTTATCCTTAATATTATTAAACTACCTTATTTTAAAAAAATTCATACTTAGAAAACATTCTATAGAAAACAAAATTTTATAATGGGTATGGATTTCTCAAAATATTAAAAAAAATTTCATCTTGCAAAGTCAAAGATGTTACACAAAATATTATCCAAAATTCAGTACTAGATTTTAGTATTTATCACACAATGTTTACTAATCATAATATATTCTTCTTTAAGCCTTACTTTAGTATGATATATATGTACTCATCAATATATTTCTGTTAATCAATAAACAAAAAATATACTATGCATATTGTTTACATAATTTACTTTGTACTATTGTATTTTAAAAATATGCAATATTTATTTTTCTCTTAAAAAAAATAATACTAAAGCATTTAAAATTATTATCACTTTAAAGAAAATATCTTTGTTTAGATACCCTATTTTAAAAAGTTTATATTTCATTTCCGAAATAAAATTCAAAATATATTCTATGATTCTTTTCTTTCCTTAGGATACTTTGGATCTTCAATTTTAAGTTATAACGTCCTATTCCTTCTAAGCAAATAAACCAATCTTATACAAAACGATAGCATAACCTAAGTTCTAAATTATTTATCATTTCTCTTAAACATATCTTATTGAACGATGCAGTTACATGAAATAAAGATAGCGAAAAGAGATGCATAGAATTAAGGAAGAAAGCTAGAGTATTACTCTTAACATATCTCAAAAACATGGCACAGTGCATTAACAAGAAAGAGGTATGACATTTACCTGCCTAATATCCTCTAGTACAGGGACAATGTTAAAGCTATTTCTTCAGCTTTATTAGAACATCAAATATTTAAAGAAATATAAACACTGTCCAAATAAAATGTGTATCAGTCATAGGGCTTTGTTAACTATGCTGATAATCACATAAAGACTAAATATTATTTCCATTCCTTATAATATCCTATTTCTTAAAACATCATCTTGGTTTCCTGTTCACTAAGTACTTCCAAGCCACTATCTCAACATTATTTCTCAAGATTTTCCACATCTTACATCGATAAATAACTATCCGCATTTACAAAACAATAAATAAAATTCATTAATAATTAAACAATCTAGCTGTTTCACAAGAAAAGTCTGCTTACTTCATTATTCTATATGTCTAATCATATACAATCTACTTAGACAATATTTGAATATCCCATAACATGAAAATTTTAAAAGAATCACATAATTATTTGTTATGTTGGATTATATCACTAATAAAAAAAAAATAAAAAAAAATTGTCGTATGCATATTTTCAAATCAATCCTATCTCATAATGTTTTTTAAAATGTTGTATGAAATGCGGTACATATAAGTAAAAAAAACTTTTACACTTCATTCTTCCAATTTATGGATGATCTAAAGAAAACAAAAAAAATATATACATTATAAATTATCAATAGTTATTATTATTACCAATAATCTTTATCTAGTCATTGTGTTCAGTAGGCTTTTCTTTATCCACCTGAGCATTGCAGATATAAAAAAAAAAATTTACACCCATACACTTTATATTAAAATATTTTTAGCTAAATTATTAGATTGTTATATTATAAAATTTTAATATTAATAAATTAATGTTTTTATGTTTTTCTAATCTTATATAAAAATTTAGATTTAAACTAGGTTAACAAAATAAAAGGAATCAAAACTATAATTACATATTTTCTTGACGATAGTTCCTGGTAAATCAAAATGTTTATTATTTTCTCTAGAGTTTTTAAAAATGTTCTCCTCCAAGTGCGTTAAAGTTTAAAATAAAAATAATTATTAATCCATTTAATAAAATTTATAGAAAATAATCCTTGGTTTTAGTATTTAGGACGATAATTATTAAATCATAATATTAATTAATCCCGTAAAGTTTTTTTAAGTATTTTCTCTGCCGGCGTATCCATGCATATTCCATCTAATTTAGCTTTAGTTATCCGATAAACTTTTAAGTACTATTTGTATTTTTATGGATCCATCTTTTATTCAACTATATGTTCACTTTTTTATATAAGTTTCCTTCTTAATACATTTAAACTTTCATTTGGTATTTTTATATATCACTTTAAAAAAAAAATATAAAAAAATGTTACCTTCAGAAAGGATATAACATTTTACTCCTTTTGATATAATATTATATAAAATAATTCATGCAATATACAATTGTCTTATTACTATTTAAAAAATAAATCTTGGATAAGCTTATAAATAATACGTTTCAATATATTTTTTAGACTCTGTAAAATGTCCGAGCTGTGGTTTTTATATACCAAAAGAGTTCTTCAGTGAAATATTAATAAAGCTGTATCAATAAATATTTCAAATATTTTTTCAGCATTACAACTTATATCCATTTTATTTCGTAGTATATCCATCCTTTATTGCGAAGTTTAGGTTAAATTTTTAGATGAAATACGACTGGTAAGTACTTTAAAAAATTAGAAAATCATCTCCACGAAGTTTCTAAATATATAATTTTTTTCTAAACTTTCCTTTTGCAAAATACTTCTTTAAAATTATCAATTAGTTTTTGCAAAATAAACGATAAGAAAGTACCAAAAAAAATTGACTAAAATAAAAATGTTTAAAAATATATTATCTTTTTGATAGTTATAATTTACCTTTCTCCGGTTTCAATACATTATTAATCTCCCCCGATAACTTAGTTACGACGATATTTATAGTCTGTAAGAATACCTATTCCTATTGGTTAATTCTTACTTTAGCTTGAGAACAAATTTACATATTTTTAGTTTATAGTAGAATTGAATTTCAAAATTAGAAATTATGACGTAATGAACTTAAAATATTATTTAAAATACCACTTTTAATTCAATTATAACTTTATTTAAATTATTTAATCTTTTAAAATAACTTTTAAAATAACATTTAATAACTTATTCCATTTCTTAATATTCAATTTATCTATTTTTATTTAAATAAAATATTTAATTTTTATATTATGAATGTATTCGTCTTTATTACATTATTTAAACATGTTATACGATAGTTAACTTAATGTTTAATACTATTTACTTTTATGATAGGCAACAATTCCATCCAATTCTATACTGCAATTTCAAAATATTTTAAACTTTATTATTAACTCAAACAAGCGTGTGTGTGAACGTATGTAATATACAAGTCACATGATCAATAACTTTGACAGATGATTTTCAATCTATTTCTCTGCCTAGACTAATAAAATTGATACACTTATTATATTATATATTATAATTATAAAATTTGGAAGAACAATTTAGAAAATATAGAATTAAATACAATTCTCACCATCATAAAGTTTATTTTTAAAATATACTATATTAATTTTGACTATTAAATATGATTATAAATTTAAACACTGTATTTATTAACTTATCAGTTTTAAACTATTAAAATCGAATTTATTAAATATACTTTTAATTTTTATAGCTGTGTTATTTAATATGGCCAGCTTTTACAACCATATGAAACAATATTTTAAACTTTACTTAACTACTTTTAAATGATTTTATATACTACGTATTCTCTTTAGCTTCAAATTGTACTTTAAAAAATATAATCGACAAACTATAATTAATGTATTAAAAGAACATATTCTAAAATTTAAAATTCTTAGTAATTGACTGTTATGAACTATTACCGACCTATAGAAAAGGGCACAATATATATATATGGAAAATAAAACTAAATTCTTTTACAGAAAAAAAAAATGAAGAAAAGAAATCTGTACTTATAAAAGTTAGCCGCTGTACTAGGCTCTTCATCCTGACAACTTTTGAAAATGCCACTGAATATAATGGAGACTTTTTTGTTAGTCCCAGCCTGAATTTTTCATATCATGTGAGTCAGTAAATTTTCCATAGTTTCTATTTACTTTTCATTTTACAAAATTTTATAAAAATTATTGAAAAATTAAAAAATATACAAAAAACAAATTTACAGAAATGAAAAAATGCATCAAGTCATGAGTTGTTTATTTCTATGATAACAACAAATATATAAGATTAATCCTATCTATCTATCTATCTATCTATCTATCTATCTATCTATCTATCTATCTATCTATCTATCTATCTATCTATCTATCTATCTATCTATCTATCTATCTATCTATCTATCTATCTATCTATCTATCTATCTATCTATCTATCTATCTATCTATCTATCTATCTATCTATCTATCTATCTATCTATCTATCTATCTATCTATCTATCTATCTATCTATCTATCTATCTATCTATCTATCTATCTATCTATCTATCTATCTATCTATCTATCTATCTATCTATCTATCTATCTATCTATCTATCTATCTATCTATCTATCTATCTATCTATCTATCTATCTATCTATCTATCTATCTATCTATCTATCTATCTATCTATCTATCTATCTATCTATCTATCTATCTATCTATCTATCTATCTATCTATCTATCTATCTATCTATCTATCTATCTATCTATCTATCTATCTATCTATCTATCTATCTATCTATCTATCTATCTATCTATCTATCTATCTATCTATCTATCTATCTATCTATCTATCTATCTATCTATCTATCTATCTATCTATCTATCTATCTATCTATCTATCTATCTATCTATCTATCTATCTATCTATCTATCTATCTATCTATCTATCTATCTATCTATCTATCTATCTATCTATCTATCTATCTATCTATCTATCTATCTATCTATCTATCTATCTGTCTGTCTATCTATCTGTCTGTCTGTCTATCTAACTGTCTGTCTGTCCGTCTATCTATCTATCTATCTATCTGTCTATCTATCTATCTATCTATCTATCTATCTATCTATCTATCTGTCTGTCTGTCTGTCTGTCTGTCTATCTATCTATCTATCTATCTATCTATCTATCTATCTATCTATCTATCTATCTATCTATCTATCTATCTATCTGTCTGTCCGTCTATCTATCTATCTGTCTATCTATCTGTCTATCTATCTATCTATCTATCTATCTATCTATCTATCTATCTATCTATCTATCTATCTAACTGTCTGTCTGTCCGTCTATCTATCTATCTATCTATCTATCTATCTATCTATCTATCTATCTATCTATCTGTCTATCTATCTATCTATCTAATCTATCTATCTATCTATCTATCTATCTATCTATCTATCTATCTATCTATCTATCTATCTAACTCTGTCTGTCTATCTATCTATCTATCTATCTATCTATCTATCTATCTATCTATCTATCTATCTATCTATCTATCTATCTATCTATCTATCTATCTATCTATCTATCTATCTATCTATCTATCTATCTATCTATCTATCTATCTATCTATCTATATATATTTATCTAACTGTCTGTCTGTTCGGCCATCTGTCTATCTATCTATCTATCTATCTAACTGTCTGTCTGTCCGTCCATCTATCTATCTATCTATCTATCTATCTATCTATCTATCTATCTATCTATCTATCTATCTATCTATCTATCTATCTATCTATCTATCTATCTATCTATCTATCTATCTATCTATCTATCTATCTATCTGTCTGTCTGTCTGTCTGCCTGCCTGCCTGCCTGTCTGTCTGTCTACTTTCAATGCATGTGTATCATAATCATAGTTGTTTATTGAGAATCTATAAAACCCATTTTTTGCTAATTTGAATATTGCTTGACTTTAGTTCATTGTATGTTCATTTTAATGCATTAAATTACATTTCTTTGATTTTCATATTTTCTATCATTTCTCTCTTCACATATTATTTTAATAATATTGTGTCCATATTCTCTTTCATGGTAGTAAAATACAAATGCATTAATTGAATCAGTCTTGGCCTTTTTATACATCAAGCTGTGTGTGTCAGTCTTATTCTCAGATTCGCTTTTGTTTCCCCCATAGTAGGGGTAAAGACAGTCCATTTTGCTGCATCCCACTGCATACACCATGTTAAGTCATCCAATTTGTGTATTTTGTCCTTAGTGCACAGATTTGATCCTAGTATTATTAAACTAATGAAGGATCAAAGAGGCATGCTTTATTGCACAAAATGAATATATAATGAACCAACGGTCAAACAGTATTCATATTAGTAAAAAAATGGGTTTCATAGGTTTTTAATGGAATAAACATGATTATGATACTCACACATTAAAAGTATACTTCGTCTACTCACTTTTATTTAACACACACACACATATATATATATATAGTGCAACATAAAATTTTAAGCTGCAGATCAGATGCATAAAGAAGTATTAGTTGATTGATCACTCGCTAAATTTACTGGTCTTAGTACAATGTGACAATATGATCACTCAAAACCAGAAAAATGAGAGTTCAAATAATGGGTTTTTGCAGATAACCATAATAGGTATGTGCATCATAAGAGGTTTTGATAGTTGTTCTGACCATGTCATGTGGCAGCTTGATGGCACTGTTGCTTGCAAGAATATGAAATATAACATTACCGGGCCAATAATTTTTTGGTTTCTGCTCTCCGCCAATTTTTCAAAGTATTTTTAAAAAATTTACAGAATTTACATTTTAAAAATATATAAAACAAAGAGTTTGAAAATGTGTATTATTTTCAAAATGCAAATTAGAATAAATACATGCACTACTCTGAGAGAATAAGAACAGAACTGTTCTAGAGGCTGTAAGTTGGGCTGCTCATATTTCTGTGCTTTTGCAAGCAGCAGTGCCATCAAGCAGATGCATCACACAGTTGGAACAACTACCAAAGTTTTAAATAGTTAAAAAAATACAACTTATGCTAGTCCACATCTAGGTATTCAAGCTGTGTTCAAATAATTTTATAACATTCATAAATAAAGCGGTCTGCCTAAAAAAAGGATATGAATTTTTTTAGCTGTATAGGGTAATGATCACACAGACAAAATGCTCAGAGAAGCTGCTTGAGTTCTTATAAATTAAAATTTAGATAGGCAATTGCACTTATTCAAACTTCATGTCACTTAGTTTCTTCAGAAATGTTGGTCAGTGGGCTCCATCCACTAACTTTTGGTGTACTTAAACTTTGTGATCAGAAGAGGATAAGTCATGAATAAATATGTTGCTTGAGTTATATCTGCATTTTTATTTATATATTTATTCTTTTTCTGCATGATTACAGTAACATTTTATTATTTGTAAGCAATAATTTTGTAGCAATCATGTAATTTTACATTTTGGGGTAGATTCTACCTAACAAAATGAAATCTTTTTCACAGCATGGAAGGCAAGACAGATAATAAACAGAACATCATCATTATTAATATTCTACCTTGCACTAAATCTAAAGCTTTTCTCTTCTGTTTAGCTATATCATGTATAGAATCTGAACTATTTACAGTAAGAAGAGTATTTTTAAGTTATTCATATCTTACTTTCTCTTCATTCACTATATACAGACCACTGTAAGGAAAAATCTCTTAGGCGGTTTCTTGGAAAAATAAAAGGTATCAACGGGTATAATTTCCGATATTTTGAAGAAATGGGTTGTTATAGATAGGTCATATTGTGCATCATTTTATTGGAAATTTTATAAGGAATATAATGTACCTGTTAATAAAAAATAAAATCTTTTTTTGTTTTAATTTTGAAAGTGTAATGACTATATTACTTCAGCTTTTCTGATAACATAAACTAAATGAATTTTTCATAATGCTAATTAAAATTATCTTAAAATTTCTGTCCAAAAATCCATATTTTGTTTATCTAAATAGCTTTAATTATAAATTTATTTAAATGCACATTGATTACATAATATTCATTAAGGCTGTAGCCTCAAGCACATGTGTATAAAATGTGATAGTAGGGACCTCTACAGGTCTTAAACCACAAGCTTACTCTTTGAAAGAAAAGAGTGGGAAATGCGATAGTAGGGACCTCTACAGGTCTTAAACCACAAGCTTACTCTTTGGAAGAAGAGGGGTTTCCCTCTTTTCTTCCAAAGAGTAAGCTTGTGGTTTAAGATGTGTAGAGGTCCCTACTATCGCATTTTATACGCATGTGTTTGAGGCTACAGCCTTAATGAATATTACTAAATAGCTTTAAAAAAATTATTGTAAATAAAATAAAATTGGGTTGTAAAGGGCAAACAATGGTAGATTCCCAGTGCAGATATGACTGGTATCTATATTATTATTATTTAATTATTCTAGCTGCCAATTAATAGAAATTATAATATGGATATACACAAAATAAAAAACAATTTAAATGAAGTGTTAATGAAAATAATTATATTTTAAGCATAATACATTTTTGGATGTCATGTGATCTCAGGTTGATCCTAATTAATCTATATATTATAAAAGGGCAAGAAAACAAATCCACAGTTTATCCATTAATTATGAGCCTTAAATTACTTTTCTGCAGACTAATAATAAAACCGAATTCCTCTTTTTGATACTCTCAATTCCTGCATAAATTATTCTCACATCTATAAAGATAGCATTCTTTAGACTTTGACTGATTAAAACAAAAATTTACGCCCCTTTATAACACAATCAATAAAGAAAAAATTTAAAAATAGGCATGAAACGATCCTTTCTTCAAAAGAACATTAAGTCCAGAACAGTGCATATAATCTTAGATATTTGTGGATGATTGAAATCATATATGGATCAGGTTTTTAACCATAGCGAACATAAATGTAAAAAAATTATTCACCTCCTCTGATAAATTTAATTTTCATAAATTTCTTTCAGAATTCTAATGATCATTTTTTTATAAACTCAGTAAATAGACAGCTGAAATATTAAACTGGATTCTAAGAGATTGTAAAAGATCTAGAAGGTGACCACATGTAAGATGAATGGGTGAAATAAGGAAGCATGTTAGGTCATGCGGAGAAGAGAGGCTAGATATTGAGAAACTGGTTTCTGGACTAATAAGATGTTTGTGATAAGATTGAGTTAAGGTAAAATATTCACTGAGAAAACAAAAAAACTTGAAAATATATATTACAGTGCAATTATTGTACATGCACAAGGTGTCTAAAGTGGATATAAATCAATCCCTACCTTTAATAGTATAATGAAAGGGTATCAACCTGTCAAAATGGACAAGAAAATTCAGGTTTTGTTATCTTGATAACAATATAGATATATTCATTAAGTGAGACTTAAAGTGTATATTCAAGTTAGGGATAATCTTAAATTTAATAAAGGATTAGTAAAAAGTATTAATATATTACATAAAGTGGTTTGTGTCAAAGTTGTAAATGCTTAAAATTTGACATTTGTAAATCAAACTAAAGTAATTTTCTATTTATAAATATTAAATAAATAATGATATGTGTAAAGTTAATTTGTATTTATTTTGATATCTTTACGAATAAATAAATGACTATCAATTTTCATAAATACTGATTAATATAGCATTAACAATATATAATCAATAGAATAATAAACTTTAACGAATGATGGTTATATCATAAATCAAGAGAGGGTGTTGTTGCAAGAATCTGATGTATCCAGTTATCATTCTAAGTGAATACATATTGTTTATATTTGTATTTTATACAGATAGAAGTTTATAATTGGCCTTTGGAAAGGTCGTCATTTTTTTTAATTGGTTGATTTAATAAAAGAAATTTTAAAATTTAATGTAAATTATGTAAATTGAACAAAAGATTTTATTATTATATAAATAAATTCAGAATTGAAAAATTGAAAAAAAAAATGTTTGGAACAATTCGGCCTGTTTGGTACACTTCAGAAAAGCATCACTCAATGTACATTTCTGATGTGTACACAATCAATTAAAGTATTAATAAAGCTAAATTAAAATTAAATTTTTTTAATTATACCTGTTATATTTGATAAATAAGTTATATATTGTTAGGTATAGTTTTCTCTATAAATAAAATATATACTTTGTTGTGAATGTGACAGTGTTACAGACGATAGACAAATAATGGATTTTATATAAGATTACTCGCTGGAGCACTCTCTGAATAAAAAAAATTCAGAGGGCACTCTAGTAAAGCATTACTGACAAACATATATTCAGACAACAAACAAAATAGGGATTTTATATATAATGATAAAGACCAGTTAATATATTCGCTATAATATCAAAAAAAATTTAAAACATGCTATTTCTATATAATAATAAAACTATGTTTTTGTACAAGAATTGCTGTATTTGCCAGCCTATAGGACACACTTTTCCCCCCTTAAAATATGCCTAAAATATAAGGTGCAACTTATGCACTGGTATTCAAAACTATGAGTTGACATTTAATATACATATATAAGTATTATATTGCATTTTATCCTTTTGCGAAACAGTGGTTTTGAATAATTCATTTCTGTAATTTTTTTTCTGTTCTGTAAAGATAACAAGTTGCCCAAGGGCCAACATCCTAAAGATGGGTCTGTGCATGTTCATCCTAAGAGCTGGTTGGATGAAGAGGGGATAAAGTTATGGATAGTCAGTGTGTAATATAGGAATTCTGGTGCACTGTTAAAGAAACCAGGTTAGCTAATATGGGATTAGGTTAGCTAATATGGGATTATTTTTGGAATTTCGCAACAGAAACTGTGGGAAGTAAAATTAACCAACTAAAAATTCAATTAACTGTAATTCCAGGTGGTCTAATGAGCCAGCTTCAACCTTTAGATGTTTGCATTAATAAACTATTGAAAGAATTTATGAAGAAGAAATTGGTTGCAGTCTACAAATTTTGAAGTGATACCATCAGGTAAAAGAAAAAGGCCTAGCATTTTGCAGATTTGTGAATGGGTCAAAACTTCATAGGATGGTGTAAAACATGAAATAGTTGTAAGCCATTTAAGAAATGTGAAATTAGTAATTCACTTGAGGTAGAGAGGATTATTTATTATAAAAAGAATCAGTTTTTGAAAAAGAGGCTTCAAGTGATTCATTTAATTGTGGAGATGAAGTTCTGGGTTTTGAGGATGAAGATTAAAAGGTACCAAACTACACTGTTCCCTAAGTATATTTTTTTGTAGACATACTTAATTATAAAATTAATGTAGTAAATCATTATGGAAATTCATTAAAAAGTGTATAATTTTTTCCCCTTAAAAATATGAATAAAAAAGGAAATGGATCTTATATGCCGGTGCGTTCCATATGCCAGTAAATACGGTAATATATTTTTACATAATTTTATCAACTTTTCTTTTTTTTTAATTACATATATAATTACAACCATTATTATCTTTTTATTATATAAATAAGTGCATCTTATTTAATGTATGCATGTTGACAAAAGTCTAACTTATTTCTAATTGAGATGTTAAAATATTATTTATAAGGGTAAGAGTGACTGTCTGAGATAATGATTTAATTGTCATCACTTTATCGCTATTCCTGTTGCCTAATTATTTTAACTTGCCTTTAGGCTAAACTATAACACACATACAAGTTAAGCGTATATTAATTAGCTGTGTTTAACAATCTTCATATTGACCACAATTCCCTTAGTTAAAAATCAAACTCTGCAGTAACAAACATTATTTTTCTTATATCTGTAATAATAAATTAATTCAATCACTGTTTTATTTTTTTACCTTGATTGAAGTAATTAGTTTAAGGAATGTTCACCAGAGGGCTCTGATATCAAAACTCCAATCGCGCGCTTAGAGAAAACAATTATTTTTTGATTTTTAGTGCATTATTACTTAGCATATCAAATAAAGGTGTTATTTATAAAATATTATATATATAATAACTTATTAAATAACTGGATATTCTATAGTGGACTTTTTGTAACTATTCATATTCAAATTAAAAAACTGAGAATCAAAACAATATTGCCACATTTCCAGGTTTGCAATTCAGTGTTAGTAATTGTTTGCAACAGCATTTTAAAAAAGAAAGTTTTAATTAAATAATTAAGAAAAATTAAAATTTCATCATTAACTTCTTTTTTTTTTCTATTTTAATTAACTATAGATCAGGGGTTCGAACATGGGATATTCAGTATGGGAAGCTCATCCAGGAATATGGTGAAGAGCAGACAAATAAGTATATTATGCTATTATTATTATATTATATTAACATTTCTGGGCTATTCCAGATTGATATTGTCTGTCACCCACGCCAGCAACATTTCAGCTCTCTTTCCAGACATGGACACAGTGAGGGGTTGGATAGACTTTTTTCTCACTGCATGGTCTGATAACTCAAAATGTTTTGATTAAGATTCACGATAGCTAGTGAAATTTCCAGGTAGTAGAGGAAATCAAGAAAAATGCAGCAAGAATTAGTTTACAGTTGGATAAATTAACTGATGTTCTTGTTTTTACTAAATACATACAACAGAACGAAATAAATATAATATTAATATCGTTTACTTTCTTTATTACTTTTACAATGCTTCATATAATTATAACCCACACCTGACAGTTTCGATTGTCCCAGCAATCTTTTTCAGAACTTTTTCAAACTTTGAATAGTTAACAGTTAAGATCTGAAAATATAAGTAAAAATTCTAAAGAAGATTTTTGGGGCAAACAAAACTATCAATAGTGGGTTATAATTATATGAAGCATTGTAAAAGTAATAAAGAAAATAAAAGATATGAATATTATATGATATTTGGCAATGTAATAAGAAGGATAAAGTTATAATACTTCATAGAATGAAATAAAAGAGGAATTTCTTTTCTATAAACCCTTGAAAAAAACAACAAAGGCAGTGGACATTATAAATTTTGTGAATGATTTTTTTTTATCCCAAAGACTTTTATCGTAAGAATTAGTACAATTTGTTTGTACTGATGGTTATGTTGGTGGCAAACATCAGGTTTCATACTTATATGAAAACTTAATTCCTGTTTATTTCTTATTATAATTATTAAAAGCTAAGAGGGTTCAGGGACCAAAAAGTTTGAGAACCTGTGCTGTAGATGCTTTTAATGAATTTGTTATGAAATTCAATGAAAGTGATGTGATGTGATGTGATGTATTATGGCTTCTCCTTAAACGAAGTCAAGAATATCTCAGCAATTATACCCAGATAAACCTGTTAACCACTTTATTTTACATTCCCCACTCTAAATTTACCCATAATCTGCTCTATCCCATTTCCACAACATCAACTCTATAACCTTTATATCTAAATCCCCCTTATCTTTTCCCAAACCCAGCATAAACACCAATAATTCACTTTCTGTATAATCACTCTTTTCATATTTATTTTTCCACAACTTCAGTATATGTACCCTTTCTGTTTTCAAACATTTACATTCAATTAACAAATGCCTAATATTTTTTATTCCTTCCTTACATAATTTACAAAATAAATCACCCATATTTTCCCATTTACATGCATTTTAAAAATGTGCTGCCATCTAGTGCATATCACTGAAAACTTACTTAACCAATATCAATACAGTTTGAAATTCAGCAATACCAACCCTATTAGATTGTCAGACGTCTAGACAGTCCTGAAATATTGCATTACTTTTGTTTCCTATATTAAGAATCAGTGCAACATTTGACTCAAATAAATAAACAAAATATGAAAATTAAATAAAATCACTTAAAACTAAGCAGATCAAAAACAGTAAAACTATTTTTAGTTTTATTGGAAACTTTTATCTGAGATATTTGCGTAAAATTTATATTATAAGAGTTGAAGTATTGAAGCCCTTTCTAGAAAGCTTACTGTGAAGTACATCTCTGTATGTTACACAATAACTTCATATTGAAAATTTTGTCAATATACAATTCAAACTTTTTTAAAACAGGCAAAACTCACTATATGTATTGCCACACACAACTAGAGTAATCAATGGATGCCAGAAGGGTTGTGCATAAAATCCCTATCTAGTACATACTCATCCAACATCCCCAGACTAGTTTCTGGCTTGTGGCCTTCATCAGTGAGGAGCCTTGGATCTGAGAGCACTGCACCTGGATTTTAGAATTCAAACTGTTAGTTCAAAGACATATTCTTCAATATTGCCAAATCTCTTTCTATCTCTTGTATAAAATCCCTCTTTCATCTGTTGTCTGAATGAATGTTAGTTTGCAATACTGTTTAATTGGTTGCTTTTACTTATTTTATTTTAATTGGTTGCTTTAATAAATTATAAAAACAATGAGTTTGACGGCATTGAAAAAAAATTAATAAATAGCTATACTAACTAAATCCTAATTTATGTTACGAGCATTTTATGCAAAAGAAATAATTCCACCCATTATATTTAATAATCTGTACTTTTTTATTTTCTGTGAAGGAAATAATTCCACCATTAATAAAAAATGCTTGCAAAAAATCCCTACATGTGCTTTTAACTACAATACAGAACTGAATAGATATGGTATTTAAATCCTGAAGAAAATGTGATTACAGTACATAAATTCATGTTTCAAATGTGATATTTAGTGAGGGGAAAATAGATGCTATAGAACCATATTTACATTTAGTTTTGATTAGCGTTTGAAGTTGTGTAGTTTGATATCGCATAATTCATGCTAATTATGTCATAAGTTGACTATAATGATGTCAAATTCACATATCAAATATAACAGGTATATTTAAAAATTTTAATTTTAATTTAAAGGCTTAATGTGATTACAAACAGTTTATTCAGAGCAAGTAATTTCACAAAGCAAAAAAAATTTGTTAAAGCAACGAATTAAAAAAAAAAGACGGACTTTATTTTAACATTTATTTTTATAATATTAAAATCGTTCATTTAATTTACATTAAATCTTTAAATTTTTTTTGTTAAAACAACCAATTAAAAAAAGGTAGTCTTTACATAGGCAGGGTATGTTTTGTTATTATATAATGTTGATTTCTTTTTCTTTGGTTGAATTCTAAATTCAAATTTTCAAACGTTTGTTCACCTGCATAACGTAGTGGTCTCTTTTTTCTTTATAACCTATAGCTGAGTGCACTTTCAGTGAAGTTCACCTATAATTAGTGCTATGATTATGGTGACTTCACTGAAAGTGCACTCAGCTTTAGGTTGTAAAAAAAAGAAACCGCTATGTTATGCAGATGAACAAATGTTTTCAAATTTGAATTATCATTACGTAAATAAACACAAGTAAAAGTATAGGATCTTCCCAACACCAAAACAATAACAACAACAAAAGATAAAGAAATAAGAAAACATCAAAAATAAGTTTTGGATTGACTGCACAAATTAATTTGTGAACAATAAATATATCCATATAGTTGTCTTTTCATCTGTTTATTTGAAATCGTGTGCTGGACTTTTATGCTCATTTGCGGAGCACATCTTTTTTCTGAACGATTCCAACATCTTGATTGATTGTAGTTTCCTGGTATTTTATTCTTTGCTATTTACTATCCCTGAAAATAATCAATATGACATCTCTTTAGAGAATCTTCAAAAAAATGTTTATCATAAAAATAAAGTCCATTTCTCTCATTAGAATCATGCTTAATGTCACAATGCCCAGTTCAAAGATGACATATCCTTACAAATACATTCAGTATCAATGCATTGGCAAGTTAAGAATAGCCAAATTAGTCCTATATTTTGCTATTATGTTTTCAATATAAACAATACTTATAACATATACAAAGAAAAGCTTGTTTAATACTTTAAAATAAAAGTATGTTAAATACATCAACATAGTATGTTCGACTAACTGGTAGTCATACTTATAGTTATAGTTATCCAAAAGGATTGTGAGGTTTATAGATAAATCTCAAATGTGGTGATTTACAAAAAATTTGATTATAATATGTGAATGAATTTATTTAAATCAGCCACTTTTTTGATATGGTGATGCCGGATGAACTCACATCTGCCACTATTGACTTGTTTAAAATAAACAATGCTAAATGCAAGGTTAAAGAAGCCTGTTACCTTGCCAACAATGTACATGCAATCAACAAGAAAAAATCCTGCATATCCTCCTGTGTCAAAAAATTGGCTCAATTAAATAAATTCATTTACACCTTATCAAATTTTATGTAAATCGCCACTTTTGTGATTCTATAAATCCCACAATCCTCTTGGATAACTATAGCTATGAGTATGACTACCAGTTAGTTGAAAGCATGCTCAGAATCACATGTTGATATATTTAACATGTATTAAATGAGCTTTTCTTCGTATATACGCTGTATGTACTATTTATACTGAATTACATTTTTCCAAGAAAAGTTTAAAAATATTGAAATTATATTATATTTTCAAAAGGTCCATTTTCTACTTTCATACAACAAATTGACATGTCACAACTCTATGTATGACTAATTTAGTTGAAATAGTTATACCACTGTGATTAAATAGAATAACTCGGATTTACAAATTGAAGCAACATCACGTTAGAGTTTGTATGATATATCCATATTCAAATTCATTTTTGAATAAAAACTACCCAAAATATTTAAATTAATATACAGTCTAAAACTACTAGCCATTCAAAAAAAAGTTGCCAAAGACTTTTCTTTCATCACTTGCTGGTAACGTCAGGATCTTAATTTACTAAATCAAAAGTTTTATACATTGCATTAAAAACATTCTATAAATCGTTTTTTTGATGAAACAAGAATAACACCCATCAGCAGAGTGTAAATTTAGAAGTATAAATTTAGAAGCGAAGAAGATACTTACTCTTAACTGATTGAAGCGTCCTATTTCAATTCATGCAATGGTAAGATGGAGAACCTTGGAGATCAAGGTCCATGGTTCACAACTATTCTATTTCTGATTCCCAAAGTTCTTATGAATATTACTATAATAAATCATTCAGTTATGATAATGATGACTACTATATCTATTGGTTCAAGTTCAATAACCCAACCATCAAGCTTATATTGTATCTTGATGCTTACTTTACGAACTATCTGTAGACTGTTCTAAAATTCCGCTGCATATGTAATGAAATAAATAGAAGCATTATAAATATATCTAAGCAAATTGATGTTATGTTCTTGTTTCAATATTGGTCAGCTCAATAACATCGTGACAATTGAATTATCACAACGCTGAAAGACTCACGTTGAGTAGTTCTATATTATATCTGAGATAAAGAAAAAAAATTACATAAAGAATAAGAAAAAAAGTACAGGAAGAAAATAAAAATAACTACTTGATTGGTCAATAATCCTCAGATAAAAAAAGCTGTAGTATTACTCATCAACTGTGCATCTCTTTGGTACGTTCAATGTCCAACACCTGCTAAGATTTGTTAAAAAAATCAAATTGATTACAATTTCTACCTGACTAATAATTTAATTCATCATCATCATTTTCAACGATTGTTGATCCACTGCAGGATTAAGGTCCCTCCAAGTTCAACCCATCTTCTCTGATCTCTAGTTTTTTCTCCCCACCAACCCAGCACCCTTTCTTATTTCATCCATCAATATCACATGTGGTCTCTTTTTAGGTCTTCTACAGTCTCTTTGAATCCAGTTTATCTCTTCTAGAAATATGTCCATCCCAACTCCACTTCAATCTTTTAATTCTTTCAATGATGTCAATGATAATTATTTATTTTCTCATTTAAGCATTTTGATTTGGACCTCTCCTTGTTCATCATCATCATCATCATCATCATCATCATTTTCAACCATTATTGAATCATTGCAGGATGAAGATCTTTCCAAGTTTAATCCATCTTCAATTTCTAGCCTCTCTTCTTCATTTTACCCCAGCATACTTCCTCATTCCATTCATCAATCTCACATCATTATCATCATTTTCAATCATTATCAGTACACTCTGCAGGATGAAGGTCTCACCTGGTTCAATCCATCTTCTCTGATCTTTATCCTCTCTTCTACTCCCTACTGCCTTATTTCATCAATCCATCTGACATGTGGTCTCTTTCTAGGTCTTTTACAATCTCTTGGAATCCAGTTTAAGATTTCAACTGTCCACCCATTATCATTTCTTCTAGCAGTATGATCAGCAACTCCACTTCAGTCTTTTAAATCTTTCAATGATGTCAGTAACACCTATTTGTTCTCTCACCGATATATTTCATTTTTGGTCTCTTCTTGTTATTCCTAATATACATCTTTCCACACTTCGTGGAGTGATCTCAAATCTCTTTATTGCTCATTTGTTATTATTTTGATTGTATATATGTGTGGAGATGGTAATCTGGACCAACTGATGAGAGCTGGTTTAGCACGAAATACGTGTATTGGTGATTATTTATTTTTTCACCATGTGTGTGATCAGGTGGGTCAGCAATATGATATGGCAAGGAGAGATGAGGGTCGTGTGAAAGTCTGTGTTCGAATCCCGCATACATTATATATATGCAGGTTTAAGCCTGTATAGTGTATTAATTTATTAAATAAAATAATCTGATTAGTTTGCATAAAATCGACATATTGTATGAATTATATCCGTCATATTCTGAAATAAAAACAATATATACTTTATACAAAAGGAGATAGATTGATTATGTATGATTTTTGTTTGTGTTAGTGATATTAAAATATTTCCTTTAAACGGATGCTGTGACTCTTGTATTGTTATATTGTACAGTTTAAAATTTATCTACTATATAACATCTAGTAGTTTATTTCATAATGAGTTGTATAAAGGTGTTTCCGTGTTTTAACTTATGTATTGTTTAGAATTAAAAATCTACCTTTTTTAAAAAAAAAAATTTTAATGAAGCATTTTTAAAGCAAGAGTGGGCAAAAATCAATTTACAGACTGGTTACATCTTATATATATTTAATAAGGATTAAAACAACAAAATACAAAATTATCGATACGCATTTTTCAGGGGTGCATTATATAATGTGTATTTTACTACTTTTGATATTATTAATTTTTTTTTTTACTTTATGAAAGTATTTTGATGACCTTAATTCATGATCAATAAACCTTGCGACTTTGAATGTAGATTAATTAATTCTACCTATAAAAGTGACAAATTAAATCTTTAATTATAAGTATAGATATAATAAAGACCACACTTCCCCATTCTTTTCAAATTCATATAAATAAAGATATAATAAAAGACAAATGACCCCCCAAGATGCAATTCGTGCTGAATCAGCACTCATCAGTTGGCCCAGGTCACTATCTCTCATATATATCTCTATTATATGCAAAGTATTTATCTAGAGTAAATGTAAGTTTAAGCTTGCATAATTATATATACATAAATACTTTTAAAACGACAACAATTGTTCAGTGAAGCTTTTTACCAAGATATATTAATTACAGAAAAAACAACAACAACATTTGTATAAAGCGACTAAACACATAATTGATTAATCAAGTAAAATCTTTCATCATAAAAATGCTTCTATTTATTTAAAGATAATTATAACTGAAATACAGGTTTATTATATACCTGTATCAATATATGTAATATATAGGGTATGGAAGCACAGACTTTCACAGAACCCACCACTCACCACTCCATCTCATATCACTGATCCATTTGACCACATATATATATATGTCTAAAAGATTAATAATCACCAATATAAGTATTTCATGCTAAAACAGCAATCATCAGTTGGTCCAGATTATCATCTCCACACATATATGCAATAAGTGCTCAGATAATTATATAAATTGTTATTTAAACTTAGTTAACCTATTTTTAAATTCGCTTACCCTATGAATCTTAGTAACATATTGTGAATATTTTTGAAATGCATTTACATTTCAGTGATTCTTTCCATTAAAATACATGGAGAACAACCATGTTCCAATTAATTTATTTTAGGTTCATCCTGTGTTTGTGTAAGAATAGTAAGTTTAGAATGTTTAATTAAACTTAAAAAATGTTACGAAAACAAAATACGATATAAACATTATATGTATGCAGGTGTTTTTTGGATAGTTTTTAGATCAAGCTTAATATGAATTATTTTTATATCTGAAATAATTCAAATTCTGTTTACTTTATGATAGCTTATTTCTTTTCAAATTTGAAAGTAAGTGTATATTTTTATAACTTAAAAATGTTTTAAGCTTTTTTTTTTTTTTTAATAAATGTTAAATCTGAAAATAGTTAATAATTCCTTATTAAAAATGAATAAGAAAAAAAGATTGATTTTATTAAAAAGGAATAACTTTTATTCATTCTATAGTTATATTTGTCTAGAGATAATTTTTTTTTCTCATGTGTCATAGCATCAGCTGGGGAGCGAACCCGCTAACCCGGGACAACTGCTTGTATAGCAGCTGTCGCTGACCTCTCGACCACCAATGCTTGACTTGTCTAGAGATAATTATAACATGTTTACATTATAGAGATGCAATAATATTGTCTTTAGTTAACCTGATGTGAAAAAGCGGTCCTGGATTAACTGCTGTCTGGCAAAGTGAATAACGACCATATATACGTAAATATCTTTGGTTGCGCAATTGATTTATCTTTGTATTTTACTCTTCTAATTATATTTATTAACAATTTTGTCGAAGTGTTTGCTGGCTGATTAAACAACAGTTTACATTCTATTTTCCACATCGAGAAGGATAGAAAAGTTGATATTCTAATCAGGGGAAAAAACCCTTTCTAATGGAATTCTCAAGGGAGAGGATCCCATGATTATCTGTTTTTGCATTAGTATTTATTATTTTCCTGTGGATGTCCAGTGTTGATTTGTAATGCCAAAATATTAACTGATTCAAAACTATATGCAGATGTTCTTGATTGTATTAATGATCTTTAAATAATGGAAATAATGGTACATCATCATTTGATGATAGAACAAATTAAATTTAGTTTCAAATGATATATTGTTCATCCAAAAATTTTGCATCCATTTTCTAAGAATTTTTTTAGTTATACTTGTATTGGTTAAGTGTACTTCACTGTGAAAATTTAATATATTAAATGTAAGTAAATATTTTATATTTATAGTTTTTATAAAGATACACAGAGAGAATTTTATACACTCATCATGTTAAGATAAATAAATTTTAACACTAATAATTAATAAATATCAATTTCAAACTAAAATCCTGATGAATATATATATTGAATTAAATATTTTCCATGGATTATAATTCTAATAAAAAATAGAAATAAGGGAATTTTATCCCTGTAAACAGAGATAACCTTTGCCTTTGATTTTGTTGAGAAACTATCAATGACTACTAATTAACAATCTTCTGAGGCTAAATAATTTATCTTCATAGTTGTATTGATACTTTTTTTAATATCCAGTTAAAATTAATACTGCTATAACAACATTTTAAATATTTTAATATACATATATACATGTTAGATAAAATATTTTTATGGATTTATTATACTTTAAACAAAATAAAGTGTGATTCTAGAAAACAATAGTTCTAAGGTTTAACTATTTTGCTCTAGTATGAAATAGTAGCTTTTCTTGTCTTGAGTTTAATTAAACACAAAAAGAGACCTCTCTTTTATTTCTAATTCAAGTTTGTTTTAGGGATTTAAACCCAAAGCTATTTTTATAAATATGCAGACATGGGAGAATTACATCTTTTTTTGCTATTCCGTAAATCATAATTCACTCTGCCAGAAAGTTATATATGTTAGATTATATATATATATTATTTTATTATAAATCATTGGAATACTATAAACAGTTATTACATTTATCAATAAATATTTATAATGTGTATTTGTGATGTTTTCCTATAGTTGCATATAATTATAAATTGACCTTATAGCTTCTTGTTTACTAAAGAATAAAGAATAATATAGATGATGTCATATGTAAAAGTATATCTTTTTTATTTATTTCTTAGCTTGTTTTAAGAAATTATTAAATACACTTTTTTATGACAGAGGTGATGTGATATGATGTGATGTACTGTGACTTCTCCTTAAATGGAGTCAGGAATCTCTCAGCAGCTATGCCCAGAGAAACCTGTTAGCCACTTTACCTTCCTTTTCCATTGTCCACCCTAAGTTTTCCCATAATCTGCTCCATCCCATTTCCACAACATGACATGACCTTCATATTTAAATCCCCCTTATTTTTTCCCAAACCTAGCATAAAAACCAATAACTCACTTTCTGTATAACCACTTTGTTCATATTTAACCTTCCATAACTTAATTATTTGTACCCTTTCTGCTTCCAAACATTCACATTGGAGTAACAGATGCCTAATATTTTTTATGCCTTCCTTACACAACTTGCAGACTAAATCATGTGATGATGTGATGTATTTCGGCTTCTCCTTAAACGAAGTCAAGAATATCTCAGCAATTATGCCCAGATAAATCTGTTAGCCATTTTATTCTCCATTCCCCACTTTTAAGTCTTCCCATATTCTGCCCCATCCCATTTCCACAACATAATCTTTGTCAACTCTATGGCCTTTATATCTAAATCCCCCTTATCTCTTCGCAAACCCAACATAAAAACTAATAACTCACTTTCTGTATAATCACTTTGTTCATATCTATTCTCCCATAACTTCATTATCTATACCCTTTCTGCTTTCAAGCATTTACATTCAATCAACAGATGCCTAATATTTTCTATACCTTCCTTACACAATTTGCACACTAAATTATCCATGGTTTTTCATTTACATGTATATTCTCTTGTTGCTAAAGATCCCATTCAAGCCTTAAATAATAAACTACTTTCCTTATAACTCGCATCCAATATTTCATTTACTTCTATATATATTTAAACTCTTCTTACCCTCCACACTAGTTCTCCATTTCTCCAACTCCCTATTTTTTATTAATGCTTCTATTCTTTTATCCCATTCCTTACCACTATAACACTCAATAATCCTCCTAACACAAACATCCCACCTTTTATATAAGTATATTGATATAAATTCTTTATCCAAATCTTTTGCATACCGCATTACCTTTCTCACCCATCTTGTTACCTGCCCTTTACTCATAACCCAATTGAACACTATTTTTGCTATTCTTTTACTATCCATAAACTGCAACCTACCAAACATTTTTATTTTACTTTTTGCATCTCTCATATAAAAACTTGACCATCCCATTTCTCCTTGAATTGCCTCCTTTGCTGTCCACATCTCTGCATCTAATGCATGTCTTCCTACTTCCCTTTGTACTTTCTCTAAATAATCTAAAACCCTTTTATGCATCATTACCATATGTTAACCCTGCTACTGCAACTCCCTTCCATACTATTCTAGCTACATCATATTTATTATATGAAAATACTGTTAGTTTCTTTACCAAACCCTTTCTTTTCTTTGCTTCATTTACCAATTTTTTCTCCCATTCATCCAAGCAATTTTCCTGATTACATAAGATGATTCCCAAATACCTATATCTATCCACCACACTTAACTTTATATCCCCCAATAAAAATTCTACATCTTCTCTTTCCCCAGTATTAACCATCATTATATTTGATTTTTTTTCGCTAAATGTAATCCCCATCTCTTTACCCACCCTTGCACATGTCCTCAACATAATTTCCATATCCTCTCTTCTTTCTGCACACAAAAAGATATAATCTGCAAAAAAAAAAAAAAGACCCAACAAAATATATACTCCCTGCCACCAATTAATGGCATATCTACCCCTCTTCCTAGTCTTTCTATTGCTTTCTCCATTTCACTCAAAAACAACAAAAACAAAATAGGTGATAGAGGGCATCCTTGCTTTAATGCCACCTCATTTTTAACTTTAACTGATTCTATATCCCCTAACTGGTAAGTATAATAATTATTTTCATATAATTTCTTAATAATATTTACTAAAGCTTCATCCATTCCCAAATTGACTAACCTTACCCATAATCTATTTCTATTTACTCTATCATGTGCTTTCTCTAGATCTATAAAACTCATATATAATGATCTGCCTGAATTCCTACTCATCTCCATAAGTTGTGTAACTACAAACAAACTATCTCCTATACGCCTATCTGACCTAAGACCTCCTTGCTTTAGAAATGCACATCGTAATAAATATATATAACTGTAAATCATAAATATGAATAAAAATAAAACAATAAAAATAATTAATTGATTCAAATTTTTTTGATCATATACTTTTATTTTTTATAAATAACTTTTATCTTTCCGAGTAATTTGTCTTTGGCGATATGATTTTTAATTGCTGGTAAATTCGTCCTTTTGTATTTCATAAATTTGAATCCATTTTGTAAATATCGAAAGTATTTCATAGTAAAATGTAAAAAAATTTTTTTTTCAAAGAATGAAAATATGTTTGCCTGATATTTTTCAGTGAAAAATAACAGTAAGCTTAGAGCCAAATATTTATAAATCCAACTAATATAAAAGTATTTTGTCGAGCGTTGGTGGCCTATCGGTTAGCATAGCTGCCTTACAAGCAGCTGGCCCGGTTCGCTTCCCCGACAACGCTTCGACATATATAAAAAAGTATTTCCTGTATTTCATTAACATATATACATAATTCAGTAAAAAAATAAAAGCCATTTGATGTTATAAAAAATATCAATCTGTTTAGGGTATGAAGCATTTGTACACATTTAACACCAATATGTTCCTAAAATTATATAGTAAACATATATAAGCACACAAACCATATAAGATATGCAAATAATAACTAAATAACTCAGATTATATGTAATGGAACAGAAAATAACTGAACCATCCAATGAGTTATATCACGTTTGCAATCATATCACAAACATCCATCAACCCAGAAGTCACATCAGAAACATACATTTTGTCAAGCAGTTCATATAGCACGTTACAACTCAACTTTATATACACATTATTTCTAGAGAATCCCCAAACTTAATATATAATATAAATTATTTACTATATTAATTATTAGTTACATCAAGTTTTAAGCAGATAACATCTTAATGTTCATTAGATTTAATTAAATTGCTATAGTGACAATATTAAGATGCAAATTTAACATTATAAAAGGCACTGGTTTATTCAGTGCTTGAATTGTATATGTTATGTTTAGCATTACGCGAGTCTTTATAACTAAAAATAAATACAGTGGGGGTAAGAAACATGTGCTCTTATATAAATTATATGTGCGTATTAGTAAATACGTGATTAAGTATATAAAGTGATGTAAAATTTTAAAGTGTATTTACTAGAGAATTATATTCTAATTATTTAATCTAGATGGGGAATAATAATATATTCTATCAATATATAAAATGAACAAAAATTTTGATAAGTAGTCTTAACATCAGACATAGTAAAATATATATATATACGTTTTCACTTTTTTAAACAAAAAATCAATATAACATTTAATATATATGCTCATTTTTTGAATTTTTAGTGCCACCTAAAGCAAGCCAGAGTAATCAATGGATGCAAGAAGGTTTGTTGCACAAAATTTCTATCTAGTGCCTACTCATGTGCTATACTTTTTTATATAATAAAATATTAAAATATAAGATTAAATATAAATATTCCAAACAATAAACTCATTGTTTAATTTCAGCCAATTTAATTATTATCGTAGACTCATTTAAATTATAGTTTTTCATTATTTTTTTGAAGAGAGTTATAGAAAAAATAACACAAAACGATAGACCAAATAACTTGATAATAATTATTAAATTGGCTGAATTAAAACAATTAATTCATTGTTCAGAGTATTTATTTATTGTAAAACCAGCATTATAGAAAGCTATTTATTTATTTGTTTGTTTGAAAACCTATACCATATTTAGATAGATTAAATGTATAATCAATGATGAGATGATTTGTAAAGGTAATATAAAAATAAATTTTTTTGCGTGAGGTCCTTGATAAAATGCTTACTTTTTAATAATTTTTATTAGTCATTCTTTAGCCTAGAGATTAGCCTCTTAATGAATAAAATTTCTATAGCATAATTTTCATTACTCCACTCTCATGCAAGATAGGCACTGGTTTGAATCCACTTTAACACCTTGGGGAGATGTGTACTTATAAATATATGACTAAAGAGATGGAAAAAAAAAGATTTCCAAGATGCACATTTCATATTAAACCAGCACTCATCAGTTGGCCCATATCACAATCTTCTACACATATCTTTATTATTGTTTGGTATATATACATAACCAATTGCTATAGTTTAATTGATAAGTTTCAAACCTATGACCCTCACAACTTTGACACAAATCACTTAATAAAAGTATATTAATAATTTTTCAAATCATTCATTAGCCTACAGATTATCCATTTAATGAATAATATATCTACAGTGTAATTTCCACTACATCATTTTCACATAAAGTAAGGACTGGTTTATCCACTTTTAACCTTTTGTGGAGGAGTGTAATTATAAACATCTGATCAAAGACATGTGAAAAAGAAGTATACACTCCACAATCCACAAGGTGTTAAAAGCGGATATAAATCAGTCCCTATCTTGCGTGAGAGTAATGTAATAAAAATTACACTACAGAAATATTATTCGTTAAGTGGATAATCTCTAGTCTAATGACTGATTAGTAAAAACTATTAACATATTTTCATTAAGTGCTTTGTATCAAAGTTGTGAATGCAGCAGGTTTGATACTTATCAGTTAAACTGTAGTAAATTTTCTATATATAAACCACTAAACATCACATGATTACCACTTCACTGATGAAAGCCACAAGTTAGAAACTAGTCTGGGAATTTGGATGAGTAGGCACTAAATAGGGATTTTATGCACAAGCCTTCTGGCATCCATTGATTACTCTGGCTTGCACTGAGTGGCTCTACTGTATGGAGAGTTTTGCCTGTTTCTATTTATATATACTGGACAAGGATATGTTAAGATATTGTGGTCTGGGCAACTGATGAGGACTGGTTCAGCATGAAATGTGCATCTTGGGATCTTCTTTTTCAAGTCTTTGGTCATATGTTTATAATTGCATCCACATGGTTTTAAAGGAGATAGAAACCAGTTTCTACTTTACTCAAGAGTGGTGTAGTGAAAATTACACTACAGAAATATTATTCGTTAAGTAGATAATTTCTAGACTAATGACTGATTAGTAAAAATTATTAACATATTTTCATTAAGTGGTTTTGTGTCAAAGTTGTGAGGGTAGTAAGTTTGACATTTATCAATTAATCTGTAGACTGTAGTAATTTCTACACCCCCCCCCACACACAACACACACACACATATATATATGTAATTATATAACTGAATATTTGTAAATACAGTAACTAAATAATTAAATATATAATTAAATAAATAATAACATATATAATGTTATTAGAGATTTTAATACAAAATATAAAAATAAAAATTTTAATAATAATATTGATTCTCCTGCTAATAAAAAAAATATGGATATCAATCCCAAATATTTCAAATGATCAAGTAAAGTTTATAAGGAAAATTTATAAAGATATATGTGATATTGCATTTTACACACTTCCTACATTAAACAAATTAATAAATAACCCCAAAGATAAAACCTCATTTATAAATAAAAATTGTGTCATTTATAAATGGATATGTAGGTCTGGCAATGAATATATAGGTGAATCTAAATGTACATTGGAAAAAAGATCTAAAGAACACTTGCTTTTATTAAAACATGTTCAGAAATCGAAACAAAATTGCATAGTAGATAATAATATTTCAGCATCTGTTTTTTACAACCATAATAAATCATGTATTTATGGTTTTGACTTCAATTTTAGCTGTGTAAAAATATTGCAAATTGAAAAAAATAATAATAAAAGAAAAATAAAGGAAGCTATGCTAATATATAAATATAAACATGACTTAATTAATAGGCAAGCAGCAAATGATAAGATCACGAAATTATGGGAAAGTTAGCATTTCAAAGCTTTAGTTGACACAGATTACTGGGATAATCGAAAGCGCTCCTAAGTGGATAAAATTTTTTAATTATTTAGTTACTATATTTACAAATATTCAGTTATATAATTATGTATTTTGCTTTAAAAAATACAGACATCAAATAATAATATTATTACATATATGTATACTGAACAATGATAAAGATATGTGTAAGAGATTGTGATCTGGTCTAACTGATGAGTGCTAGTTCAGCATGAAATGTGCATCTTGGGGATCATATGTGTTTTTCACATGTCTTTGGTTATATGTTGATGATTACACCCCTCCATAGGTGCTAAAAGTGAATAAAAAGCAGTCCCTATCTTGCATGACAGTTATATACTGAAAATTATACTACAAAACCATTATTATTAAAACAGGCAAAATTCACTATACGTATTGTGGTGGTCATGTGATGTTTATTGGCTTAAAACCATTATTGCTTAAGTTTTTACTTTGACATTTCAAGCATTCATGCACGACATGCATAGTCATGCTAATTCCAGAAAAAGAAAAAAAAACAAAGAATAAAACAACAACAACAAAAAGTTTCAGAAAGAATTGTAGTGCATGGAATTAAAGGATGAAAATGTGGATGCATTAATATGCATCTCATTGCCACAGTGAATAGAGTAAGATCTTGAGGGGTTATGCTACCCATGTTATTTACTGGCATAAATAATACAGAACTTCAGTGAGTAGTTAAATATTGAGATCACTATAAGTAAAGACCTTTCCAAAAGGAATAAAGAAAAATAAGACAATACTCACTAGCTTAACATTTTTCTGATTGATTTGAAAATTCTGACAATCTTGTTTTATTATTTCCTAGCTAAAAATATTAATTAGGCACCCGTTTATCAATCAATATTGGATAATTAGTGGTGTTGGCTATGATTTGGCTATCAAAAAAAATCCTATGACTGTTAGGTACTTAAACATTTTTTTAAAGTTTTTCATGCATAAAAGTGAGCCTCCAATCATGACATTGAGAGACAGATCTTCATGCATTATATCATAAAATCTTCCTCAAAGTATACAATTTGCTTTGTTTATCTTATATGTAAAACAGATATATTCTAATGAAATATGAAAGAATTGTTATTTTTTTTTATGTGTCAAAGCATTGGCTGGGAAGTGAACCCGCAAACACGAGACACCTGCTTGTAAGGCAGCTGTGCTGACCCCTCGACCATCAAAGCTTGACAAATTGTTATTTATTTTAATTTGATTTTTCTTTTATTTTCTAAGTTTCAATTTTTTTTTTTTAAAAAGGGTCAGTTAATATATTTTTTGAAACATTAAAACTACTGCCTACAAGCATAGTATTTCTGTAGACCCTATTTTAAAAAAAATCTATATTTTTGGAATCTTTTGATTAAATTTATGTGGAAGCCATGAAAATCCATGGTGAGCTATATATAGACTAATACAACTGAAAGTATATTAATAATTGTTATTAGTCATTCATTAGACTAGAGATTATCCAATAATGAATAATATTTATGTAGTGTAATTTTTACTAACCAATCTCATGCAAGGTAGGGACTGGTTTCTATTCACTTTTAACAACTTATGGAGAGATGCAATATTTATAAACATGACCAAAGACATGTGAAAAAGATCTATGATCTCCAAGATGCATATTTCATGCTGAACCAGCACTCATCAGTTGGCCCTGAACTACAATCTCTTACACATATCTTTATCATTATTTAGTATATATAAATATTTAAATATATGTATATTATCTATAATAAACTTAATGTAATTATAAGGGACTTAAACTCAAACTTTCAAACTCCCTATACCTATCCAATCTATCTTATACAACTGATACACATGACCACATACATGTGAAAAAGATAAATGATCTTCAATATACGTATTTCATGCTGAACCAGCACTCATCATGCCGGCTCAGCATGAAATACGTATATTGGAGATCACTTATCTTTTCCCCATGTATGTGGTCATGAATGCTGGTTCAGCACAAATTACAGAGATCATTTATCTTTTTCACATGTATGTGGTCAAATGTATAAGTTGTATAAGATAGATTAGATAGAGTGGGGAGTTTGACAGTTCGAGTTCAAGTCCCTTATATATATATATCAAATTACTATAGTTTAATTGTCATGCGTCAAATATGCTTCTCTCACAACTTTAACATAAATCCCTTAATGAAAGTATATTATTTTTTATTAATCATTCATTAGACTAGAGATTATATCTCTTCACAAGGTGTTAAAAATGGATAGAACGAGTCCCCACCTTGTTTGAGAGTGGAGCAGTAAAAAATTACACTACTGAAATAATACAACTGAATTTCTATCAATAAATGAAAGAGGATAAAATAGAGCCATCTGTAGTTTAGTTTCAGATTAGCAGAATATTGCAATACTAGCTTCTAAAGTAAGTTCAAATAACTAATTTTAATTTTTAGTAATAATAAAAAAATTATAGAATAATTCAAAGATACCTTTAATCTTAGGGAATATGTTAATTTAATTTTTTTTCGTACCTTAATTTCACAAATACATCGTATTATATGTTTTTTAAAATAAAATTTTATAATAAATCTTACGAAAGAAGTCAAGCACTGGTGGTCGAGAGATGAGCGACAGCTGCTTTATAAGCAGTTGTCCTGGGTTAGCGGGTTCGCTTCCCGGCTGATGCTATGACACATGAGAAAAATCTTACGAAAAAAGCAGAATTTCAACAAAATAAAATACTTAAAAAAATAAGAAATAGTAAGAAAGTATTCATTTTATGTCTAATTTTTTATTTTTTTTTCACACTAGAACATTAAATTATTTAAAAAATTAAAATTCCAACACTATTTCTGTATAACTTTTTATTGCTTACTGAATCACATATATATTTAGATAATAAACCTAATTTTGTACAAAAGTGAAAGGTTCACAAACGTAAATCACCACGTGATAATAACTCAAGGCAACATCTAAAAGTGTTAGAGAGCTAGTCTCTGGAGTGTTTGCTTAAGACAATTTTAAAAGAAATCCATTTTTTTACTTATAGATGTTACCATGGCAACATAGTGATTTTTGATGTAAATAAGTTTAGACAGTTATCATATGATGTGTGTATATATATATAAATTAATGATTAATCTAATATTTCAACTATTTATTGCAGACTTTTTCAAGGGTTTCACTCAAATACAAAACATGAATAAATTTAATAATTTATGTAAAAATAAAGGATAATTTTAGCTTTAATGAAATCTTTGAAGAAGACTTTGCAATTGTCACTACGTTACTACAAATACAAGTCCTGAATATAAATTATAGTAGTGTATACTAATTGTTGAATGAGAATCAGTTCTTTCAATGATAAAAAAAAATTAGCATACATAATATACTCTTTTTCCTATTAAACATATAGCAACAAACTAAATTTAAAAAAATCCATATGGTATATTGCTCGGGCACCAGAATCTATACTGGGATCTACCAATCCTAAGTCAGTTGCTCTACCAACTGAAAACAACTGCACAGAGTAGCAACAAACTATTTCTATTATTCAGGAAAATGACAAATGTTATTTTAATACTATTTCAAAGTACTTATATTCATTAATTATTCATATTTTATTAATTAGTTTATTAACACAACCATTAACATTTATAAACATAACTTTTCCAAAAAAATTTCAAAGCAATAATGTCATCATCATCATCATCATCATCATCATCATCATCATCATCATCATTATTATTATTATTATTATTATTATTATTATTATTATTATATTCTTCATAGAATCAAAACCTACTTCACTAAAAAAATCTAAAAAATAAGCTATGATAAGTTTGAAATTTCATTTCCACTATTAGCAAATAAATTATAAGCCATATTTTTGATGACAATACAGCTTTAAGAAAATGCCATTGATTTGATCTTTAATCCATATTTTTAATTTTTTTTTCAATTTTCCCAATAATATTATCACATTTTATAACTGTTTTAATGTTCACATAAAAACATACAATTATATTCATCTCTTCATTATGGTAATAGTTCATTTTACTACAAATGTGAGAACGGCATCAGTTCTCGAAGGTGCTAAGTCGTAATTAATTTACAGAAATAATAGGCTTCTCTATAGTTGCATATAAGAGCACTTATTATAGTTATTACATTCTGTATAGAAGAAGTATAAACAACTAACATCATTACATAAGTAATATTTGTAATTTCTTTTTCTTGTTCAGGATGATTATAAATATTTGATAAGCCAATCATTGATGGGAAAATGTTCCTGGGTAATGCTAAAAATGTATTATTATATTCAGTAAGTAATAAAGCATAATAAATTGTGTCTACTAACTAGACAGAGAGAGTAGATTTCCATTTATCAATTTATGGTTTTAGAACTAACAACATTCTAATCTATAAATATAAAATATACCATTGTCAATAAATAAATTTAATTTAATATAAAGTGTATTTGGGAGAGGATTTTTACAAGCAAAACTATAAAATTTTGCATTACTAATTATTAATTTATTAAGCACACAATCACATATATATTTGAGGTTATAACCCTAATATATGTGCCTTGAGTGTTCAATTTGCCACCAGAGGGACTTCTGCAAATCTTCACACAAGATTATGACTTTATAAAGATAAGAGGGGCCATTCTTATCTTCAACCTACTTTCTAATTATATAGGCAAATCTAAAGCATTTTGATTTGAGAGTGTGGAGCTGTTAAACTCTTCATTAATTAAGTCCACAATTGCTATTAAACACTAATGTTCGTGAAATCTTCCAAAATACAACAAGTTAATGTTGAGATCTTGTAGTTAAAAATATTTGAAACAAGGTCCCTCTGGTGGCAAATTGAACACTCAAGGTGCATAGTAATAAGGTTATAACCTTAAATATATATGTAATTAGTAATTATTATAAATGATATATGCCTTAAATTAAAATATGAATAATTATGTCTAATTTTACAAATTTGAAATGAAGAAAGATAAAAATTGTAATATTTATTTATTCTATTCATTTTAAATTGCAACATAATTTTTCCAATGATTTTTTTTATTTATAAAATATTTCCTGGTTATTTTGCACATTATACTTGGTGATCAAGCATTCGTCATATTAATCCACTAAACATCACATGATCACCATTTTTTATTCTTGCTCAAGTGGTTAAAAACATGCAAAATTCTCCATACAGTAGTGCCACTTAGTACAAGCTGGAGTAATCAATGGTGGTTTCTGGAGGGTTGCATTCAATCCTAAGATTTAGATGCAGTGCTCTCAGATCCACGGTTCTTCACTGATGAAAGCCACAGCTAGAAACTAGTCAGTAGGCACTAGATAGGGATTTTATGCACAAATTTTCTTGCATCTATTGATTACTCAGGCTTGCACTGAGTGGCATTACTGTATGGAGAGTTTTGCCTGTTTTTAAGCATGAATTGCATTTAGAACTTTGATTTTCATCACAAACACTAGATATCAGTTATTACGATACAAGTTTAACATAATATCAAAAATTAAGAACAATATTTGATTCACCAGTTATATACATGCTACACACAGATTACCTCTCGATGTGGTAGTGCACAGTGTATATACTGCTATAACTAAATGCTGATAAGTAAGAGCGATTATTATGACATACTATTGTATTTTACCTTTTCTTTTGAGCATCTCCTGTATATAAAATGCAGTAACATTGACCAATAAATGTTTCTATTTCATAAACTCAGTTTAGACACAGATTGTATTACTATTAGTCAATAAAGATCTCATGGTGTAATGACTGTGCAGCCATCTGCTATGTTCCTGGCTGAGTTTGAATTCCATCTGGATGAAACTTGAACCTTTTTAAGTTTCTACTTCAGCATATCAGTCAATACTTATTGAGAATATGTAGCTATTTTTGTTAGAAAGTAACCCAAATCCATTATCGATTGCATACCTGGCGAATAATGGCATCATTTTCATCAATATTATAATATATAGGAAGCTATCAGAGAGATATCTGCCCTGCAGTAGACTATTTTAAATCTATATTGTTTTATCTATTATTATTATTAAGAACTTTCAGTTAGTTGTCAAGCGTTGGTGGCCGAGTGGTTAGCACAGCTGCCTTACAAGCACTCGTCCCAGGGTTTGCTTCCCGGCCGACGCTTTGACACATTAAAAACTTTCAGTTAGTTTATAATGTCAGTAAATGATAGGCATTCCATGAGTTGGTAAAGTTTTTCCATTTTCAATAATAAAACTATTATTATTATTATTATTATTATTATTATTTTTATTATTATTATTATTATGATGATGATGATGATGATGAAGATGATGATGTTTTAAAGAATTTTATTAAACAAATGTTACATAGATTCTTTACAACAAACGATTGTATTCTGTTACATAGGCAATCATAGGACTTTGAAACAAGTTCTAAATTTTAAAATCAATTGTATTTTACATTTTAAATAATCTGTTTGATGGTTATTCTGTTATAGGTTTGACGGCTGTCTTATGAGTGACCGTGTTGCTGCTGCAATGTCTGGAGCGCTAATTTTGTAATCCTGCTCTTTTATTTGTTGAAGTTTTTTTGTAAATGTTGTTGGATGTCTTCTTGTATTGTTACCAAATGTAAATGAGTATCTTGTGCACCAATATGCATATAGTAAAAAAGTTATTGCTCGTATTGTTGTTATTATTATTATTATTATTATTACTACTACTACTACGACTACTACTACTACTATTTCTATTACTACTACTCCTACTACTACTACTACTACTATTACTACTACTACTACTACTACTACTACTACTACTATTATTATTATTATTATTATTATTATTATTATTATTATGGCATTTACAGTTTTATTTATATATGATTTTCAATTTAATGACCTTATTGAAACTTTATTCCTTCAGTTGAGCTATTTAAATACTATTACCATTATACATTTTCTACAGAAGCAAACTTCTCCATATGGTGATCATGTGATGTTTGATGGTTTAACATTATACATTAGTTTACAACATTAGAATAGAGTTCTTAATAGTCTACATACCACAAAAAAGTTTAATTTTATTTACTTGGTTTTTTTAATCATTTTTGTGTATGTGTTCACGAGTTTATTTGCCAAATTTAAATTATTCTTTGATATAAAACATTTGCAATAGATGTTTTCTTTCTAATTTGGATTATCTTTTCTTTATGCCAATAAACATCACATGATCATTATTTCTTATGCTTGCTTATAACTGTTATTTAAACAGGTAAAACTCTCCATACAGTAGTGCCACTCAGTGCAAGCCAGAGTAATCAATGGATGGGGATTTTATGCACTGGCATCCATTGATTACTCTGTCTTGCACTGAGTGGCAATATCTATAGACAGTTTTCCTGTTTTAATTATCTTTTCTTTCATACTTATTTAGTTAATACTTTATATATATATATATGATAAATGCTTCTACAAAAGAAGGCATTCAAACCATTTTTATCTTGAATTGTCCCCACCCCCAGACTGGTTTCGGCCTATGGGTCTCTTCAGTGAGGAGTTGGAACATTAGATTCAAAAAACCAACTCAAAAAATAAATAAATAAATAAAGCTTGTTTAGAGCTCATTTGCATGCTTTTAATTTTACATATTTGTAAAGGCAAGCTATATTAAGTCATGTGACAGCTGACTTTTTATTATATATATATACTACTTTATATATATATATAATTTTGTGTCATACTGTGTATTATTATTTTTAATAGATTGCCAATAATTTGATGAATTAACATTAATCTATTTCAACGCTAAGATTGTAATGAAGAACTGTTTTATTTCAAGTAGAAATTATGATTGCCCATGAATTAAAGAATATCATTTATATGTATATTAGATGGTTGCACGGTCAGAATAAGAAGTGGATTAACAAAAAAATATTCCTTTTGTTTACAATCAGATGATTTATTAAAATTGATTTTAGAAAAAGAAAAAGAAGAATGGGATACCATAAGGCTGTATTTCGTGACATTTATTCAAAACTGTTTGACCTTTTTAAAATTTTATTAGACTCTCTCACAGTTTTTAAATCCTATTTTACCAGAGTAGCTAGTGTTTTAGTATTATCAAAGTCATAGGGATGAGGCTGATATAATCAACTTATGATTGAGCAGTTCTATGTTCCATACTTGTTATTCCTTATTTATCTTTATTCATCATATAGTTTGAAAACGTTTGTTATAATATATGTAACACAAATTAATTAGATGCATACAGCTAAGCTTTAGATTATAATAAATTAAATGATTCTTACTAATGTTAAGTATTATAGCTGAACAGTTGGTTTATAACTTCTATTAAAAAAAAGACTAATCCCCATACTGATTCAAAAAATAAAACAGACAAATATGGTGACTACATTCAGGTGGGAGGAACCAATTATTTAATTATAGTACTTAATGTCTTATTTAAATTAATATATATATAGTAAAGAATGTGATTTCGAATCTGTTTATCCAAATTATATTTTAACTTTTGAATAATTGATTGGAATAGGGGCAATGTACAATGAAAGTACGCCTATCACTGTCTACAAAAATGGAACCTTAAATCTTGAACATTACCAATACTCGTTAAACAGTATTAAAAAAAGATATCAAAAATACTTAGAATCTCAGCCAAAGGATTAAAAAACAGCCATTCCATAACTGAAGAGCCTGAAATTTGCCTCAATAAATCCTATGAATATCAGAATTTTAGGTGAAGTTAGGAATTTACTCCAGATTTATCACTGAAGAGATTGGAAGTGTACTTTTGTGGTTTGTTCCAAATATTTTTAAAAATTCTTAAATATAAATTCAACACACACATTATTAACGGAAATGAGTGGGAAAAAAAAGAATAATTATTAGAGTAATTAAAAAAGTGAATCAGATATATTTTTATAATGAGAAATAATAAAAGATATTTTAGAATGAATTGTAAGAATGGGAACAAAATTAAGAAGAAGAAAAAATGTAAATGAAATAAGAAAGGAGATAGTTATGAGAACCTTAGTAATAAAGCAAAATGAAATAAGAAAGGAGATAGTTATGAGAATCTTAGTAATAAAGCAATATATATTGAGCTGTATAAAGGGAAATCTTGAATAATTTAAAGATAGATTAGAATAATGAGAAATATACTATGCTTTTATAAATCCAATTATTTCATGAATATTTCCACATTTTTTTATGCAATTATTATTAAATAAGTATTTGCTTGGTTATGCATAGTAGATGTGATGTGATGTGATGCATTGTGCTTCTTCTTAAACGAAGTCAAGAATATCTCAGCAATTATGACCAGATAAACCTGTTAGCCACTTTATTTTCCATACCCCACTCTAAGTTTTCCCATATTCTGCTCAATCCCATTTCCACAGCATAATCTTTGTCAACTCTATAACTTTTATATCTAAATCTCCTTTATCTTTTCCCAAATCCAGCATAAAAACTAATAATTCACTTTCTCTATAATCACTTTTTTCATATTTATTCTTCCATAACTTCATTATATGTACCCTTTCTGTTTTCAAGCAGTTACATTCAATTAACAAATGCCTAATATTTTCTATTCCTTCCTTACATAATTTACAAAATAAATCACCCATTTTTTCCCCATTTACATGTATATTCTCTTGTAGCTAAAGATCCCGTTCGAGCCTTAAATAATAAATTAATTTCCTTACTATTATCATATATTAACTTACACCTAATATTCTGTTTATTTCTATATATATTTAAACTCTTTTTACTCTCCATACTATTTCTCCACCTCTCTAACTCCCTATTTTTTTTTATTAATAAATCTATTCTTTTATCCCATTCCTTACTACTACAACACTCAACAATCCTCTTAACATAATCATCCCATATTTTGTACAAATATACTGATATAAATTCTTTATCCAAATCTTTTGCATATATATATGTACACACGCGCGCGCGCACACACAAACACACATGCGCGTAGAAAGTAAATCCTTCAAACAAATCAGTTATACATATATTTTGTCTCCAAATAAGATAATCTGTTTAATGAATTATATTTATATTTATTATATCTTTACCTTTATTTTAAACAATATTTTAATAGTTTTATATTTCATAATGAAGTTTTTTTTTAATGCATTAACATATATATATATGTTATTTAAGTAAATATGAATTGTACATTCTCAAAAATAAAGTGAGATTATTAGCAGCAGGGTATTACAATCAAGCACTGGACTTCATCATCAATGGGGACTGTTAACCTCTCCATCCCCACCTCTACAATCCCTATCTATAACTTATTCTATCGTCTCAATTTTAGAATTACATAAAAAAAGTGAATAATGTCTTTATATCATTCAAATGTATTTTATAAGTATAGAAAGGAAAGACAGAAAAACAAAGGTAGTTGATGACAATTACGTCATAATATATTCGGTTTAATACGTACATTTATGAAAACACTTTTTATAAGTCTTTAAACTAATTAAAACAAAAGCCTATATATATAATATTAAAAATCGTTGTCAATGATAACGAAAATAATCAAGCAGCTAATGCTTAAGTATTTTTCTGTATTTATTTAACTTGAACTCGCGTACTCATAAAAAGTAAAAATAAATTTTTTAATATAAAAAAAGATTTTCACCTAAAAAGAAATTTTTAAAATGTGTGTTTGTATCTTTTAAAAATTTTGTTTATAGCAATATATTCATCCTAATTTACATAATTGAAATAGTTACGCAGAGTCAAAATAATGTGCCTATACCTCCAAAAAAAGTTCTATCAAGATAATCCAGTAATCGAAGTCTATTCAAATATTCCTACATCACTAAGATTTAGTATTTTCTGATTATATAATTAGAAATGTACAATTTAAAATATTCAAAATTACACCAAATTCACAACTCAAACATATATATATATATATCAATTCTGATTTATGTAAAAATAATTTTAATTTTTTTTTATAATTTATATAATAGTTTGATATTCAATTTAGATTCTTTCTAAAACTGCATTTAGCTAAAAGTAATAATATATTCTTTGTTTACACAGTTTTTTTTTTAAGATTTGGATTAAATTTAATATTGTAAATTAGGTGTGTAACTTTTCCCCCATCTAAATGTACTGTAAAAGATATTTCTAGGAAGAAATCTCACAGTATGTACTTTTTTTTTTTTAAACCTTTTAAATTCTAATAATTAAGAATGTGAAAATAAATTAATATTGCCATAATTTTATATTTATTTTTTAAAAAAGTGAAACTTGTACGTACATCATTTTAATAGAAATCACTCGTTTTCCTTAATTAATGCCCATTATAATTAAATTCTTTTTATATTAGTACATACAATACAGAGTATTAAATTATGATTGAAAGTAATCATAACAGTTCTTCATTGTTGATAATGTATATATTTATATACACGCGCACACACCCTATCATATTAATATATATATTTCAATAAATACATTTTATGAAAACTTTAAAAATACAATTGAAATCTTTTACGAAGCAACAAAATTGATATATCATTAAGACTGTATATTTATCAGGGAATACGGGATTAGTTTGACAGCTTTTTCCCAGGCAACTGAACTGACTTATAATAGTTGTTATCAACATTATTCTATATTACAGAACCCAATAAAGCATTATTTATAACAAATTAAAAGAAACAAACGAACAGAAAAAAGCACAACAAAATATAAGAAAAACAATAAAGATAAAAAAAAATGTACAAAACATTCATAGGAAGAAATATGAGAGGAAAGGAGATTCAGTATAGATTTCACTATAGGATGAAATAAAATAATCAATAAATGAAATAGATTATTTATATGAATATATAGATATATTTATCAGTAAGGGGCAACATAAGTTAAATTTTCCATGTTTCTAATAGAATAACCGAATAAATCATATAATCTTCAAACATGCCGAAATAGGTGCTTCCTCATTGTTAATCGACTAATGAACCAATTTACTCAAATAAATGCTTTTTTTTTTAATTAAATGTTTCGCTTGATAAATATTTAATGCTTATATATTTTTATTAAATAATTTATAATTGATTTCTAATTATTAAATGTTATCAAAACTGGTTTGCTACTTGTATATAATTTGTAATTATGTGAGAATTTTAAAAAATATCCTAAATTGGATTCTGTTTGCGTTTTTAAAAACCACTTTTAAATTGATAATTATTGATAGCAAAAGAAAAAAATAGACAGGTTTAGTTCTGTTTTAAAAGAAATCTTCAAGATATTACAAAACGCATATTTTCATCATAGTTAATTTGTTATTATTTGGCGTGACAAAATTTTAATCTACATGTATTAAATTTTTTGTAATAATATTAATGATTTAAATTAAATAAATGACAATATTTAAACAAGTGAGTTCTCGTTTTAAAAGTAAAATCAAATGGTTAGTAATTTGAGAAATGCTACTTAAACACCAAAAGTAGAATGCTGAATTTTATCCAGGTACCTTTTATCTTTCGAATCTATTATGCTAAGCAGCATAACATTTAAATGAAAACTATTCCTAAATCATATTTCAATATACGGTTCAATATCTGAAATCATCTTTAATGCTTTACTGTACCCATATAGAGTAGCTAAATATATAATAAATAAAATAAATAAATATAAACAAACAAGATTTTATTGTTAAAATGTATCAAGTCTTATAAAATTTTTCAATAAACTTATCAATATTTTTATATCTAAGTTCAATGTTAATACAGTCATTATGTAAAGTGTAAAAAGATGTAATTATTATAACCACTGCTAGTTATATATATAATAAAAATATGAATATATGTATATACAAATCTTAAAAGTTATATAAACAAATGACCATAGTTGTTTATATAATTAAACATTTATATAATATTGAAAATATAATTATATATATATATGGAGAATTACCTTTTAGTGACACATATAATTTATTTCACAAAAAAATTAAGAAATATATACATAATAGTTTGTATTATGGATATAGAAAATAATAAATTACCACATCTAATAATTAAAAGTTTATTAATACTTATGTCAGTAACCTTTGCCTATACGACTCTAGGGAATTATTAAATATACTTTTTATTAGAAAATAATTCCTACACAAATATAAAAAATAAAATAATACAAAAATTCAAGGTTAATAAATGACCATTTATAATAGATCACTTTAAAAATTTTAAATATCAGTATTCCATCTTAGTATTTATTATACATTTGTTTCAAATATCTCGCGATAATCTAAAAATTTAAACTTATACATTATAGATATGTTTGCGTATATTAAACTATCGTCTATATATATATCTGTTTTTTTTTTTTTTTTCAATATATACCAGATTTAAATGTTTACTTTGTCAAATTATTATTAGATTACTTTAATGTATATTCTCTAAATATGTAAGCACACACACACACACGCTAGTGCTTGCATGTATAAAGATAGGCTTCTTTTTAATTCGTAGTGTAAATATAGACACATTTATATATATCTATGCACAAATTCAAATAAATGTCATATCAAAAATAAGTAATAAAATAAAAAGTAAAAAAAAAACCATGCATAATAAAACCAACAGATGTTTTTCCTTTCAATAACAAATTTCACATCTATGCAATCATAGAGATAAATAGAGAAGAGAAAAAAAAATCATTCGACTTACCTTTGGTTTTTACTCTCAATAATAATGGTCTGCTGCCTTGATTTAATTAAAGAGACTTTCTTCACAGATCTACAAAAAATAATAATAATTAAAAAGTAAAATTAATATCATTTGTCAAAAAAAAAAAACGTATATATATAAATAGTGAAAAAAGGTATTTTAACCTTTTTCTTTCTGTCACCTGAAAATGTTGTTAGTGAGTGACATGATGTGTCCTGAGTTAGAGCTACAAAGTTTTTCTTTACTTAATACTTGTATAACATAGATTAGTTCATCTTGAATATGACAGGGGAGATAGGTAGTTGCCCAATAGTCGTTGGCCAGATAGCGGAAGAAAGTTCATTAATAATAATTTTTGTACTATTGCCGACTAATTTAAATAAAAAATTGAAACTTGTTCTTTCTAACCCCTAACTCATTTTTTTTTTTAGATAAGCGATAAATGACACCTTTTGCAAAATACGAAATAAAGAAGAAAAAAAAAACAACAATAATAAAGTGAAAATGAAAGATGTGCAGAATGTTTTAAAATATAAAAGGTAAGACGAAATAGAATTTATAGAATAAGGATTTCAAATTTTAAGCGTATTTATTAAAAAAAGAAAACTACAACTTATTTTTATTTGAATATCCAGAAGATGTTCGGTAATATATTTTTTCGTTTAAATTTATTGCATATAAGTGACAAATGGTTAGATAAAGCTTTAGCTTTTGTTTGAAATGCAAATTAACTTGGTCCTAACAAACACTGGATAAGGTTGGGAGCTGAATAGTATTCCCTATCATTGTTACCATATTAATATGAATCAAATTAAAAGGATATGATTCTCCATCGGCAGGAACCCCGGGTAGTGTTGGTGCGCGAAATGAGCTGTGACGGATACCACCCTACCATCCCATGTTACACATCGCTCTCCCCTCCCTTCCTCTCTATGCAAACAACAGCAACATGACACTGAATAAAGTCAGATTAGTGGGACTATTGTTTCTTTATAATTTATCAACACTTGTGTAAGCATTTGTTAAAATATCACTAATATTGCTACTTAGTAATTGTGGCTACATTTTAATTGCTACACCCTACTGGCTACAATCAAAAGGTGGCTTATTCTTTGCTGTTTTTCTACACAGAGCTATATATTAGAAAATCTTTTTCCTTTTTTAATAAACAAATCATTCGAAGTTACAGATCGCGTTTAAATTTTTTTAAAAAAAAAAGAAGACAGAATATTCAATTAATTTGAAAAATGCAATTAATAAATGATAAAAGGAAAAAGAAATGTAATTATATACACACATAAATTATAAAGGCGCATACATCCGCATATGTACACATACTATAAACTTCAAATTATATATACTTAAAAATTATAAATGGCGCATTATTCATCACAAACTTAGAAATGGTAAATAACTTTTTCAGATTCAAAAAAGTTTAACAGCTTATGCAAGTAGATGCGATAGGATATATTTATATATTAAAAATATGTGTAATTTATTGTTTATTAGAAGTTAGTTATTGACCACAGCTTCCCGATTATAAATCCACTTAAATGTAGCGGCTGATGATTTCCAAGAGTTAAAAATACACACTCATCAAATGGGTTTGCAGAAATGCAGATAGTCAAATAGAAACATAAGAAAACATAACACATTACACTACCGAATACAATCAGGGCAGATGTGAGAATGGAAGCCAATATTAATTATTAGGGCCCACGAATGATAAAAAGCTGTGCTTTTATCATGCTAATTTAAATAAAGAATATAAGCAACTTATAAAGATTTCCATTAGAGCACTGTATATAAGAACTATATATATATAATAGCCTGAATACAGTGGTGTGGAGTGAAACTAGAAAACGGGGATGCAATTTCAGCTTTCATTAGGAATCAAAATATAACTCTAACCAAATGTTTTAAATAAAAACATTGTTTTTCGATGATTTAAAGAAATTTCATGATTTTTGTGAGCTTTAAGCAAATCATTTAAATCATTAAACCAGATGAAATTTTGTTTCTTTACATATTTCTAATTAAGGCTTTATGTCATTATAACTAGTATTGAAATACCGATCACATATTTTAATTTTTATATTTAAAATTGTCATACTTCCTTTCTTAATTATTATCCTACAATTTAGATATCCCAATGATATTGTGCAAAATAAAACAATTAAGTAACACCAACAAATTTGTTCATTTTGAGATTACAGTGACTATGCTATATATATATTTAAAATTGTACCCAAAGTAATACTTAAATAATAAGTGTAATAATGCTCAAGGCTACATGGATTTGTAAGTAACCATTAGAAACCAGTCACCACTTAGACTATCCCAATATAGATAACAATCAACAATCTCAAACTGTTGTCAAGGCAACCTCCTTTTAACAATAAAGATAGAATCCCCTTAATAATGCTCAAGGTTAAATGGGTTTATAAGTTACCTTTATTGTTAAAAGGAGGTTGCCTTAACAACAGTTTGAGATTGTTATTTCTATTGGTATTGTTTAGCTAAGTGTTGACTGGTTTCTAATGGTTATATTAATATATATGTATATATTTCAACATTAGTTTATTAAGTAAGAGAGGACAGACAGACTGATCTTTTCTCTCAAAAAGTTTTGTCTTGTGCTTTGGATTGACAGTATTTCATTTACTTGATAACTCAGTGTTGGAGTATTAATCTTGATTATTACATAATTTAACCACTGGAAAAGTTTACATTTATACACTTCGTTATTTGATTTGGTATTGATAAGCTGTAAATTGGAAAATTTTGCAAATGTCAATTAAAGTAATATAAAGCAATATGAAATATGCTTTTGAAAAGGAATATGAATGATTTAAGATCTTCATGCTTTTTCCAAAGTGCTTTAGACTGATCTGATGAGCAGATCTTTTCTCTCAAAAAGTTTTGTGTAGTGCTCTGGATTGAGAGTATTTAATTTATTTAACTCTGAACTGCACTGTATGGTCGTTTTTGTATGAGGCTTTACCTCACTCTCAAACTGCTAGTTGTAATGTTATTTTGCTGATGTTATAATTACTTTATCAAGATGTGATGTGATGTATTATGGCTTCTCCTTAAACAAAGTCAAGAATATCTCAGCGATTATGACTAGATAAACCTGTTAGGAAATCATACTGAATGATGCTGCCACCTTTAGAACTTATTTACAACTAATAAATCAATAATATTTAAATTTAATGGTATAACAAGGATGGAAGCACTGCATTTTGAGGTGCTGATTGATTGTTTCTTCTGCTCTCCACCAGAGTTTGCCTGTCAATAAATTTTGACAGTCCCATTTTTTGTTTTTATTTATCATGTGAAAACATATGTTTTAAAACTTTTTTTGACACATTTATGATTTTTTTCACAAAATATGTATGAAATATAAATTATTTTAGAAAAATAATTCAGATTTTAGTAGAAAATGCTATTTTTACATGAAGGCAAATTGACAAAGAAAGATCAACAATGTATAGCTTCAATTTATAATTTTATAAGAAACATACGTTTTATGTTTACCATTATAGATTATTTTTATCAATTATAAATAGAAATTTATTTGTTAAAAAACTTTCATTCACTTTAATAATTTAATGAATTATTAATTTGCATTGCAGAAACTAAACTAAAACAAATATTGTTTTAAAAAATAAATATATGTTTACTGCTGATTTTGTAATTGACCAATCAAAAGTTTGGAACTTTAATTGAATCTACCAATAGGAATTTTGAACTATAATAAACCAATATTAGAGTATTAATTTTGATTATTACACAATATTAATTGCTGAGAAAGCTTATATATATATATAATGAAAATATACACAATAGGAAGCAAAGAATAGATCAAAATATTATTTTATCTAAACATTTTTAATAATACTTGAATGACAATAGAAAATTTATCATATTGTCTAATTTATTCAGGACATGGTATAAAATACTGTATAGAGTATGACAAATGTCTAACTACTATCTTTCCATTATCAGGGTAACTTTATACTGTATTTCATTGTGGATTGAATTTCAAAATGGCTTTCACAGAAAAAAAAAGAAACTTCAATCAAAAAATATTTCCATTCATGCAATTATATAATATTCAAAAATCAGACTATGGTAAATATATACTTGGATTTTACGTAGGGAAAAAGTTAATATGTAAATGGATGGTTTTCACTTTTTTAAAAAAATAGTTATGAAATTATAAAAATGAAAATGTTATGCATATAAAAAGGTGGAATTGTTAAGGGAAACAGTGCTTTCATTATTTCCATGAGTAACATATTACTGGTACAACATCATTACTGCATTTCTGAATGTTATAGTTTGACATCTATCAAAATTATAAAAGTGAACAACCCAATAAAAGTTGTATAGTCTATTTTTAATGTATATTTTCAGGTTTTTAAAGTTTTTTTTTTTCGTTTTTTTTTTGACAATTTTTACAAATTTTGTTGAAAACATTAATTCAATAAATGAAATTAGATTAAAAAATAAAATAGCAATTTTGAAAATGAAAAAATTATTAAAAAAACAAAAATAAATAGTCTAAAATGAAATGCTTCATATTTAGCCACTATCTAGAAAAAATATATATTAATAAATAAATAATAATTTTTCCAAAATTAATATTTTTCATACATATTTTGTTAAAGCATAATTTCAAATAATAAAAGCACTCTTTAAAATATTAAAATTGAAATTAAAAGTCTAAAAAATGATAAAATATGATAAGAATATTATTAATTGGAGATATTTCCATTTTATTTAATCTCTGATGTTGAATTTGCGGCTAAAAGACTACTATAATTCTATAAAACCTAAATATAAACATTACATATTTATTTAAAAGTATAATAAGAAGATAAATAGATTATACTTAAACTTCTTCTTCTTCTTCTTCTTCTTCTTCTTCTTCTTCTTCTTCTTCTTCTTCTTCTTCTTCTTCTTCTTCTCTTCTTCTTCTTCTTCTTCTTCTTCTTCTTCTTCTTCTTCTTCTTCTTCTTCTTCTTCTTCTTCTTCTTCTTCTTCTTCTTCTTCTTCTTCTTCTTCTTCTTCTTCTTCTTCTTCTTCTCTTCCCCTTTTATATTATTATTATTATTATTATTATTATTTTAGTGTAAAGAAGATACAACACAGTTCAAACATACCAGCATTTTTCCATTTCTGTGAAACTCTTTTTTGTTTCTTATTGGACTCATATTATTTTCTATTCTTATTTTTTCCTCTCCTGTAGTTTATGACTTCTAGATATTTTAGTTAGAATTAAATAAAATAATTTCTTAATTGAAATTTGTATCATTGGTAGTTTAAAGAGTATTTCTGCCATTAAGATCACATATTGTTGATGCCAATACTAATGGACTAGTTGATATGAGAATCAGTTAACGAGTTAACTTTTATAACCACAAAACTTTATTATTTTAGCACAAGTTTTTTTTTTTTTATTAAAAGAAGAAATTTATTCTTGAAAATAAAAATACAATAACATTGTAGTCAGTTAGTAAACATTAGTTCATGATAAATTGAATATTGAATAGTTTGTTAATGTTCACACAAGAATGTAGTTAGTCTTATGCAATGAGTGTTTTGTATCTACGGTTAATTCTTGTCCAGTTTTCCTGGAACAAACGGACTGGAGCCAGAAGTTGGTCTCTGTCCTTAATTTTAGAGATTAATGCTGTGAAAACATGACAGATGTTGTGATTGATTTAGGTAAATATTAGCTTGCATCTAGTAAGCCAAACTGCAAAATGGAGAAAAAAATGGAAAATCTGATAATGAAAAAGGTATCATTTTCTATGGATTTGCTAATGGAAAAAGCATCTGTTATTCCAGATGACACACTATTAACAATGAAATTGTGAAGTGGAGCTAGAAAGGAGCAGGAGTAAAAGAAATGCTGGATCGACTCATCATCAGTCTGGCATAATTGATACTGTGGATTAATCTTTGTGAATCCTCTTCTCCAAACCAAGAAATGATTGGTAAGACGTGAGAAGAGATTGAATTTGAGTACAAAGTCAATATGTTTGGGTTCAAAGAGTCAGTTCTTAGAATGCCTGATGATTTGCTTGTTATCTTAATACAAGTTAAGATTTATTTAAATATATTTTCTATTTAATCTTGATTACATAAATTAAAAAAAAACAATAAATATTTGTAGTAATTAAATTAGTATGTACAACCATTTGAAAATGAAATTAAAGAAATGATACAGTTCAGTAAATACCTATAAATTAATTATGCATAATTACTATGAGTGCCGTCTACCTGAAACCTAATAGCTTTACTTTAAGTATGGTTTAGATTTCCTAACCTATAAAAAGAAACAGTAAAATGCTAGCATTTAAAAAAAAAACATATTTGTTTGTAGTTAATAATTTTTATTAGTCATTCATTAGATTAGGGATTATCCATCTAAGGAATAATATTTTTGTAGTGTAATTTTCACTACATTACTCTCACACAAGTAGGGATTGATTTTGACAACCTGGGATCATACAACTTTTTCACACTTTTTTGGACATATCTTTATGATTACATGGTCTACCTTGCATGAGACTATTGTTAGTGAAAATTACACGATAGAAATATTCATTGAGTGAATAATCTCTAGTCTAATGAATGACTAATAAAATTATTAATATATTTCCATCAAGTAGTTTGTGTCAAAGTTGTGAGAATGGTAAGTTTGACAAATCAATTAACTGTTGTATTTCAGCCAGTTATATATACTGAACAATGATAAAGATATTGTAAGAGATTGTGATTTGGGCCAATGAATGTTGGTTCAACATGAAACATGCATCTTGAGGATCATCTTTTTCACATGACATTGGTCATATGTTTATAAGTATACCCTTTCACAAGGTGTTAAAAGCAATAAAAAGCAGTCCTTACTTTGTGTGAGAGTGGTGTAGTAAAAATTACACTACAGAAATATTATGCATTAACTTGTTGTAGTTAATCTTAAAAAAAAAACACCAAAGCTAATTGCTACTCCTACAGAACTTTATAAAATAAAATAGAAAAATTCCCAAGAAAATAATAATAGAATACTTTTTTTTTTTGTATTTAAAAAAAAATCCATTTCTATATGTAATTGATCTTTGAAAAAAATTAAATTTATTCATTACATTTTACAGAATCAAGTATGGGGAGAATGTGAATGACTTGCTAAATAAACTAACCTGCTTTTAACACAATAAATGGTTTGAGAAGAGATGTTAAATATTTATAATTATTAGTTATAATATATATTTTTGATGATATTCACATTTAATAAACCAGGAAAAAATTTAAGATATTTTTAAATTTTGTTATTACAATCCACAGCAGGATGAAGATCTCTCAAAGTTCAATCCATCTTTCCTGATCTCTAACTTCTCTTCTTCACATCACCCATGCACACTTCCTTATTTCATTTATCCATCTCACATGTGGTCTCTTTTTGGGTCTTTTATAATCTCTCGGCATCCAGTCTAAGATTTCAATTGTCAATATATTATTATTTCTTCTAGCAATATGTCCAGCCCAACTCCACTTCTGTCTTTTAATTCTTTGTTGTTACAATATACAGATCTATATTTATTTTTTGTACATACATCTTGTGATTTTCATTGGAACAGTAGACCTGTTTATGTTGTAAGGATTATCTCAAAGACATTCCAAAGAAGGATAATATTGTTTCCACAGGAAAGATAGGGTAGATGGAATATATTGTAGAATAAAGAAAAGTTTTCTGCTGAAGAAATTGAATGACATCATAAAATATCAAGTAAACAGAAAAATGGATCACGTGTCTATATATAGATGTATTTGTGGATCACAGATTGGTTTATGTAGTCATTGCAAAACTTATTTTTAGAGTACTTTTTTCAACAGGCAAACTCACTATACATATTGCCCACTCACACTAAGCTAGAGTAATCAATGGATGCCAGAAGGCTTGTGCATAAAATCACCATCTAGTGCCTACTCATCCAATATCCCCAAACTAGTTTCTGGCTTGTGGCCTTCATCAGTTATAACGGTTATAAGCAAGCATAAGAAATGGTGATCTTGTGATGTTTATTGGCTTAAGTACTTTTTTCACTTTCCTTTCTTTTCCTAGTCTTTTTCTTAGAAATTAAAATGGCCATTCTTGTTTATGAGTGGCTGCTTATTATTATATAATTTTTTTTTACTATTATGTGTACAATTTAATATTGTTAAAAATAAAAATACTATTTCCATAATATGAAGGAGCAATTTAAACTATATAAACAACAGACAACTGATTAAAAAATTTAAATTCTGATCACTTGAATCAAAGTACTTGGATTTTCTCATCAAAATAAATTTAGAATCACTACCTACAGTTCATTTTTATAGACACAGAAGACAGTACAATGCAGCCTCTTTCATAAAAATTCCGAAAACCAAAATCTTTTTTTTGAAGGTATAGATCTTAAGAATGTTCAAAAAGTAATACAAAACTTTTTAGCAACTCCAAATATAAACAAATTCACCATTACCTTTATTTTGTTGTAATATCTTATAAAAATGCAATTTATACACTACTTAGAATACTTTTTAGCAAAATACTTTTATTGTACCCATATGCATACACAATCTTATGTTTCAACTGTTCTGAAGTCTTCTTCAGAGTCACTTTTTATTGTAAAATTAAAATAAAGTGGTTCTGAAGAAGACTGCAGGACAATCAAAACATAAGACTGTGTATGCATATAGGTACAATTAAAACAGGCTAAACTCTCCACACAGTAGTGTCACTCAGTCCAAGCCAGAGTAAGAAATGGTCATCATGTGATGTTTAGTGGTTATATAGGTATAATAAAAGTTTTTTGGTAAAAAGTGTTTAATGTAGTGAATAATTTGCATTTAATATAGTATTAATACTTTATTCCAGAGACTCAACCTAGAAATATATGCAAAGATTCATGCTAACACCTTTGTACTATATGCTCCATGGTGCACCAGATGCAAATTCATGTATGACTGCAGTTCCAAATGACATCCAAACACTATCTGGAATAAATTGGAAACTATCAAAGAAAGAGATAACAAACTATCATCCCATACAATGTTTGAAACCACTTGGTGTCTGATGCAACATCTGAAGCCATAATAAAATGTAATCATTCTCCGATGGGAGATGCAACAATGGGAAATCCTGAAGATTTAAACATTATATTCATATGAATTTTTTTTACCTTAATTAACTTCAGAACTGTTAAATGTAAATATTGATGTATATAGCAATAATGTGAAAACACATATTTTTAATCTCTAATCTTTTGCAGACTCTCACTATCAGATCTATGTGGTTTAACCTTGATCCAAAAGATTCTTATAAAATAACAAATGATTTTGAAACATAAAAATAAAAAGAATATATAGAAAATTTCTATGTGTGTGTGTGTGTGTGTGTATAATAACAATCAAAATCTTAACCTATAGTAAAGTAACCTCCTTTAACAATAAAGGTGGTAACACTTTCATTTATGGTCTGACGTGTTTATATAGACCCTAAAAATTGATATCAAAACTTTACATATTAAAATTATTATTTTTTTTATTAATATTTATTTAAATTTTTAGTAGTATATAATAGTATTTTAAAAATACAAGATGTTAATAATGAGGCGTTAAGAGGTATGTAATTGTTTTATTATAGTGTGCTTATCCTGAAAAATCACTAATACAAAAAAGCCCATTTGTAATAGTATTTTATGTGAATGCATACATATATGTGTGTGCATATGTATACTTAACATTCATTCCATCATGTAGATTTTAACCACATATAAGATAAATGAACCCAAGATGTATTTCTATCCAAACCAACACCCTGAGCCCTGGTAATAAATTCACACATGTGTTTAACACCTTTGTTAGTATTTATGAATATTAAATTACTATAAGGTGCAAGTATTCTCTTTAAATAAATACATTAATGTTCATTGCTAAGCACATATTAGATTAGATATTATTATATTTTTACTTCACATATAAACTTCAAACTTAATTAAAGAGTATTACATCTATTTTTATTAGTACAACCCCATGGTATCACTAATGCAACTTAATCACTCTTTATTTACCATATGTTAATATCTTAAACATACTTCTATAAACACAGACATCCTAAGAAAATAAATAATCATCCAAGGCAGATTTCTAGCCAAATCAGCACTCTTCAGTTGGTCTAGGTTACAAACTTCTATGTCTTCATCACCTTTATTCATTATTTATCAATAATAAATTAATATACAAGTACCAATATTTTTGTAGTTTTTCATTTGACATCTTTTTAGATGATGAAGGCATGTGAAAGGTCATAATCCAACTGAAGAGTGCTAGTACAATCAGAAATGCATATTGGGAATGATTTACTTTTTCCACATATCATTGTGTGTTTAAAGTGAGTATAGTGAAATAGAAGGTAAAAACACTCCAGATATTACTCATGGGAAAAAGATAGATGGAGTTGTATTAATCATTCTGTATTTCAACACTTTTTCATTATTCATTAGTGCAAAGTTCGGCAAGCTTTTTAATATCAGCCATTTTGTTTACCCCTCCCCCAACCTCCCAACAAATGAGCCTCACAGAAAGAGATGAAAAGTGGGTTCATGAAAAATATAAATTTCTGAATTGCTGTAGATATATTTGAACATTTATTTTGACAATAGAATCTGTATATATCCTAATCATACCACTTCCAACCTTCTTATACATTTAACAATTCTATTTTTTACACTAAAACTTTACTCTTACAATTTCGACTGTCTTGCAGTCATCATCAGAGATCTATAATCTCTGCTGATGACATCATAAGAGATTATAGATCTCTAATGATGACTGCAAGATAGTTGAAACTGTAAGAGTATAGTTTGGGTATAATAAATAGCATTGTTAAGTGTTTAAGAAGGTTGGAAATAGTGTGATATGTAAATATAGAAATCAATATATAAGGAAAGGAGGAGGAAGAAGAAATTTGTATTATACATCCCAATGAAGCAAAACAAAAAATTGTCTTGACAATTTGATTTATTAATAAATTTCTAATATTTAAACATTCACTACATACAATAATTACTATTCTCTATAATAAAGCTGGATACAAGAAGCAACAGTGCAAAGTACATTTTTTTGCTCCTACAAACATCACAATATATATTTAAAAATTGCAAGAGGAAATAAGAAATAAGTTTATATCACAATAAAAAGAGCCATAATATTGGAGTGAAAAAGTCACATGTTGCTCATGAATCACAGTTTATCAGCCTCTGCTCTAATGAAAATTTCCGTTAATAATTCAGTATTTAATTTTAGTATTAAAACTTTTATTCAATATTATCAATCAATAGATTGTACCTGATTTATTGGAAATATAAGTTTACAGATGCAAAATATCCTAAAAATCATATTTGAACTTGGGAAATATAGAAAAAAAATTATAAAGTGAAATCAAATGAAGTACATAATGAAAACATTTACTTTTTCTTATTGGATAATTACTGCAACGCCAGTCAAAAAATTAACCTGACAAATATTTTGGTGATTGAATTTCATTTATAAAACATGAATAAATTAATGTTAGGCCATCATAAAGCTATGAAATTCTGCTCTAATATTTAAAATTATTATTAATATCACAAAAGTTCTATACTGCTATTTTTAGCAAAGCGTTATAGATTATATTTCCTCTTTCGGCCATTTTCTTTAACTTGTATTTTTAAAATAAAACATTTGACTAAAATCAAATTTTTGTTTTTAAACAATTATTATACATATATTTTGTAAAAATAATCTTACACATTTAATAATAAATAATCATAACTTAACTATATGTAAATTACACACAGGCAAAAATCTCCGCATATTAGCGCCATTCAGTGCAAGTCAGTATAATCAATGGATGTAGGAAGGTTTATGTGTAAAATCCCTATTTAGTACCTACTCATCCAATATTCCATACTAGTTTCTAACTTGTGGCTTTCATCAGTGAGAAGTCTTGGATCTGAGAGCACTGAATGGCGCTACTGTACGGAGAGTTTTAACTCTGTGAAAAACAGTTTGTGTAAGCATAAAGAATGGTGATCATGTGATATATGTAAATTAAATGAAAGTAATTGTATCTCTTAATGAATTATATAAACATCAACAAACTATGAAAGGATAGAATGATACCAATTTATCATCTAGCTCTGTTTTTATATAAGTCTAGATTTTTAAAGTAATTTAAACTAGAGAGTAAATTCCGTCTGTTATTTTATTTATGTACAGAATAAATATTCAGAGGATCCAGGCTAAATCTTAGTTTTAACAATATTTAAATATTAAATGAAAAATCAGTTTAATAAATGTAATAATAAATAATTATAACTTAATTATATTTAAGTGTAATGGAAGTAATTAGCTTATATAAGAGAAGACTTAAAAGATAGATTAGTATCATTCAATTTTTCATAGTTTGGTGATGTTTACCTAACTCAATAGTAGGTTTTGTTACTTATTACATATGGTTATGATTACTTATTACATTAAAATTACTTTTTATTTGTCATTTAAAGGTTGTTAAAACTAAGGTTGTCTTGATACCTTGAATATTTCGATGATGATTTCTCATTATTTACTCTATACGTAAATTAAAATAACAGACAGAATTCACTCTAGTTTAAAATTATGCCAAAAAATTAAATTTATATAATGAGAGTTAAAAAGTAGATTGATATCATCCAATCTTTTCATAGTTTGTTGATGTTTACATAATTCAATGGAAGACAAGTAATTTCTTATAAATACAATTTATCCAAAAACAATTTGATTACTGTTTAGCAAAATGCTTTATTGCACACATATACATACACCTTATGTTTTGACTACCTTGCAGTCTTCTTCAGAGCCAGTTTACTTTAGTCTTTCCAAAATAGAAAATGTTTTTTTATTTTGGAAAAATTAAAGTAAACTGGCTCTGAAGAAGACTGCAGGGTAGTTGAAATGTAAGGTGTATGTATATATGTACAATAAAGGATTTTGCTAAAAAGTGTTCAAATTGTATTTATAAGATATTACAGCAAAATAAAGGAAAGGATGATTTTGTTATAAGCAATTTCTGTTTCAATTACATACATATTTAAATAAACTAGAGAAAATATACATTTTTTGCTTATTTCTAACCACAATTAGTCTCACAAAAGAAACTACCAATTAGTAACATGGTAGGTGGTTTAGTTTCTTTGTAGTTTTGTTTTGGCTGTAGAATATTGACCTCTTAAATATTTTTTTAACTAATAAATCAATGTATTATTTCCAGGTTTTACCATCGAATGAACATAAAACCAGCAAAATAATGCTAAATATAGTTCAAAGAGAATTATTTAAAGCTAAGCGTAATAACACCTTCATAATACTCAGTAATATCTGACAGCTAAGAATCAGGGCATTAATGATTCCATGTTAGTACTTGATAAAAAATATATTAATCTTTATCTGGGGTAAAAATGATATGATAATCTCTACGCTTATAAAGGATTAGTAATAATCATTAACATATTTATCTGCAGTGGGCGGTGCTAATGTTGTGAGTGCAAAACGTTTGACAGTTGTAAATCAAATTGTACCTACAAGTATATAAATAATGTTTAAAATTTATATCTGGCCCAGGAATGATATGATCGTTTATAATCTAATAAGTGATTAGTAATAATCATTAGTGCATTTATCTAAAGAGGATGTTATTAAGAGATAGAGTGCAAAGCAATAGAACTTGAGCATTAAATTGTAATAGTGTGTGTGCATGTGTGTGATACAAGATGTTATATATTTAGTTTTTTTTTATTATAAAAGATGACAAAAATACATATGGTTTAATTCCTCGGAAGTTCATAAGAAGTTTGAGCACCAGACCTGCCAGTGACAGAATCAATCCTGTACCTCATGATCCCAAGCCAGATAATCCACCAACTGTACCAAAGCTTCCAGAGTAGTCCGTAAATATTGTAAACAAGATAAAATAATCATCTTATTGTTGATTTTATATAGTAAAAATAAACACAAGTTCATTTTAAAAATCTGTTTATTATTTTGTGAAATGTTAATTCTTGTAAAGAGTTTATGTATCAAGTATCTGGACACTAGTTGGGGGGGGGTATTAAAATGGTCAAATTTTTTTAATTGTGCTTCCATTTAAAGAAGTTTGTTACTAGTGAAAGAACTTCTTTCATGTACACTTCAATGCAAACAAATTTTCTTTAAAAGCAGAGGAGGTTTGAAAAAGCTGTGATGAAGACTGCTAGACAGTCGAAACTGTAAGAAAAATAAAGATTTTTTTTAAAAATTTGTTTGCATTGAAGTGTATATGAAAGAAGTTATTATAAGCAATATATATTTATATGAAGATATGCAAAGCAAGTAAAAGAGAAAAATAAGAATATATATTAGTGAGAGAAATAGATTTCAAACCAATTGGTTATACTGCCTAAACAGTTAGCAATCTATTAACATTTTTCTTTCAATCTTACTATGTTTATGCCATCTAGTGTAAGCTTTGGTAATCAATGATGTTTTAGTCCCTTAACACCAATATGCCCTGTCGATTTGATAATGCAATACATTTGTTGTATTTCCTTGATTCAACTATAAAATGCTAAGCTACTAATTCAAATACAAGAGCTACCTCATTTGCATAAATGGATTAGCCCAAACCCATATAGGTAAGTTGGAATATATTTAACTCCGTATACCAAATCGTTTCATGTTGCTTTTAAAACTGCATTTGAGACTCTTATAAGCTATCAAACCTGTAAAAGGACCGGACTGACTCTTACTACATAGGTATTTCATCACTAACCTCCATTACTCAGGTGAATTAGTTATTTAAACATCTGATTCTTCCCTTTAAAAATTTCCTTTTAAATGATACGACCGTATATTAGTTAGTTTTAAAGGTTGAATATATTAGCAATAAAATATGCATATATATTGCATCAAACCATTAACCATAAATTATAAAAACATCCCAAAACTGTGGATGGTTTCTATCTAAATTAAAACATCCAATAGATTATTTCTATTTCATGCTTAAGGAATGTATATGAAAAGTTAAAAACGATGTGGGAAACAAATATATAATTAATCAAATCATTTCACAATACTCTTAAAAGTGCAGTAATAAATCAAGCATTGGTGGCCGAGTGGTCAGCACAGCTACCTTACAAGCAGTTGTCCCGCGTTCATGGGTTCGCTTCCCAGCCGATGCTTTGAAACATGAAAAAAAGTGCAGTAATAATCTCATAACCTAATGAACAAGTGAAAAAATATACGCCCAACAAGAACTTTCAACTCTGATGTGAGTCAGGGGTTTAAATATGACTCTTTCTACTAAGTAGGGTAACCCAGCTTCCTTTATATATGGCATTAGAAGCTTTCATTGTGAACTGTAAAACATAACAATTGCTACCTACATTAGAAAACTGAGTAATATTCCTACTTCACATTAAAAAAATGTACATGTAATGGTCTACATTGAAACAAATCAATATATTATTTCACAGTACTCTAAAAATGGCACTCGATACTATTTAATTAGTAAAAAAAAGTACCTGACTAAACTCTCTCATATTATATGCGTATATATCTTATGGTCAATGTTTATTTTTTAGGTGAAACCAAGGATTTAAACATCTATTCTTTCTACTATAAATGATAATCCAGCTTTTATTATAATTACGGTTGTTTACAAAGCATTCAAATGCTATTAACAGAAAAGATTAATATGATCCATTGGTGAAAAAACGTAATATTTAAAGCCTTCTATAAGTTCTATACAAGACCATTATCAAGATAATTAAAATTACCTAAAGCAAACTTTGGATCAAATTACCAAAAGAATAAGCTGGATTTAAAGAATATTCTAGCATTATGGATCACATTCAAATATTGGATTAGTTATAGAATGAGTCAATCATTATAAACTCATTATAATGGAATACTAACAGAAGGTAATAGTTAATATTCAAAACTTTTACACTGCCCTAAACATGTTTTGGGCAGAACATTGTCAAAAATCATAATGCTATTTTGTTCAGCAGTTGAAAATTATGCCTATTTATATGGATATAATTTATTATATAAATGAAACATTTAAATATTCCATTTTTTCAGCAATGGAACACACGAATCTTCCCTGCTAATTGCATTTGAACCCTTTGCAACCACCCATGCCTCTTTGTATTTTCGTTTTCTATCACCTCTTTCAATACAAACTGTCCTCACATTAGTAGGACTAAAAGTACGACTCATAGAAGAATGATCAAGTTGCATTCGTTATTTTGTTTTGTTCTTTTGTATAACTATGAGTGTTGTGTGATCTTTGTAGATCTATTTGTCTGTGACTCTCCATAATTCCCAAAATTACAAAATGGAATATTCAAATGCCTCATTTACATAATAAATTACATTCATATATAGACATAATTTTCAATTGATAACCTTATGATTCTAGCAATGGTCTGCCAAATGCACGCTTAGTCCAATATATACGTTTTGAATATTAACTATTACCTTTTCTTAATACTTGATTATAACAAGTTTATAATAAGTATAATAAATAAAGAAAAGAATTAGAAAGGACCAATGAATCTGAGTTGCCATTATGCTTTGGAATTTTATAGATTGTGAAAAAGGCATTTCCATAGTAATTAAAGTTTTAGATTATCAAGATATGGATTCAAAATTTTGCCATATCCTGAAGAATACTTATCAGTATGATGAATAAGTTGATTATTGATAAGGAAGTATGACAATAATTCTACAACTTCAAAGAGAGAGTGATTTTACAACTTCAAAATCTTTTACAGTAATTTTATAAAATATAATTTGTGATTAAAATAGGAAGATAAGAGAATAAAAATGCATGGAGATTATTTTAAGTCATTTAGATTTTGCAGATCATGTGGTCGATTTTACAAATAAGGCTTTAAAACAGGGATGGGGAACTCTGGCCCTGGGGCCAATTTTGGCCCTAAAAAGCTCTCAATATAACCCTGAATGCATATATAAAATTTTTATTTGAACATGTGCATAGTTCAATATTGAATTAAGAGTTAAGTATAATGATTATTTTCTCAACAACATCCAACCTTTCTAATAGTTCTAGTTCATTCTATCAGAGGTGCAATATTACAACAAGGGGCACTTTGTTTCTTTTGATAATGGTTTTTCCACACTAACTATATATTCACAAAAATAAAATTCTTCTTCTTCTTCTTCTTCTTCTTCTTCTTCTTCTTCTTCTTCTTCTTCTTCTTCTTCTTCTTCTTCTTCTTCTTCTTCTTCTTCTTCTTCTTCTTCTTCTTCTTCTTCTTCTTCTTCTTCTTCTTCTTCTTCTTCTTCTTCTTCTTCTTCTTCTTCTTCTTCTTCTTCTTCTTCTTCTTCTTCTTCTTCTTCTTCTTCTTCTTCTTCTTCTTCTTCTTCTTCTTCTTCTTCTTCTTCTTCTTCTTCTTCTTCTTCTTCTTCTTCTTCTTCTTCTTCTTCTTCTTCTTCTTCTTCTTCTTCTTCTTCTTCTTCTTCTTCTTCTTCTTCTTCTTCTTCTTCTTCTTCTTCTTCTTCTTCTTCTTCTTCTTCTTCTTCTTCTTCTTCTTCTTCTTCTTCTTCTTCTTCTTCTTCTTATTATTATTATTATTATTATTATTATTATTATTATTATTATTGTTGTTGTTGTTGTTATTATTATTATTATTATTATTATTTTGCCTTTTTTTTATTAGGATGACATCGGATTAAAAAAAAAACCAAAATTTACATATTCCATCACAAATGGATCAACACATTTTTTAAAATAAAAAAATAATAAATCAATTTACCTGATATATCTGGAAATTATTTCCGTTAACAAAGAACACAATATTAAAAGATATTATTTATCAAAACATTCTGATTACAACAAAATTGTTGGGGGAAAAAAATAGAAAAATAGAAAATTGTAAAGAAGTTTCATCAAGTGTCTAACATGCTTCATAAAATATCTGAACAAGTCAGAAAATTCTGTGAAAATAAATTACATTATTTCCAAAAAAAAAGCAGAATCTTCAAAAACATTTGTCTGAAGGCAGTTCATAAATGACTGCATCCTAGTTGCTGTAGAATTAATCTGTCCAGAACATAAAAAGAAATTGTAAATTGGAAAAATTGTCATTAGATGTGAAACAAACATTACTAATATTGAAGTTACTTTATTTTTAATTCACACAAAAAAAATATGGCCTTCATTTAAATAGGGCAAATTGAAATTGACCCGCCAGCTGAAAAAATTACCTATTCCTAATGATTAGGGGCAAATTAATTAAATATTTGATCAAATATAGCAGACTAATTTTTAGACGATAATTTTGTATGACTCATGACTGATATTACAAGTATTCAAATGCCCTTTGGCAGAAACAAGATTCTCCACCCCTGCTTTAAAACTTCAAAAAATTTTGCACTAATTATCAGATGAAAGTAAGAAGATAGGACTAAAGTTAAATACTAAAAAGACTAAAGAGATATTCAATGGGTTTTCACAGAAAAAAACAAGTATAATTGATGATCAGAAGTTAGAAAAAATTAATATGTGTAAACACCTTATTGAGATTATCAACTCCAAAATAATTCATGAAATTAATCATAGAATTAAACTTGGTTGGAATGCTTTTGGTAGGAATAACTTAATATTAAAAAAAATATGCCTATATATTTCAAAAGGAATATTTTTAATAGATGTGTTTTACCAATCCTTATTTTTAACAGTCCTTATTTATGGTTCCAATACTTGGACATTAACAGAATAACAATGTAGATACTTCAGATCACACAACAAAATATGAAGAGATGTCTGCTAGAAGGAACAAGTAAAGATTCACAATGAAATATATGGATGAGAGAACAGATATTAAAAAAAATATGCCTATATATTTCAAAAGGAATATTTTTAATAGATGTGTTTTACCAATCCTTATTTTTAACAGTCCTTATTTATGGTTCCAATACTTGGACATTAACAGAATAACAATGTAGATACTTCAGATCACACAACAAAATATGAAGAGATGTCTGCTAGAAGGAACAAGTAAAGATTCACAATGAAATATATGGATGAGAGAACAGATATCATTAAAATAATTAAGAGACTGAAATAAAATTTGGACTGGGCATATTCCTAGAAGATAATATAGATAAGTAACTGAATTACCATGCTGGAATCCAAGAGATTGTAAAAGACCACATGTGAAATTGATGGATAAAACAAGAAAGTTTGTTTGTATGAAGCAGAAACCAAGAGATTGTAAAAGACCCATGTGAAATTGATGGATGAAATAAGAAAGTTTGTGTGTATGATGTACAGAAGAGAAATTATGAGTCAGAATAAGTGAATGGAATTTGGGAGAGACTTTTATTATGTTAGTGAACCTATAATAATTAAAAATGGTGTTGATCATCCCACTTTATGCTCAATAGAATTACTTATGTCTATGCTAATTATTACACTTTTTTCCTTTCATTTATCATTAAGTTAATTAAAAAATCAATTTGTGGATATCGTGAAAGCAATTAGATGTCTAAATTAAATCACCTAAAATTTAGCAAATCTAATCTAAAACATGTAATATAAAGGTAGGAAATTATTTACTTATAAATCCGTTCTATTTACATAACAATAAAACGTTTGTACTAAGAATAAGCTTTTAAAATGTATTTCAAAAACAAAAGTCAGGAAACAGGCACTAAGTATAACCCAAAACTTTTTGTAATAGAAGCATGTATTATATGACAACCTCTCATTTACTTCCATTTTTCGTTTTAAAAAGAAATAAAATTATTATTTCTTTTCTTTTTGAATTACATTAATAAAACAAAATATTAGTTGTAAAAGTCTGAACAATTTTTGATTTAAAAGAAGGGATTGAGAGGTATTGTTTCAAATATTTCCAAACTATTTTAAATTTAATTATAGGAAATTTGAACCCAGACTTTCAAAATTCCTTGTCAACCACTCCATCTTATACAACCAATACACATAACCATATACATACAAAAAGATAAATGATCTCCAATACACATATTTTGTGCTAAACCAGCACTCATTAGTTGGTCCATATTTTATTTAGGCATTTTTCTGCTACTAATTTATTTTCTGCCATATTTACACCTGGGGGTGATTTTGACTCCATTCAGATATTTCAACATATTTAGCAAATTTATATCAAAAAATATAAGAATAGGTGGATCACCCTATTTTTTAGTTTGGTGACATAATGTCATGGAATTGCTTAATTATTTTACCACTAGATGGAGTCATCATCTCCATTCTATTTTCATATATATTTAGTGCTATATGAACTTAATACTTATTGTCATTTAATTTATATTCAATTATCAATGAAAAATTAAAAAAAATCCACCTTTCTTTTTATTTGTTTCCAATGCTTATTTTATTAAAATTAAAATTAATCTATCTGATAGTTTCGATTGCCCAGAATTCTTCCTCAGGGCTACAAAACATATATAAGATATGTATATATTTGGTTTGATATATTGAAGGTGGTATTTGTTTATGTTTTGTATATAAAAATAAGGATAATATTATGTATGTGTAGTATAATTGAGAATATATAAATATATTTGGTATGTATGCATGTATATATAGATAATAAGATTTATGTAAAAAAATGAGTCATTTACAAGTAGATATAATGTTGTATGTTTATATGATTAAGTATTTGTGTATTTATGCATTTATATATGTTTGGTATTTCTGAAGAAGATTGCTGGGCAACCGAAACTATTAGATGGATTAATTTTAATTTTAATAAAATAAGTATTGAAAAATTAAAAAGAAAGGTGGATTTATTTTTTATCAATGGATAAAGAAAGATATGTTTAATTATCAAAGCAAGAATTGTTAAAAATAAGACACAATTTTTATCATTTATTAAATAATTTGATATGTCTTATTTATGTCTGATTGAAATTTTCATCTCATTTAAAAAAAAATTTACATCAAAAAGCAAAATAATAGACAATTTAATTTATTTCTTAGTTTGCTAACATAATTTGGTGCATTTATTTAATTATTTCACAGCTAGGGGAAGCTTGATCATATTTACTGTATTTTCATATATATTTATTACAGTGTAATTTTAATATTTATTACTATTAATTTAATAAAAAAAAATGTTTTTTAATATGTCTGTTTTTCACGTCTATCCAAAACTTTTGTAATTTTTCTAATATGAAAATATAACAGTTTATCCCACAAAGTTAAATATATATTACCATTTTGCGTATTAATTGAATTTTATATTGTTTGAAATAAAAATTTAGAAATGAAGAAATTTCTTTGTCATCCTGAAAAAAATTTCATTTGATGAATATATTTATCATCAATAATTCTTAATGTGTGATTACTTTAAATTTATGAATTCATATTCACTTTTGTAATTCAAGTTGATTTTTTCTACTTATTTAACATACTTAATATCTATTATTATATACATTAAGATTGGTCAAAATTAGCAATGAAAGAAATCTGTTTCAAAGAATAAACTAGTTTTTGTATATAAAAAAAACTGTCACATTATAAATATATTTTAATTTCTTTCCAGAAGTCCATTTGAGTTTATTATTTTACTTCATTTAAAATTTTTCTTACATTAGTACATATTGCCATAAATATCTACCTTTTATTTCAGTGGTGAGTGTTTCAGAAAAAAAAAATATTTATGATGAACAAATTATAGACAATTTATAAATCTTTGTATAAGTGATATCATTCTTATATCTTCTTCTTTACTTTTTTTGCATTTCTCTTCATATACTCATATAGAAAAATAAAAATAGAGATAAGAGTAAGAATAAAATAGGAATATTAATAAAGAAATAAATATATAAAATAATAGAAGATAATCAAAGATATTAGAGAATAAGTATATATAAAAAATAAAATGGAAAGGTTATAGTGATATATAAAAAATAAATGTGGAATGATAGATAAGATAGAATAAAATAAAAAATACGAAAGAAATGAAAGTAAAAAAAAAATATAAGTAAGAAATAAGAAAAGAAAACCTATAAAGTTAAATATGATCATGAATAGTAATATAAAATATATAAAATAATGGTTATATGTTATATGATTACGTGTTTAAATGTTATAGCTCTGATGAAGACTGCAGGACAGTTGAAATTGTAAAAAAGATTGCATTAAAGTGTATAAGAGGAGATAATGAAAAAAAAATTTTAATAAGTGATATTATAAATATTTTTTTTATTTGTTTATAAATAATTAATTAATACTTATGAAAAACTTGATACTATTTATAAATGAATTATTTACTCCAACATCCTAACAATAAAAACTTTATAGTTAAAAAAATAAAATTCTTTATGGAAATGGAAGCAGATACTAAATTATTAATTTAGTCCAGCACAGAAATGTAATATATTAAAGGTAATATTAATATCATATATTCACACACACACACAAAAAAAAAACTTTGAAAATACTAAATATAACCTTAATGCATTTATAATACCAAACACCTTTGTTAAAGGCATCAATTGTGTTATAATCGCAAATAAATTAGAAATAAATTTATAAATAATATATTGAAAACATACATAAAGAAGATTTACACAAGAGATTCATTTTAAATTGTATTCATCTGCAGAATATTTTTTTATCACATATTTTTGGAAATGTTAAATTGCGTAAAGACTAACTATAACTCCATTAAGATTAATAATTGACTTTGGAGATTCATATTATGAAAAGATTACAAAACTGGTTTTGAAATGTTTAAAAGATGAACTGGATTTTGATAAATTTACAATCAAATCATACTTTTAAATGTGTAATTTTTAAAACGATTTGAATCAAAGTCAATTACAAAATAGCATTTTTATCATCAGTGTATTGTATGGGACAGTGGATTGTGGTTTCCTATATGAAAATTATTTTAAAATTCTTAATTAAAAAGAATTTTGAGGAAGAAAAGAAAGGATGTTTTCAATAGAATTAGTTCAGGATATTATTGCCTTATTAAAAGATCAATTTTGAAAAATGGCGCAATTGTGGCCTATAGGAATTTCATTAGTTGGTTTAATCTGTAGTCTGATACTAAATTATATAGAAGAAAAAATGTGCAACCCATACTTAACATTATATACAGTTCTGAGGAAGTATGTTGAACAGTTGAAAATTATGCTATTTGTAAGTGTAAAAAACAACTGTTGCATGATATAAAGTGCATAAGATAAATGATTTCATTATTCATATCAGTAATATTAAATGCATGAACTATCAAACATCACATGACCCCAACCATTCTTTATGCGTACACAAGCTCTTTTTCACAGAGACAAAACTCTCCATACATGCCATTCAGTGCAAGCCAGAGTAATCAATGGATGCAGGAAGGGTTGTGTAGAAAATCTCTATTTAGTGCATACTCATCCAAGGTCCTCAGGCTAGTTTCTCGTTTGTGGCTTTCATCAATGAGGAGCTTTGAATCTGAGAGCATTGTACCTAGTTCTTAGGGCTTAATGCAACTCTCCAGAAGCCATCTTTTACATTTTTAGTGAACTATAAAGATTCAAGTCCAAAATAAAAACACAATCATGTTTTCAAGCTAAGCTCATTAGCTTGTATAGTTGTACAGATCTGAACTCAGTTCAGCATCCATACTTTTTTGTGTCTTTAGTTTTTTAATAACCACAGTCACCATAATTCTATTGGGCAGGATTGGTATTAAACTATCAAATATCACATGACCAACATTCTTTATGCTTACATAAGCTGTTTTTCACAGAGACAAAACTCTCTATACAGTAGAACCACTCAGTGCAAGGCAAAGTAACCAATGGATGCATCCATTGATTATTCTGCCTTGCACTGAGTGGCATTACTCTATGGAAAGTTTTGCCTCTGTGGTTAAACGCGTGAGATTGTTTGGGATCCATCAAAAATTATTTCAGATATTTTTGATAAATTGAATGAGTATCCATATTTAATTAGTTAAGGATCTACATTGAAATTGGTCTATTAAACATGAAAATAAAAAAATTTATTAAATATCTTGATTTATTAATAAAACATAATAATAAATCATTACATTATACTATGCAAATTAAGTCTATTAATGTTAGAAGATACATCGACTTTATATCACTTTTATATCTAAAATATAAATATGCATATTATAAAATTTTTTTAACACAGAACTGTAATTTGTGAATATATGAATGTGATAAAAAACCGATAATATTGATAAATATATGACCGATTTTACGATGAATATACGCTGTTTAATAACATAGGTGATTTTACAATTTTTAGATGTCAAATTTTAGATGACCCTTCCTTACACATGTTACATTTAACAGAAATGAAGAAATTTCATAAAAAAGTATATAATGTAAGTTTTCATTTACTGGCTGCATTAAACGAATTAATCAATAATAGTAAATGATAAAAGAAATCCCAAAGAAAGTTCCCATATTGTTGGTTCATTAAATTTCAGGAACCTAATTGCCTTTATGTTACTGTGATAAATTTAGAGCAAACGTTAATGTAAGATTAAAACATTATATATCTATAATAAAACTAAAATAAAGCTTACAATATCATCAATGCCCTAGGAACATGAAAAATTATTTGGGTATGCTTTAATCCAAGAGAAGGACAGATGATTCACATTGAGCACTATGGTAGAAAGCATAAAATGAAAGTAAATCTGATTTACGATAGAAACTCTAGACGAATGAAAAACGTAATAGTATTCAGAAGAATGCATCTTGGAATTGGTGCTTAAATGCACCAATATGATTTCATTTTACATACGATTTCATTTTTCTATCTGTAATTGTGGTGAAATGCTTTTTTGAGAGTAACGGTTGCATTTGAAAAGGATTCTAGACGCTAAAAATGCATTATAGTTAAGCATTGGTGGCCAAGTGGTTAGCATAGATGCCTTCCAAGCAGCTGACCAGGGTTCACTTCCCGGTCAGCGCTTTGACATATATAATAAAAAATGCATTATACCTGTATTTAATATTTTTAAACATTTTTCTAAATATATAATTTATTATTAATATCTGTAATATATAATTCGATGACTACTTCTTTTCTTATTTAAATGTAATTTTATATTTAAACAGCATTTTTCACATTAAACAAGAAAAGATTATAAATTTATCAAATGCTTGCTCAACTTGCTGAGTATGCTTTCGATGTTTACAGTCAGATTTATAATTCTTGTAATGACAGTGAAATATTACATATTGTTCATATAGTGGATAGATAATATTTAAATATGCTAACAATTATATATTTAATTTACATATTCCATTTTTTTTGGTAATGGCATGAATGATTCTTTTTTTATTGATTGCGTGAGAGTTATTGGTGATAAACCACATCTCTTTAATTTTGCGATTTCTGTCATCTCACTCTGAACATACTACATCAACTCTCACTAGGTCAAAGATGTGAATTTATTCCATATCAAGTTCCAAGAAGTCTGACTTGTATTCCAAATTAGCTTTAGAGAAGTTATATAAATACTTGTGCTGTGCCACTCTACTTGCAATGTTTGCGTGTGACACCCTGAAGTACACTGCACTGCATAATGAATTATGCTTTGTAGATACAGCTCTGGGACCAGCTTATCTTTTGTATTGTTTATCAGTTTATTTAGTGATGTAGGAGTTTGAAAGCTAACATTATAAGTATTGGAACAGATTTCAATCAGTCTTTGAGGCAGACCAGATATGTAGGAGAGAATTATCCAAGATTTTGGGTCTTGTTTTTTTTATATTGAAGTAAAAATTTTTGATAGTGTTGATTAGAATATTATGTTTATATCCTATTTTATATAAATCTGTAATATACACTTTGATATTAGCTTTGCATTCAGCTTCATATTTGCACAATTTAAAGTTTTGATATAAGAAGATTTCGAGACCCGCTAATTTGTGTGAGATAGAGGTTAATGATTGAGGATGATTTGTTCTTCTAATTTATAATGCTTTGATAATCATTTTATAATTTGGTTGATTATTGTAACTTTGTATGTATAAATCTAGGATCTTAATATCATTTCTGGCATCTTCCTGTTCAATTGTTCATTTTAAGAATATTGATTGTGCAAGCTTTTAATGTATATTTATAATGTGATTTTCAAGAGCACAGATAGTACCTTTTGTAGATCAAACCTGGTGTAGTGTCTAAATATTTTGGAATCACTAATTCTTCAAATTTTGTTAACATGATGCTACATATAATTCCACTAACTGGTAAACTCATTGGCCATCCATATTCCATTTTGTATTACTTGTCATTTATTAGGGATGTGATATCACTGTCTATCCAGTTCAAACAATTAATAATAAATTCAATTTTTCTACAACATAATCTGATTTCTATAGCAACTCCTTAATAATGCCTATTGAATGTGTGTGGGAAATAGAACCATAAAGTTCAGTTAAATCCAAAGATCAATTTTAAGATCTTTAATGTTATTGATGCAATTGAAGGAAGTCTTAATTATGTGTCTTCTGAACCCCAATTCTACAATAAGCCATTCAGCAACCATCTTTATAACTTTATAATAATAATAAGATTCCTCAAAACCAATCATCAATCTTAGAGAGTGATTAACTTTATGGAATTTAATGTTCACAAAAATTCATGGATGAGTGGCTGTAGTTGGGTACATTCATGGACCTTTTGACCTATTAAAAGCATTGTGGCAATATTTTTTTAAAATAGACGATACAAATTTGCATTTCATTCTTTTTATATGTGTCTATAGTTCAAATTTTAAATTGTTTATTTGAATGGTAATTTTTTGTATATATTCATTGCTATTTAATAGACCTAACCTATTTCCCTTGTCTTCTTTAATACATCTTATATCATCACCCTGAACGTATTTCTTAATTGTTATAATATCTTTAGACCATGAAGGATTGGCTAATTTCTTTATTTTTGTGTGTAATGTTTGAAGGATATTACTGATATTTTCTCATTGTGGATTGTTATCATAATTTGTTTCAATACTGGCTATCACTTCTATCCTTTTATTTTCCCCAATTCCTGCCAATGAATTTCGATCCATACTCCCAAATGGTTTTAATTTTATCCAGAGGGTCAGCAGACTTTTTTCCAGCAAGAAATAATTTTATTATTATTATATTTTTGAGTTTAATTTGAAAAAGATAATTCGATATATGTCAATAAAGGTATCAGGTCCATATATTAAATTGTATATTAATATATAAATAAGTTATATTTACAAATGAACAAATAAGAGATTTATTTTGAAACAATCAGCATTAATTAATATTTGATTGATTGAAGGTCTGTTCACTAACATCATTTTCAATAGCAGGATATTTATTTATTAATATTTATCTGTTTGATTCATTGTTTTACCCCCCTATTTGGGGGGGGGGAGGTATTTATTAATTTTTTTACTACTGCTACTGCTATATGTAATTATTTTTATTATTGTATTAACATTTGTATGTAATGCCTATAATTAAAATATATAAATAAATTAATGATATAATATAAAATATTTTTATATAATAGCAACAATAATAATAATAATAATAATAATAATAATAATAATAATAATAATAATAATAATAATAATAATAATAATAATAATAATAATAATAATAATAATAATAATAATAATAATAATAATAATAATAATAATAATAATAATAATAATAATAATAATAATAATAATAATAATAATAATAATAATAATAATAATAATAATAATACACAAATGAGATCTTTTCAGCAAATATTAATTTTTGCCCTTTTCAGTGAGCTTTAACTAATTTAGAATTATGATTTACATTGCATACATAGCGACATCTATTTTTTTAAAAAAATTAACTCCAATCTATTAAAGCCATACAATATTTTTAAGACATAAAAAAAACCTGTGTAAATGTATATTACATTTTTCTCCATTCATTTCTCATTAGCCAATCATCAGTCAAATTAATTGATGTTTTATGTATGTTAATACAATTATTTTGCTATAATTAATGTAATTAATTAATTTTTGTGTATATTATTATTATTATTATTATTATTATTATTATTATTATTATTATTATTATTATAATATTGCTGTTATATAAACGTATGATTCATTTAAATATATGTGAAAGCAGTATAATGAATTAATCTTCTTTCCATTTTTGATGAATTAAAGTATATATATTCTACTTTGTGCGGTTTTTAAAATTAATTTTGGTGGTTATTTTATATATTTGGTAATTTATTTATTTTTTGTATTAATCTTTTTTGTAAATTTATTTGTTGTATGTTTTGCAAATGGCTAATGTATATATTCTCTTATTTTTTTTGGAATTATTTTGTAATTTGATGACTTTTGTGAATAATATCTTGGATACATCTTTTCTTATTTGAAGTTACTTTATTTTCTTCTCATCACCATCCAGCACAATTTTTTTAAATGGCAAAGACAGTGTTAGCTAGAACTAAGAGGTTTTCTAATAACAGCCATTTTCGCAAAGATATCTATGCTGCTAAAAAAATGCTTTTTCAAAATGGTTTTGATCACAGGGTTATTAATAGGGTCTTTTTTTAAACATATACTATAAAAAAAGATTTTGGTACTTCAAAAAGTAATACTGTTCTGCTATATAAAAAAGGAGTAATTGATAAAATTGGTAATGTTTTAAAAAAAATTAATATATACGCAATTCATACTACATTAAAAAAAATTAGTCAAGTATTTCCACAACCTAAAGAGAAAATTCTTTTGGAGGATTATAGGGGATATAAAATTCCATGTGGAGTTTGTTTACATTCATACAATGGACAAACCAATCGTAGAATAAACATAAGAAAGGAAAAACACACTTTTCAGTTAGAGTAAAATCTAATTCATCAACCATTTATTCACATATTAAATTAAATAACCATGACATTAATTTTAATAAAAACATATTCTGGCAAAAATCAAACAATATGAACAGAGATTGCTAACAGAAGCTATAGGGATTTTTAAAAGGCCCAAGAGCATAAATGAAAAGTGTGAATTAAAAAAAATTAACAATATTTGCAAAAAAACTATTGTAGGATAAAATATTTTTTAAAACTTTTCAACCAATAGAATTTGAGAATGAGGAGAAAATAACAAATGAAAAAAATAATGATTTTAAATCTTACCCCATACATTCTTATGATTTGAGAAAGAAGAAGCTCTGATGAGAGTACTGGTTAATGTACTGAAATGTCAGCTATTTAGCTATTATATATTTTATTAAATGAAGCTCTGGAAATAATACTATGAATTCATCATTTATCCATGAGAATATTAGAATTAATATATATATATATATATATGAAAAACAAAACAAGTTTTATATACATAAAAAACTGCTATCGCTTGTATTAATGATCAATAGATGGACCTTTACCAAGACCTCCAAACAAGTGTATTTGTTTACATAAACATCAAAGTCAATATTCACTGTCTCTTTCATTTTGCTCCACCCTCAGATCAGCTGATTTTAAGCTGATTTGCTCTCATCAGTGAAGGGATAGGAGTTAGAAACTAGACCTAAATATTAACTCCAAGCGTTTATGCAAAACATTTCTATCAGTTTGTAAGTATGAATTTTTTAGACACCTAAATGTCTTCAAACTCAGCCTATCAAACTAGATAGCTATATGGGTCTGATATCAGTTCAGTTTCTCCACATAGTCAAAGCTTCTGCAATCTATATCATTGCAAGAAAACTTTAAAGGTACATATTATGAAAAACAAAACAAGTTTTATATACGTAAAAACCTGCTATCGCTTATATTAATGATCAATAGATGGAGCTTTACCAAGACCTCCAAACAAGCATATTTGTTTACATATACATATAGTTTAATATAAATAAAATGTCTGTTAATTAAATCAAAATTGTAATTCTAATAAAAATAATAAATTTTATGGTAATAAACTATTAAAAACAATTTTTAAATTTGCAGAAGTACTTTCGGTTAATTTTTTAAACCTGCCTCAACTGTCATTAAATTTAAAAAAAACAAACAAAGCGGAAGCAAACATCATCAATTCAAATCCCATGAATCCAGTATTTTAATGTTAGCAGCTTGTCTAGTTATTAAATGCATTTTATTCCTATTTATAAAAATTACCTCCTTTATTTTTATAAACCATAATAAAAGAAAAATTAAGGAGGCAATTTTTATAAATAGGAATAAAATGCATGTAATAAATAGACAAGCTGCTAACATTAAAATATGGGATTCATGGGATTTGAATTGATGATGTTTGCTTCCCTTTTTTTTTTAATTTAATGGCAGTTGAGACAGGTTTAAGCAATTAACCAAAAGTACTTCTATAGATTTAAAGACTGTTTTTAATAGTTTATTATCATTAAATTTATTATTTTTATTATAATTATATATATTGTTCAATAAATAAATTATTATTTTGACAGATTAAATAATATGCAAATTAATTTTTAAATTAAACATTGTTTCAAAATTATTGTCCATTCCTGTTACTTATATTAAAATTTGTTTGCTACAAATAAATTCAAAATTAGTGTTAAAAGCATATTTTTAAAAACTAGTCAACCATGAGATAATTAGTAATGGGTGTGTCAGAAGAAACTTACCTACTGCAAATTACAAAAAATTGGATTATTACTACAAACTGGATTACAGAAATGAGGTCAATAACCGATGAAAGTAAGGTTAATATTTGAAGTTTATCTAACCATATTCACTTATTAGAAACTTGTTTAATTTGTAATATTCCATACAGAAATATGTGTTCCTAAAAAAGTACCCAACAATGTTCTCAGAATAATCAATAATACATTTAGGTTAGTTGTTTATTATCTCTGAAGTTATAAATAGTTTTATCATGGTTTTCTGTTATCTATAAGATTTGTTAAATAAAGCCATACTTGAAATTTTAATTATTTTATAAATTATTAGTATGTTTTGCAAATGTTGAGGATTTTATTTTTATAATAAAAACTCTAGTTTATTTTGAGAAGAAAAAAGAATAAAACATTTTTATATATTTGTAAACATGAAATAATTTATTGGGTTCACAAATAAATTTCTCATATAAAAAATATTAAAAATTGTCATGTTTGTATCTGTATTACTACTGGAATAACATCCCAATCATCTATATATTTAAAATCCCTATTTTCTCTTTTGTCTGAATGGTGAATGAATATTTGTCCACAAGGCTGTAATGTTCCACAACCAATTTTAAAAATCGTATTATATTTGTCTATATTTTATGCAAATGTCCACCATTAATAAACTGTTGTAATGTTATCAAATTACAAAAACAATAGCCTAAAAGGCCCAAGTTTTTGCATTCCATCATTAATATGTGGCAACTATTAATAAAACTAATGAGTGCATTCCAAATATATTTCTTTTCACTTTTTCAATTGTGAATTGCTTACATTTATTGGTACTCTTTTGATAGATGGACATGGTTGCTTGAGGTGTTTTTGTGAAAAACAATCAAATGTAATGTTACTGGACCAAAACTTTTATTTTATTAATAAAACCAAATAAAAATAAATTTTTTTTTGGTTATTTTTTAATTTCTTTTAATAAAATCTTGTATTTTTGGGGGGTTTTTTGGTTTTTCAAAACAAAAAATAAAAACATTCACACCTTTTTTTTATTTCCAAGACTTTTATTTTTGTACTACGTCTTTAATTTTTTATGTTTTTTTTTTTTTAAATAATTTTGAGTATTTGTATTAACCTTTTTTAAAAAATAAAATCTTGTTCTACTTTTTTTTTGGTTTTGGTTTATTCTTCTTCTAAACCAAAATTAACTTGCTGTCTTTTTATTTATTAACTTCTGGAATGTCGACCTCTGAGTGGATGCCTTTGAGTGTCAGTTGGTCGCAACTCCAATAATATATGAGACAGACCACTTTCAAAAACATTATTCTGGAGACTTGCAATCAAGTATTGTTTTAAATTGAATACCTTTGATTACAGGAACATGACTGACATCTGAATTGCCACATACTTTTACACATACACAGTTTTATTTTTTCACCACAATCCCATCGCTTGTCATTTGGGAAGACATTATTATTCTGTAAAATGCCACAGCATCAGCATCTGTGGTTGGAAACTGGCACAATTTAAAAAGCTGGTTGTTTTCTTCAGCCATTTTATTTCTCTTGTACATTTACTCATGAAAACGTGAATTTCTGCATTATACCTGGAAAATCATGTTCGACCCTACTTTTTGCCAAGATTTTCCACATTTCAAGTTGTGTAGGGAAGGGTGGTGATGGTGTGACAATTCTTAGTAATTCAGACTGCGTGATTTAAATAGAAATTAAAATATTATGTATTCTCTATGCCCACTTGAAATACAAACACCGTAACATGATATGATAGCCAACTGTGAATTGTGCGAATTTACATAAAGTAACAGAAAGCACAAAACAGGCCGTCATATTAATGTGCATTGTAAATGGCATTTTTATGTGTTTTTACACATAAACAATGCTGGCAAGTGGCAGTCCCTGGCTATCAAAAGAGTACCCATTTATTTATATAATATTAAAATCTTTTGTTTAATTTACATTAAATATTAAAACAATTTTTGTTAAAGCAATCAATTAAAAAAATATTACAATACATAATTTTTATTACGAAGAATTTAATGCAAAGAAAGAGAAGCTGTCAAATCAACGTATAAAAATGATGGCCGTTTAAAAGGTCAGGTACATCTGATTTAATATACTGCACAACCTAATAAATAGATGTTAAGATAATTATATATACAACAGTTTAAATACAGAGCTTCAACTCCATTATGGTTGGCAAATTGTGAATGTTTAGTTGTTAACCTTACAATTACCACCTGAGAAGAAATGCCAGGGCTTGCTTTACAAATCCTGACACTTTCACCCCTTGGGTAGCTTGCCTAAGGTGCTGGTATAATTGTCAGTAGTTAGCAGCTATCTGCTCCAGACTTGAACTTGTCTCACTGCGCTCTGCTAAATAATGGACAATTAAATAGACTTTCAATATATAGTGACATCTTCTTTACTGAAAACAATCAGATTTTGGAACTAGTTCTCCAGTTGGCCTGTTAATTTTATCGGACCCTTATGTTGTATGTTCAATCTGATTTTGGTAATATAGTAGTTTGGATAAGTTTATTATTAAGATGAGTTCACAACCATATGAATTTACTGAGAATAAATGTTTTAAATAATATTTTAATGCTCTCTAATGCAAATTGGAAATTTTAATATTGTTGATAATTTTATAATATAAAATAAACAGACTGATCTCATATTACATTGGTTTTATCTACAATTTATCTTCTTTGAGAATGCTAGAAGTCTAAATATTTAGTCATCTTATCAGAATAATGGCAAGAAATTTTGACATGGCTAGTTTGTGTAATATCATAATTATTACCATTTTCAACCATTATCATTTCATTGCAGGATGAAGACAAGTCCAAATCCACCTTCTTTGGGCTCTAACCTCTCTTTTCCACATCATCCCAGCACAATTCATTATTACATCCCATGCATCTCACATGTGGTCTCTTTCTAGGTCTTTTACAATCTTTTGGAATCCAATTTAAGATTTCAACTGTCTATCTACTGTCATCTCTATCAGCAATATGTCCAGCCCAATTTCACATCAGTCTCTTAATTCTGTCAATGATGTCAGTAACACTTGTTTGTTCTCTTACCCATGGACTTTGTTTTCTATCTCTTCTTGCTACTCTTGACACATATATCTCCAAACTTCTTTGAATTGTCTGAAGCTTCTGCATTACTCTCTCTGTTAAGTGTCCAAATCTCAGATTCATAAAAAAAACTTTTTTTTTCCAAACACATATGCCTATTTCCTTTTAGTATTAAGTTGTTTCTACCAAAAGCATTCCAACCAAGTTTAATTCTATGATTAATTTCATCCATTGTTAGTAATAATCTGACCAAGATTTTTGTACTTGTTAACTTCTTCTAATTCACCATTATCAATCTTTATTTTTCTTTTGAGAAAATCCATTAAACACTATTTGAATTTTTTTAACATTTACCTTTAAATCTACTTTCTTACTTTTCATCTGATAACTCTTACAATACTTTCTGGACCTCTCAAGCATTAGTAGCAAAATCAACTACCTCATTTACAAAATCTAGATGACACACAGGCAAAATTCTTCCATACAGTAGCGCCATGTAAAGCAAGCCAGAGTAATTAATGGATGCAGGAAGGTTTGTGTTTTAAGTCTTTATCAAGTGCCTACTCATCCAATACTCCCAGCAGGAAGGTTTGTGGATAAAATCCCTATCTAATACTTACTCATCCAATATCCTCGGACTGATTTCTAGCTTGTGGCTTTCATCAGTGAGGAGCCTTGGGTTTTGCTTCTGTGAAAAACAGCTTTTGTAAGCATAAAGAATGGTGATCATGTGACGTTTGATAGTTTAAAATCTAAATGACTTAAATAATTTCTATTTACTCTTATTTTTTTATTCCCTTAGCTTCCCATTTTAATCCACAAAATACTTCTTGCAGAACTGCTATGAAAAGTTTTGGAGCATATATATAAAAAAATGACTTCATCAATAAAAAATGCCTATTAGAATGGTTTATTGCTAGGGAATTCTTAAAAAGTTCGAACCCTGGAAACGGGAGAGTTGGATCGGATTGCGATTCAAGGATGCCGAGTTCCAGAGTCTGGTATTTTCCCGTTGCACCCAACACACTGTGTTATTTTGTACCAATAACTTTTCCAAACAGAAAGCATTAATAATTATAGAATAATTGATTAGATATAAAAAAAGATTGTGAATTCGGTAATTAAAAATAATTAAACGTGATATCAACGTTATATCATATAGAATTTACTTAGTTCCTATTTGCAAACATTTAACGAATTTATTTTTATCTCATAATTACGGAATGAAATTGCGTGTGTGTGTGCGAGCGTATGCGCAATGGCTTTTTTTTTTTTTTTGCTTTCAAAACTTCCACTTTTTATTTCATTGTAGAATTTTTTTTTGTCTATTTAAAAAATAAACATCATTGGTTGATTCCAAGAATAAATTGTCTTTAAGGTAAACTATTAGATAAACTATAAACCACATGGTGGCTCTGTTTAATAAAAAAAAAAAAAGAAAGAAAAAAGCTTTGTAATGCTATCTTTTAACTCTAAACCACACACACACACACACGCTGTATCGTTGTCATAAATACAACTCTCTAATGCAGGCTTTGGCTAACCAATGGACCAAAACCTATTAGACAGCTAAATACCACTTTCTATAAAACAACCGCTGGCAAAGAATGGCAGTAACTATTAAATAATTTGCATATCTTTTGTCCAGGTCTGGAAGCATATGCAGATAAAGGGTAGACTAACAAAGTCCGAGCCATTCAGCTTTCAGTCATCATATTAAACCACAAGAAACAAGCTTATTAGGATATTAGAACTGCAAAGAATTTGATTATTTTTTTAAATCTTTAAATCCAAGATTAACTGATTCGAACAATAATTCTATGAAACATAAATAATTTATTAGAGTTGGCGCTTAAAAACTTTTTTTTTCATTGTTTTGACACTTTTTGTCAATGTTTTGATTTATTAATAAACAGTTGTTAAAAAGAAACCCCGTACAAATATCCTGAATATATTATTTATATCTGAGTGCGTATTAATAAGTAAATTTAACTTAGTAAGAAAGTGACCGCTTTCCATTTATTTATTTATTAAAAATAACGATTCTGTACTTATATATATAAATTTATAAAAATCAGCCAACAATTAGACAATATCAATAACAATCAACAATCGTATTCTGTTGTCAAGGCAACCTCATTTTAACAATATGTATATATAGATGGAATTAAATTTTATTAAATTAGTATATATTATGCTTAAACATACTTGATAAAGTAAAATATGTATAATCACCTAACTATTAATAAAAAGGGAAAGAATTTTATTATATAAAAAACAAAAAATAGGGAAGACATATAAAGTTATGAGCATTACAAAATGTTATATACCTCATTTCATATACTACTGTGACAATGTATGGTTACCTAGTATATATGATTTTAAAATCACTTAATGAAAATGTAAGGAAATAAAATTTTACAAAACATGGAAGAAATACAATTTTTCTTAATGTAATATGTAAATTTATAATTTTATGATTTATGCATACTTTATGGAAAGAAAGAGAAAATAAATTTGAAGGCCAGATCAGAATTTTAAAAAAACATGATTATTGGTTTCAATAATAATTTAAGTATAAGATATAAACTGCATCAATTGTAGATTATTTTATCTCAGTCACTACTGCACAAAACAATATTCATCCACACATAATACAATTAGCCACATGGAAAGATGTGAAGAATTAAAATGTAATATGACCAAATAAATTGGAAGGCTACTATTTAGTTACCAATTTAATTCACCTAAATCAGATCATCAGCTTCATTTTCAAAATATGATCCCTAAAAATTGCTGCAACCATATTGTTAAACACTAGACAATGAATCTTATACAGTATTTGAGATATAAAGATTAACACATTAATTAAATTTAAAAAGGAGATGTATAATATCGGATGTACCCGACCTTGTAAAGACCATGATCTTTTTTTAATTGGTTGTTTTAAAAATTTGTTTTAAACATTTAATGTAAATTAAACAAAATATTTCAATATTACATAAATAAATTTTCGAATTTTGATAAAGCTAAATTAAAATTTATATTTTTAAACATACCTGTTATATTTGACAGAGTTCCAGAGCATATATATGTTTATTGGAGCGCCCTCTGAATACAAAATTAAAAAGTTTTTTTTCCAATTTTTGAATGATACAACTAATCATAATAATAATACAGTATTGCCACTCAGTGCAAGTCAGAGTAATCAATGGATGCCCATTGATTACACTGGCTTGCACTGAGTGGCGCCACTGTATGGAGAATTTTGCCTGCTTTAATAACAGTTATAAGCAAGCATAAGAAATGGTGATCATGTGATGTTTATTGTTTTATTAATGTCAGAATACAAAAACAACCACCATTGGTGCCATCGTTTTTGTAATATATTTGTTAATTGGTTACTTCATCAATTTGTTTTTAGATTTAATGTAAGTATGTTTATTTATTAAAAATTGCTGAGTATGTCATTCATCTGAACTATATTAGAGGATTGACAGACTATGAAAGTATGGAGCACCTTAATGCCAAATTACAAATCAGCATTTGTGGCTGTTTCTGCAGCTGGCTGGGAATCTTCATCACAAAATATAAACTATCTCTCTGTAGTTAAAAACATATACTGATTTTTCCCCCCAGGATTTTTTATTAATGGTGAATTACTTCCTTTGCATAAATGTAGTGTTTGTGAATTTATCATGTGACATTGGACAAACATTCATACATTCACCAATCAGACAACTGAAAAAATATACATTTAAACAACTTTATAAATTACAAATTTTAGAATTGATTTTTGTGGTAAAATAAAACTGTGCTTGGTAGTAGATTACAGATAGCCCAAAGTGATAGAGGAAAATATAATGATGACCCTTAAATTTTGACAAAAGAAGCTATTTTGTATTCAGATTTTAAAATCTGAATACTTTTGAGTATAAGCTGAAGTATCAAAGGACTATATCTATTATCCTGCATAATTGATGCAATAGTAGAATACCAGAACTGTGGACCTCATGATCCAGCATTATTTCCAGTATTTGAACATCTTAGGAACTTCTGAGCAATAAATCATTGGATTACTATTTTAATCTATCTACCAATCTTCATTGTGATACTTCCCACTGTCACAATCCCCTCATCTTATGGGTTACAATTGTGGTAGAGTTATGAACTTTAGAACTCAAGATCCATGAATTAGAGTTTTCAGCTCCATCACTTTTAAAATTGGAACTGCTTATAGAATCTCAAGCAATAAACTGTGTGATTATTTATTTATCCTCAACTGACCACTTCATATATCACTCCTGTATCATTTATTGGTATATTTTAGGATTAATCCGTGAATGAACTACTGGGTCATAGCTTGTCTCTAGGTCCATCACATGTTATTATCTGGTTTTAGTACTTTATCCCAATTATTTCATTTGGTTTTGGCAGAAAACATGTGCATACACACCCACACAATAAACCAAAGATGATCAAAGCTAAACTGGAAATATATAAATTGATTACTTAAACAAACATTAAAATTTGCTGTTGGCAAAAACACATGCACACACAAACCAAACATGCTCTAAGTTAAACTAGAAATAACATATAAATTAATTACTCAAACTTTAAAATTACAACCAACTAAACCTGCCAATGCTAAATTGACCATATTAGACATCACATTAAAATAAATAAGCATGATCTCTTCAGTTATGATCTTCAGCTGACCACATTCCAATGCAATGAGTAACTCCATTTTCCTTAAATACCAAGTTCACGATTGCTTATAAACATGATGTAGTTTAATGTTAGTACATATTTCAAATTTGTAGCAAATTATTCTAAAGCAGAGATGAGTCAACAATAAATTATAACATTTGAAATTTTAATTACTGAGGAGGCCAGTAGCAGAAACCGGTCTGAAGTCAGGGGTACCAAGGCTTGTTAAGAGTTTGTTTTGCAAGCTCTATACGTAACATTTGTAAATACAAGCTTTATTAAATTAAGTCGTGTGACATCTGACTTGATTTTTTTGTACTTTTATTTTTTGCTATGATGGATTTGGCAATTTTATATTGCTAAAGCTATTAATATATGGTGTATCTGAACTTAGTTCAGTCCCATATGGCTATTTAAGTTAGATAGCTGGATTGGAAGACATATGGATGTCTGAAAATTTCAGAGTTTCTACTTAATAGTTATACATTAGATAAAGTGCTGGGTTTGTCCTGGTATTTTTAATCTAATGATTGAATATCCTAGCACCTACCTTACTAAGAACTTCAGTGCTTATTGCTTAAAAGAAAGACTATTTTTTTGCAAACTTGTATTAAAAAAACAACTAATAAACAACTTCAAATAAATTAGCACAGCTTGTTGAACAATTAAAATATTAATGGAAATAAATTTGGAAAACAAATGTGAGCTATTTAAAAATTGTTTTTCCATGTCAAAAGTTTTATTCATTTTTTTTATTAATATTTTTTGATGTGATTGCTTATCAATTAATTATTTTTTAAATGTTTTATTTAAGCTAGAAAATCAGTTTATTTGCTTGTCCATGTCAAATCTTATAACTAATTTTTAACACACTTCTATCAAATAGATTTCTTTCAAATTTTGCACATATATTAGGTATTAATGACTATGTAATATGGCTCTGAAATGGCTCAGGTTTGTCCCACCAGTTGTCAGGCTAAGAGGGTTGCTGGGATGGATTTCAAAATGCATATCAGAAGCTTTCAATGATGCACACTAGATGGCACTATTTTTTAAAATATACTTTCATTGAATGTTTATTAAAAACATTTACAACTAATTAAAATAGAGAGAAAAGCAAATGAAGAATGAAATTTTAATTTCTCTTGATTGTTTAATTAAAATTTGCTTTTTAAAAATGTTGGCTTTGCAAACAAAAAATATTGTAAATGATTTTTTTAAAGTGTAAAAACTTCAGTTTAGAAAGTAGGAATACAATGACTTTTTTAAAATTTAAATTTAATTATGAATAGTTGCAAAATATCTGCTGCAAAATATCTAATAACTAAGAAGTGATATATATATAATATTTTGTAAAAACACTTTAATTAATTTGAGGTGTAATACAATAAAATTGAAAAAAAAAAATTTTCCTACAATTTAGGGTTGATACATCTAATTATAAATAAAAGTGGGTGTGTCCATAAATTAAACAATTCAATCATTAATATTATAACTAGTGATTAAGTTAATTAATTTAGAGGCCTCCCTCCTTCACTTTTATTTTAAGTTAAATATACCTATTCAGTTTTTGATGATTTTAAGTGCATTATTCCTCGATTTAAATAAAAGTGTTTATTAATAAAATAATTTTCATATATATTATTATTTATTGTTTTTGTTACAGAAGTTATTTTTACATTTTGATAGAAATAACTTAATACTATAAATAAATATGCTTGTGTTGGAAAAGAAAGATTTTTAATAAATGTGTTTTATCAATTCTTACTTATGGGTGTAAGACTTGGACTCTTAAAAGAAGAGTAATACAGAGACTTCAGATCATTCAAAGAAGTATGGAGAGATACATGTTAGGAGTAACAAGAGAGATCGAAAATGCAATATATGAATAAGAGAATAAACAAAGTGTTACTGACACCATTGAATGAATTAAAAGACTGAAGTGGAATTGTGCTGGACACATTGCTAGAAGAGATGATAATAAATGGATAGTTAAAATTTTAAACTGTATTCCAAGAGATTGTAAAAGACCCAGAAAGAGACCACATGTGAGATGGATGGATGAAATAAAAAAGTTTGCAGTGGTGATGTGGAGAAGAGAGGGTAGATATCAGAGAAGATGGATTGAACTTGGAGAAACTTTCATTCTGCAGTGGATTGATAATGGTTGGCAGTGGTGATGTTTAATTCATCTACAAACTTTAAGAAATTATTATATATATTAATTAACTTTAGTTTTGAAAAAGAAAAAGCAGTTTATGAAGGTATCCGCCCCCTCTTATTAAATCAATTCTTTTTCTACTATGTTTTACTTCTTCTCATAGCAAGTAAAAGAGTTACTTCATTTTTCTTTTACAATTCCTCATTACTAATAATGAAATTTATTAATAATAAAACACGCATGCGTCCCTATAAACCCATAAAGTATTATTTTATTAGTTAATTCATAACTGCATTTCACTATTAATTAATAAAGTCTTAAGTTACTAGAATTAGTTAATTTTAAATAGAAACTAATCATTATTTAAATACATAATTATTATTATTTATAATAAATATTATTTAATATATAATTATTATTATTATTTAATTATTTAAATATATATTACTCATTTAAGCAAAACTATGAGACTGGTTTGAACTCACTATGTAATAGAGATGACTGTACGCTAAAAATTAAAATTTTTTAAATAAACTTAACTAAGTTATCATTACTAATTCATATTAGTTTCACTCTATCAACCATTATATAAAATTACACAATTTTGCATCATGGGTAAAACACTGTCTTAAAGTCTCAGCTCCATATCTGCATCAAAAGATGGGGAAATGATTTTTAAAAGGTCAAACTCGATTTCAGATTCAAATTAAAAAGCTTGTGGCTTTTTGCAAGCTTATATATTGGTAATACATCAATAGATCATAAACTTCCAATAAATGCCATTATTAATAGTTTGTGATTTCTAATAATAATAGTGGACACATTAATGTCTACATTTTTTTTAAAATCTATCTTTTTAAAACGTAAGAAAAATTATTATTAGCCAGCGTAACATGTTGGTCAAACTGATTGTAATTTAAAGCCTCTCACAGGAGATAACAATTTAAGAGATTTTCTATGACAATTTTTTTTAAATCATTACCATAGATGTTAAATGTACCACAAGCTTTCAAACTTAGGATCACAGATTAACTATTATCAACCAACTAACAATCTATATATAAATATGATATACAAACTGCTTATTATTAAACACAATGCAATTGCTTTTGCTTTCTTACTGTAAATCAGGAATTCTCAATGGGAGCAAAACTGCCCCCTTAGGGGCAAAAATTAAACTTTGGGGGCCAAAAAATATCAGGATTACAATCAGGGATTCTTCAAGCACAGGGATATGATTGGATAAAGAGACTAAATATAAAGTATTTTCTTGTTTAAAATTTCATGGGGTGAGTAAGAAATTATTTTGACTTTAAGGGGGGGGGGCAATAGTAAAAAAAAGATTGAGAAACACTGCTGTAAATTGAAATTATTTTACCAGATGCACTGATATGACATCAATATCAGTTGCAATCAAATAAAAATGAAACAAATAAAATAAGCATATGGATTGCTAACATAATGGACACTCTGAAATCTATTTTTTAGGATACTTTATTAAGTGGGGAGGGGGTTCAATCATTTTTTTGGCTTGGACTGATCCATTTCATGAATGAGGAGGTAGTAGCAGTTATTTTTGAAAGTAATAATTTTTTTTTTTAAGTAATGGATGTAAATTTGTGGCATTTGCTATAGAAGATCTTTTTATAAAGAGTGAGTGTGAGAAGGAATAGGATGGTGTTTAATATATTCTGGTACTGTTCAAAATCAGCATTTGACAATAGGGTTTTTTTTTTTTTTTTAAAAATCATCATCCATTATACTGGCACATTTTATTAAATATCTATATGCTTTTATCAATTAAATATATATCATAAAAAGTATTATATATGCTATAAGTTAATATATGCCAACTCTAATTATATGTTTAAAAATACAACTATAAAAACTGCCCTATTTCCTCATTCTGCACCTCGCATTTACCGCTATGAATATGAGGCAAATGGCCTTGAAAGCACTTAGCGTATAGTAATTTTTGAATCTGCATAACTTCTCCTTCAAGTGTTTCATACACTTTTTAATTTGTATACTATCTTATACATGTAATTGAAGGGATTTGAAGTCATGATTTTTCAGTCTATTTGTTCTCCACTGCATCTCAAGCAACCGATGCACATGATCACTCACCTTCAAAAAAGATACATGATCCTCATCATATATATTTCATCCAGAAGCAGCACTCATCAGTTGGTTCAGATCATAATCTCCTATACATATATATACAATCAGTGCTCAGTTTATATTAAGATAGCAGTTCCTCAAACTTTAATAGACAAGCTTCAATTTCTCACTCTTCCAACTATTAAACCATCCATTTTATTGAAAAACCAACAATGGTACATTCAAAGCGCTTATTGGATTTGATATTGTAATTATGCCCATGTAGATAGATATTATGTCAATCTAAGCCCTCATATTGTCAGATCATTATGTATCCATATATATATATATGTGTGACATAATCACAGCACTTGCATTTGGCAACACTACACTTATTAGTTATTCCATTTGCTTTCTAAGTGAAGTGTTGCCATGGCAATGTATTGCTGATATTCTATTGGTTTGTTTAATCCTGCAGAGATCATTGTTAAAAAATTGCAACATAGATTATTTGTAATCAAGAAATACTTTCATTATTAGTACATGTTGAAATGTGGAAAAAAAAAAACATTGCAAATTTGCACTTTTTATATTTATTTTCAATTACATTTGGAAATTTTTAGAATGTAAACAATAATATTTTTTTTTAAATAATGGAAGCATGGATATTGTTAAACAATACAAAAAGGAAAAAATAATATTGGTTGATTAGAATTTTTAATAGTTGACTTATCACATATGATATTGCTACATTCAAGACATAAATACTTTTCATAATTATACTAATATTGACTTTGATAGTTTGTGGTATATTTCAGATACAATTTGCTATTGAATATCAGATACTCTTGAGGAGGAAAAAATGCTTTTAGCTTTATTGTTTGGAAATTCATAAGAAGTTTGAGCACCAGAAATAATCTTGGAACCTTCCAATCCCAAGGTGAATGTTTTACTAACTGTGTCAAACCTTGCAGGGATGTAGAAACTCTTAGGAAACTTATTATAACCAAACTGACAGCTTAAACATTATGGTCTTAACATTAGTTATGAAGGTAAAGCTAGTCATGTTCTTGGAATCTATGCATCTGATATATATAATAAAATTTAAGAAAAGATTTGGATCTTTCGAATCAGTTGCCCAAAGAACAAAGTGTGAAACACAAGGATTGTAATATGATAACCATCTAAGTGCTAGTACTTATTTTTATTATATATATATCATTAAAATCAGTCAACACTTAGACAATCACAATATCAATAACAATCAACAATCTCAAACTGTTGTCAAGGCAACCTTCTTTTAACAATATATATATATATATATATATATATATATATATATATATATATATATATATATTTATTGAGTCTTTAAAGCTTATGCAAGATAATATAGTTTTTTTTTTTAAAAAAATACTATATATAAGATGTTTAAAAGTTGATCAATGAATCTTTCTATGGGTACACATTTTCCTGAATTTGTTTTATCCACATGTGAGGGCAATATCTTTGGAATTTTATAATTTAAAAGATATCAGAATTTACACATTATACTGTTGGTGATAAGAAACTACCTTCTTTAAATATTAAATAATTAAAATTAGATAATTGAAAATCAACAAAAATAAGGTATTAACTATGTAGAAGTTCGTCAAGCGTTGTTAGCCGAGAGGTCACTGCACCCACCTTGCAAGCAAGTAGTTGGTTGCAGATGGGTGTGGGTTCACATCCCGGCTGAGGCTATGACATATAGGAACTATGTAGAAGTATACATTATTAGATCTGATAACTTGTTAAACTATAAATTATTAATTAAGCAGAATATATGCATTATAAAATGAATGTTTCAGTTGTGCAAAGAATGTTTGGTCTGCAATCGGTTTTGTTCTATAATGATAGGTTTGTTATTCATCATCATTTTCAAGTATTGCTGATTCACTTTCTAATCACTAGCATCTACATAATACATCAGCAAACTTCCTTATTTCATCCATCCATCTAACATGTGGTTTCTTTTTAGGTCTTCTACAATCTCTTGGGAACCAGTTTAAAATTTCAACTACCCAGCTATTATTATTTCTTCTAGCACTATGTCCACACCAGATCCAATTCAGTATGTTAATAATTCTTTCAATGTTAACAGTAAGATCTATTTGTTCACTCAATCCATGCATTTCATTTTCAATCTCTTCTTGACATTCCTAACATGCATTTCTTATTTCATTGAGTGGTCTGAAGTCTCTGTTACAGAATATTGTGAATTTTACACAAGAGTTTAGTAATTTGATTATGATTATCTTGTATACTTCTGTTCAAAAAACAACAATAATGAAACATTAATTTAATGTAGCAATAAGGTTGACCCAGCTCAATTATTTATATAATAGGGTCAAGAAAACTAATGAATACTCTTCTGTGTTCATAGAGCATGAACAGCAACCAGGCTATATATTCGACCTATCTAGGGCGGACATCATTTGCATTGAAAGGAAGGATAAAAAACTAAAGATCAAGGAAGCTTGGATTATAGTCAAGGATGAATTTGCCACAAACAAAAAAAATACCACAATCTACCTTTCCAAAAAATAGGCTCCCTGAAAAACTTTAAATATATTTGAATAACAATAATTTAAAATAATTAAATAAAAAAATAGCTATCAAGTATACATAAAGACTATCTATAATACAACCCAAAAGAGCTATGAATATGACGAATGTTCATTGAAAGCTTACTATGTATGAATAAAAGCTAAAAATTATAAACATAAGCCTTGTTTTTTTTTTCGTATGTCAAATGCGTTGACTGGGAAGCGAACCCAGGCCAGCTGCTTGGAATGCAACTATGCTAACCACTAGGCCACCAACGCTTGACTATGCTTTCCTTTTCTTGTGTTAAATGTCCGAATATTTAGTTAGTTAAGAAGATGTCAAGAATAAAAATTCCTTATATTTCAAATGCTCAAATTTATTTTAGCACTTTATGCTGTTTTTTATGCAATAAATTGGTTAATAATTAAAAAATATTGAGGCCAAAACCTCAAAAAATAGTATAATTTATCGAATTATGGGCAAATATAGAGCTTTATATATCGAAAACTGCAATATCGGAAGAAATTAAAAGAAACATCAATTCATTGGTGGTCGAGAGGTCAGCGACAGCTGCTTTACAAGCAGTTATGCCGGGTTAGCGGGTTCGCTTCCCGGCTGATGCTATGACACATGGGGGTAAAATGGGGGTAAAAAAAAACATCAATTACTATGAAAACATATGAAAAATAAAAAATATAATTCCCTAATTGTTTTTTTTTCAGACAACGAAAGTGCATATAAATTTATGTATGATTTTGGTTTCAGTAATACTACGATCCCCCCCCCCCCAAAAAAAAAGAGGAAACCATGTGCGAAAAATTAAAAGAGACCCTGTCATGAATAGATAATTAAAATCTCTAATTCATAGCCAGTTTATAAACATTAAAATTTACGGTCCTCTGGAATCACGTGACTGTTTCAGCTACGTTTCTTAATTTTTTTAACAAATTGAGAACGATAGTAAAAATGCTTCAATAATGCTGCAATAGTAATATTGTTATTATTCAAATGATTTATTTATATACTGTTGCACACACGCGCGCATCTATATTTAATTCACTACACTAGAATCTTCGGTTTTACTTGTATAAATCTCATATATATATATTACTGATGACGCTAATTTATAGATTAATACCACTTCTTTCCTGAATATAAACTTTAGTAACCAATAATCCTTGATTATGATCCTATCAATGTGTATATACAGATGACTATCGCATAAACACGCACGCACACACACTTCAACATACATATATATTTTACTTATAGCTTTTAATGTAGTCACTTGCATATTTCCTATGTTTATTATCCAAGTTCATTCACGTGAAAGTTGAAGATTTTTTTCAAATAGTAGAGAATTTCCAAGCCTATTTAAGGCTTCTTTTAGAGGTAACTGGCCCTTGACCAACTCACTCAACAATCATACCGGTTAGTAAATAGATATTCACCTACTATTAATTAAAGATATATAAAACAGTAAAAACATTCATCTGGTAACTGAATAACTTGGGTAAATATTAGTTTCTCTTACAAATTTTTCTATGGAGAGATTTTGAAAAATATTGATCTTACAGGTAAACGAATTTAAAGATGTGTGTGTGTGTAATAATTAGCAATTTTGAAGCAGAATGTATTTAATCAATCTGATTTTCATAATTTTGTTAGCTCTTATCATTTTTACTGCATTTTTCTACACTGCACATTCTCCAAGTTGTGTATTATTTTATTGACTGTATAACACTTTGAGAAATGGCGAATATTACACACACATGCACCCCATGGGTGAAGAATATTTGTGAATGACCTGAAGCTTTTAGTTGAGACTAAAATTTGATATCTGTTTCTTTACATACCTTTCTGCAGTAATACCCATTAATTATTATATAGACACACACACACATATATATAATGAAGAATGTTTTCAGGAGTAACTGTTGGTAATATATTAATTTTTCTCATGTGTCATAGCATCGGCTGGGAAGCAAACCCGTTAAACCCAGGACAACTGCTTGTAAGGCGGCTGTGCTGCCCTCTTGACCACCAACGCTTGACAATATATTAATTTTATTCTATTAAACACAGTTACTCCTGAAAACATGCTTCATAAAACATCTTTCACCCATGACAACATTCATTTCAACATATATATATGAAAAACAAAAAACAAGTTAAAAACTTGCTAACGCTTGTATTTATGTCAACAGATGGCGTTCTACCAAAAACACCGTCAAGCGTATGTTTACATAAACGTCAGAGCAAGCATTCACTATCTCTAACTTTAATTCCACTTTCAGATCATGATTTCAAGCTATTTGTTATCATCAAATATATATATATATAATGACGTTGTTTAGTGTATCTATTATATATCTAATTTAAAATCATTTTTCAGAATATCTGTCATTCTTAATAGATATTTTAGTGATACAATCTTGATATAGTTTTATTTTTATATTGGACTATTTCCATCGTCTAATGCATATTGAATGTCTTTAGAAAAATTTAATTTTATTTAAATATTCCAAATACATTCAACTGTTAGTAATAGCACACCAAACAGGCTAGTATATGCACAATGTTTTGAAAGGTATTATTCTCCCCTCTTCTTCAGGTGTTGCTGAGCGGACCAGTGACAGTACTAGCACAGGATTCGAACCTGCTTCCTTAGATTCTTGATTATTGAATTTTAAGGTAATGCTCTAACCAACTGAGCCATCCTGCTAAAGGCAACACTGTAGAAAAAGTGGAGAAATCAGCAAGAATCTCATAGATAAGTATATGAAATTTCTACTGACTGTTGCTTTTGGCAGGATGGTTCAGTTGGTTAGAGGGTTACCTTAAAATTCAATAATCAAAAATCTAAGGATCCAGGTTTGAAACCCATGCTAGTACTGTCACTGGTCAGGCCAGAAACATCTGAAGATGAGGGGAGAATATACCTCTCAAAACATTGTGCATATACTACCCTGTTTGATGTGCTTTTACTAACAATTGAATGCATTTGGAATATTTAAATAAAGTAAAGACATTCAATACATATATTAGATGATGGAAAGTCCAATATAAAAATACAACTAGAACACATCATCACAAACCTTCAGGAAAACAATCATCATATACACTATTAAAAATAGCTATCACAACTAAACTATCTAAAACTCCATTCTTATTTAACAGAATTAGTAATTGTTATAGTAATTAATTCCAGATTTTTTATATCAAATATTATGTACAGTAAACTCTTGATCTATCATTTTTCAAGAGAGTAGAGAAAATAAATGAAGAAAAATGATAATAGCTGAAACTTATTAAAAATAATAAATATAAAGATTTTATTGACTATTGAATGAAATACACAAAAAATGCGATTTAGAGTTTAAAATTCAAAACATTCCATGCTATTGTTTTCCAAAAGTGTGTGAATGTATGTGTATAATTTTAATATCACAATAATTACATATAATATATAGGGTATATGAGCACAGACTTTCACACGACCACCACTCACCATTCTATCTCATATCACTGATACACTTGAATACATATATGCCGAAAAGATAAATAATCACCCATATACATATTTCATGCTAAACCAGCAATCATCAGTTGGTCCAGATTACCATCTCTACAAATACATGCTATAAGAGCTCAGATATATATTAAGATAGACTATCCTCATAGTTTAATGGACAGGCTTCAATCTATTCCACACTCCAACTCTTCAACCATCCATCCAATTAAAAATCTGATGATGGAATGCTCAAAGGACACCCTGAGGCTGAGATTATTGTCACACCCATGTTGACCTAAAGTCAGTCTAACCCCTCATGTACATGACATAATCCATTTAATACATATACAAGGGATGAACAGACACTCTACTATGTAATACTGAAATACAGGCTTATTATATACCTGTATCAATATATGTAATATATAGGGTATATGAGCACAGACTTTCATACGACCCACCACTGACCACCCTATCTCATATTACTGATACACTTGAATGCATATATGTCAAAAAGATAAATAATCACCATATACATATTTCATGCTAAACCAGCAATCATTAGTTGGTCCAGATTATACCCTATATATTACATATATTGATACAGGTATATAATAAACCTGTATTTCAGTTAATAATTACATATGTTTAAAAATCAGAGTTAATATTAGTTATAGGTTTTTTATTTAAAATCTTTTAGACACTTCTTTTACTTTAAACAGTAGTAATGATAAGTGTTTATACTTCTCTTTAATGAGTTGTAATATGCATTGGGTGAGCTGAAACGCAGTGATAGAGAAGCTGGTAAAATTAATGATCCAATGGCTGAGCACTTTTGAGAAGTTATTGTGTTCTCATAATCATAGCAAGATCAGAATATAAAAAAAGAGATTGAAGGGATATATATCTGGCTGATGGTATTCAAATTTATGTAAATTAGAAGATACATTTTTTTGGAGAATAAAAAACACGATTCTTTACAGTTTATAATGTTGGCACTGTTGATTATATACTAAGCCTCTCTAATTTTATGCTTTGAGTCAATTCTTTCAATGTACTGTATTACAGCTGAAGTAGGATTAAATGGGTGTTCTGCTATCTTCTAGTGTTCTAGAAAGATGGAGCTATATCATATGCTCTTTTATATAAATATTCATGTTGTGAAAGGTATGTAGATAGGAATGTTCAAGATTCTCCATGATATGTAGATTGACATTCATTATGGAAGTATTTAATTTTATACACAGTCAAGGGATGATGTTGTGTTTTGAGTTTATTATTGGAATTATTGATTAGTCTGTTGTTTGAGGGAGAAGGGCAAAAACCTAGACAAAATATTGGGAAGATTTTGTTAAATGTTTTTGTTAGTTTGGGGATGTATGGCAAAAGTAGCCACAGTCTATCATTGTTGGGGTGGGAGATTTAAATTTAGCTTGCAGTAGAATTGTCTGACTTTTCTTGTTAGGTGGCTGTGTTTGAATCCGATTGATGTTAAATCTATATATAGTTTTATATTTGCTTTGTGGGAGGATTCATGTTTGCATAGTAGATGATTATGATATAGGAAAGAGGATAGACCTGCTAGTGTGTGAGAATGAGGGGAAGTTGAATTGGGATGTGTGAGTCCATGAACTTTGAGAGGACATGATGCACATTAAGTATCTAGATGACATAGGTTTCTCTGTAGGAGTATGTCTAAGTATTTTAGAGTTGGACACAAGACTTCATTCAATGGTTACAAGTAAGGCTGAACACATCTGGAGGTTTACTTTGATGTTGTGGATTGAGGGCTTTAGTCTAGCTATAAAGTTATCATCTATATAGCACGTGTAGATGAGGTCAGGGCTATGTGTGAAGTGTAGTGAAAGAATTATGTCTTTGAAGTGGTTTAAGCATAGTCTACCCCTCAGTGGCATTAAATCTAGTTCTATACTTGAATCACTTCAAAGACATAATTCTTCCACCACCCTTCACATACAACCCAAATCTTAGTGCACATGCTATGTCTTTATAACTGGACCAGATCCCTCAATCCACAAGCAAACCTCCAGATGTATCAAACCTCTCGAAGTTTGCAAGTTATGCACACCCCAAATCAACTTCCCCTCATTCTTACAAACTATCAGGTCTATCCTTTCCTATATCATAATCATCTACTATGCAAACATAAATCCTCCAACAAAGCAAATATAGAATGATATTTAAAAAAATTTAACATCCATCAGATTAAAATACAGCCACCTAATAAGAAAAGTCAACAATTTTACCGCAAACTAAATCCACCCACTCAACCCCAATAATGACAGATTGTAGCTACTTCTACCATACATCCCCACACTAACAAAAAAACTTTCTCCCCAATATTTCATCTAAGTTTTTACACTCCTCTCTCAACCAATAGATTAAATAACAATTCCAAGGATAAACTTGAATCCAATCTCATCCTGAGCACTGTGTATAAAATTAAATGCCCCCCAAATAGATGTCAATAAATATTTATGTTGGGGAATCTCAAACATCCCTATTTACATGCCTTTTACATCATCAACATTTATATAGCATCTGACAAGCCAGAGTATAGTACCATCTTCCTAGAACACCAGAAGGCAATAGAATACCCATTTAATTCTAGTTCAATTGTAATATAATACATTGAAAGAAATGACTTCAAATCATAACATTAGAGAGGCTTGGTATATAACAAGCAAGATCAACACTATAAACTGTAAAGAATCATGCTTCTCCCTCTCAAAAAAATGGACACTATAATTTACTTAAATTTATAAATCATTAGCTGTATATATATATCCCTCAATTCTCTTTTTTCACATCGTGATGAAGCTATGATTAAGAGAACACAATAAGTTCTTGAGAGTTTTCAGCCACTGTTTCATTACTTTTCTCAGCTTATCTATTGCTGTATTTCAACTCACTCAAAACATATTAAACAGTAGTAATAATTCTGAGTTCATCAGGAAAAAAATTGTCTTATACTAATTTACAGCAATGATCATAGATGGGGAAGTTTTTGTTTTTATAATAAGTAAATTTCAATTATCTTTTTTGGGGGAAGATTATAGTGTATGTTTGCATCAGTATTGTGATTTGCCAATGATAAATTTGAAAAAAGACAGTTTGAAAATTAACAGATCTTTATAATAATAACATGTTCTCTAATAGTGATGTTGGAACAAAAGATATCAAATGATGAAATCTGAAAAATTACATGCATAAATGATGGATTAAGATGTGTGGTCTTCTAACTATTTTAATATCTTTAACCTAAACTTGGATTTATATATATCAAATTAAAATATATATCTATCTTTAACCCTAAACTTGCATTCATATGTACCAAATTAAAATTTATATATATATAATAATCAAAATACTCTGGAATAAATTTAATATAACAATATTAAAAAAATAATAATAGCTATAGCTAGCTTACTGCAGTGTATACCATCCTCAGTAGCATTTAATAATTATATGCTACTCATTGACTCTAGATATTATTGATTTTTTTTTTACATTAGTATAATGAATATTGTACAGTTTATTCCACAGTATTTTGATTATATATAAATATAATAAACGTAATATAATGAGTTCACTGAATGAGATAATTTATTCATCAAGTCAAGTATTTATTCTAATTTAAATTTCATTAACTAATTTAATTTAGCTATTCCAATATATATTTTTTTCTAGATAAGACAAATTATTTTTATTTATTTTTTTCAATTGATAAACAAAAGAAAATGAGCAAAAACAGTATTATAAACACATTTAATTCCCTTCTTTTCTTCCAAAGCCTAAGCTTGTGGTTAAGACCTGTAGAGGTCCTTACTTTCACATTTTCAAGCGCACATGCTTAAAGATTTATTGTCTTAGTAAATATTAAAGCAGTTTTAATTATTCTTTAAAAAATCACTTTAGATGTTGATTAAAACATACATAAAAATTCAAAATATTAATCCTTCATAATCTCTTATTAATAATTTTATATCTGGAAAACAATATTTTTTAATAAGAAGTAATGATTATGTAATCAAAATCCTTCATTAATAATGTCATAACTGGCCAAAAAACTAATCAATATTAACTTAAATAAATATTCACTGTTTGTGACCATATATATGTATATGTATATGTATATATATATAACTCAGACTTTTAAGCTCCCCATATCTATCCACTCCATTTTTTACAGCTGATACACATGACCTCATACATGTGAAATGAATCTCCAAATATGTATTTTGTGCTAAACCAGCATGCATCATTTGGCTCAGATCACCATCTTTCATACATATATACAATCAATGCTCAGTTTATATTAAGATAGCAATTCTTCATACTTTAATGTATAAGCTTCAATCTTCTCCACTCTCCAACTTTTTAGCCATCCATATCATTGAAAATCCGAGGATGGAATATTGAAAACCCTTATTGTTGCCAATATTATTATCATACCATTTTGACTTTAAGTCATTCAGACCCCTCACATAGAGAACCTCAATAGGTTCATTTAAATATACAGAAGAGGAATAGCTATGGGAGCTTGAAAGTCTAAGTTCAAATCCCTTCTAATTATATTTAAGTTTAGTATAGATAATATACATGTATTTAAATAATATATATATATATATATATATATATAATGTATACCATGTACCTTACTTGTAAAAATGCAAAGAGTAGTTTAAACTTATTGAATTGATCACTCTACTATCAAATCAGGCAGATTATAATTTTACTTACCTTAGTTTGCCTTTCTAACCACGTCAGTACAATAATACCTGTGTTATTTCAAGCCAGGTACTATCTCATATAATTATCACCTTTTTCTTTCTTCTCACCATTTATAGCAATTATCTATTTCTGATCTGTTGTTGTTTATTTAAATGTTCTAGTTTTAATTAATGCTAATCTTAAAAGAATGTTCTCAATCCTTTAATTAGCCTAAAATAAAACTAAAAGGAATAGAACCAGCTCACTGGTATGTCTTCAAGATTACAGAATAGTAATTTACAACACACTAATCCAAACTGATTTAATTGCTCTTCTAAATTAGTGCAACCAAGAACACGTTTTTTAACTTTAAGAAGAAAATTGATTTTAATCTCATGTGACTACTTCTATTCCTAACTTATTTTCAAAGTAAAACTTAGGCATATTCTGTTTCTTAATACACAGCTTGATTCAACTTAAATTTACTTCTGATACTTTTTGACTTTATTGATACTTTTGTTAAATAACAATCCATGACATAATATATGCATAATATGGGTAACTGCCCTGAAAATATAGGTAATAAATCAGAAGTAAATTTTAGTAATATCTAGCCCAGATTCCAACATACCTGATAAGACTATTGTATTGTAAACATATGCAATATAAGAGTTCTGTCTATTTCTTTCATATTTGCTAGTGATTAACGATTTAAAAAGTTTGAATCAACATTAAAGAACACTAAAATTCATTCCTCACTTTATGAATATATATATAATAACAATAAAAATAATAAATATAATGGTAATTAACTATTATATACAGTCTTTAAATCTGTAGAAGTACTTTTGGTTAATTCCTTAACCCTCCTCAACTGCTGATAAATTTTAAGGCAGTTGAGGAGGATTAAGGAATTAACCGAAAGTACTTCTGCAGATTTAAAGACTGGGTATAATAATTAATTACCATTATATTTATTATTTTTATTGTTATTACAATAGGTTTTTAATATGGACATTTTATTTGTATTATATATATATATGTACATAGTGTTATTATCTCTATGGTTAACTTTAAGAATATACAATATGGTGTTACTTCTATTTTCTCCAGATTGCAATAGAATGAATATTAAAATGACTTATATCCATGCTTAAATGATAGTGATTCGCACATCTTCCATGCTAATAACCAGGGTTCAAACCCAGATGAAATTGTAGATTTTATTTAGATAGCTGAAGATTTTTAAGCAATATTAATTCTCCCTTCCCCAATACTGTGCCTTTAGAAGACAAAGCTAGCAAGCCAATTAATAATCACTAAGTGAAATATTTAGGTACTATTACATAAATGATAAAAGAAAAATAGATAACTCATAAATCCTTCTCACCTGCGTTTCATTAGCCAGGAGAGTATAGATTGATACTGGAAATATCTTTGTTCAACTGACCATCTTTATATTCATGAATGTTTGTAAATTATAAGCCCATTATTTCAGTTGACAAATTATAAACAAGTTAAACAAAGCGGTGACGTAACCCATTACATCTTAAACATAAAAATTTTTAAATTACAAAATTTGATATATAATTTTAAATTATTTTAAAGAATACAAATATCTGCTGTTAAGTTAGTTAGACATTAATGAATAAATAAATTAGCTAGATATAAATGTAGGGATAAAAATTCACGAAATACAAGGGGGAAAGGCAAAACTACGGAAAGAATCAGATTTTAAATTAGATGAAAAATGAAAGCGATACAAATGGAGAAATGATTACGTCCTGATATATTATAAACAGACAGATAATAAATTAACAAAAATTAAAAAAAATAAATTCTATATTTTATATAAAATAATCAGTTTAATTTACTTATTCAAGATTTGTTTTGATTTGTTAAGATTTAATTACTAATGTTACTGAGTAGAGGCGCTTTGACCAGATTTCAAGACTAGCGATCGCTTTGACCAATTTCTAAAGAAACTAAATCAATAACACCAACTAAAGATTTAAACCGAAAATGCTTAATTCACCAAATCTTTTAATGATCTGCTATTAAGTCAGAATAATTGATTTGCTTAAATCTCTCAAGCAATAAATAAAATAATCATTGCTCTGAAATAGAAGTTGGAAATAATTATTAGTTGGATGATCAAAATTCCAAAACGTACAAACATATATATGTATGCTATTTCAAATAAAATACCCATGTCCACGATTTGGAGTTCAAACTTTGATAAATAGGTGTGCATCTTCCAAGCAAGTTCAGAAATTTTTTTCAGTGCCTGATTAGCTAACCAATAAAATAAACAGTCTAATGACGTCAATGCTTGAGATTTCGTAAGAAGTTTGACCAACGGAAGAGTCATATCGGAAGACATTTTGTTCTAGAGTCTACACAACACACTGCACTAATCCATTCAGGGCTACAAAAAAGATGGTCCCAGATTTGTCTTCTATAAAAAAAAATTTAAAAAGGAACTCTAAGTTTTGTCTTACAACTGGATATTGCAGGCACCACTTCTCAAAAAGCAACCAACATTGGACATTTGTTGGTAAATTAGTATTCTGCCATTTCTAGGAAAAGGGTAAATAATCACGAAACTGTTACCACTTGGTAACTGTCTAGACTTAGTGAGTGTATATTTTCTAGATTTATCAATATTTTCGGAGAAGTGCTGGAAAACATTAGTCCTGAGGTAAACCATTTATGATTGTTTCTTTATTTTTATGAATAATCGTAAAAAATGAACAACATTCTTAGACATTATAAAAATATATATGACTTATAAGCCAATCTTGAAATCAAGTATAATTTTTAAGTATTCATTCTAAAGAAGTGGATTGACAGCGATGCTTAGCCAACGCTTTACAGGGATCTTAAATCTAACATATCACTTGATCCTTTCCAAATATTATCCTCTAACACCATAAATGAAAGTTGGAGTAATTAATGGTTACTAGGTGGCACTGCAGTTTATCAATTCACAACCTCAGACCTGTTTTTGGCTTTTGTCTTTATTGAAATTTGGGATTCAAATGCTGGAAACAATGCAGTTAAGCTAGAGTAATATAGGGAGCATATCAATAACTCTAACAAACTTCTCTTAATAAGTGTTGAAGAGAAAGCATATAAAATCTCTATCTAGAATTATTCCCATCTTCAGACTGATCAGTTTTGAGCTTTTGGCTCATGTCAGACACTAGATAGATTATTAAGTTAGAGTAATAGATGAGATGAAAAAGATATCTTGTTTACAAAAATGTTACACTTCAGAACTACTAAGCTTGTGTTCATTATAAAACAATAAAGCAATTTATATCACAGTGTATCATTGCAAGGCATCTAGAGATATTAATGTCACAATTGTGCAACAATTTTAGAATATTTCTATATAACCCTAAAATCACTTTATAACATGGTGTTATTTTTATATCTCGAATTTTAATGATGATGATAATATTAATTATGTTCAATATCATCATCATCAATCATTATAAATCCACTGCAGGATGAAGGTCTCTCCAAGTTCAATCCATTTTTCTCCGATCTTTAGCTTCTCTTCTCCACATCATCCCTGCACACTTTCTTATTTCATCCATCCATCTCACATGTGGTCTCTTTCTGGGTCTTTTACAATCTCTTGGAATCCAGTTTAAGATTTCAATTGTCCATCTATTATCATCTCTTCTAGCAATATGTCCAGCCCAACTCCACTCCAGTCATTTAATTTTTTCAATGAGGTCAGTAACACCTGTTTGTTCTCTTACCCATACATTGTGTTTTCAACCTCTTCTTGTTACCCCCAACATGCATCTCTCCATAATTCTTTGAGTGGTCTGAAGTCTATGTATTGCTCTTCTATTAAGTCTCAGATCCATAAGTAAGAACTGGTAAAATACATTCGTTAAAAACCTTTTTTTTTTTTTCAAACACTTACTTTTAGTATGAAATTATTTCTACCAAAAGCACTCCAACCAAGTCTAATTCTATGATTAATTTTATACATTATGTTTCCATCTATTTTAATAATCTGACCAAGGTATTTGTAACTGTTAACTTATTCTAATTCATCATAATCAATCTTTATTTTCATATTTTGAGCAAATCGATTAAACATTACTTTAGTCTTTTTAACCATTTATCAATATACAACAAACTATTTTAAAATGCACTTTATAAATTGCTTTTACATTATAGATATCATAAAGGAAATTTAAATTTAAAAAAGACATTTGGGACCAAAAGCAACAAGTTATTAATATATGTTGGACATTTTGAATAACAATGGGGTAAAATCAGATAATCAGATAATTAATAAAAATATATTAAAATGTGAAAAAGATGTGGATATTATTGAATTACTCAAAAGCTCACAATAAATATGGATCAATTATATCTGGCATACTTTGTGTGATTGTTAGCTTAGCATACAGTATCTGCCTACTATGTTATGATTGTGGGTTTATATTCAGTCATATAAACCTTGAAATTTTCTTCAAATTACATGATTTAAAAATTTTTCTTACATAGATATCTTATCACCATTTAACAGGCTATTCAGTACTAGTTAGTAAATAGGAATTTAAATATTTTATTTGTGAAATAAAGATCATGTTATCCTAGGTTAATCATTGATTATGAATGCAGTGATTGTAAAAATAAAAAATGTTTGTAATGTAATATGATCATCATCATCACTGGTCGAGGTTATCATACTTTTGCAGGATCTAAGTTCATGGTTCATTTTTACCTTACAAGACAATTATATTTAAAACAATGTCAAAATACCACATGCTATGGGAACTTACCTAACATTTGATAATCAATTTTTCATATTTTTATGACAAATTGACATTTCATTCAATGCTATCCTACAAAATAATCTAGTTTTGTGAAATACACAGACAAATTGCATTTTGGAATTTCTCATTTATTAGTTTTACTTGTATTTGATCCATTAATAAATCATATGGTGGCAGTATTTCACACAATAAACATTTTTCTTCAACAGTTATTTAATTTTGTATTATTTTGATGTAAGTTTAACATTATTTACCATATAATTAACTATATAACAAAAAAAACTTTTATATCCTGAATCAATTTTTAATGATATATATTTTTATAATAAAGTTATAAATTGTTACATTCAATAGTTTAGGACTTCTTTATAAATGAAAGTTTGGTATAATACACTATACTTTATAATGTAAAAAAAAAAAAGAATTGTGTATTCTATTTGATGTGATATAACATAAATAATATTTACATTTGGGATACATTGTGATATATGAATTTAAAATTTAACAATTATGTCAACATGTCTTTGTAAAAGAGTGTTCATATTAAAAAAAATAGCAAAATATTATTTTACATATATATTTAAAAACAAGTTATCATCTTGGTATTTAGAACCCATAGAAATATAGACCTTCCCTCTGGCTCTGTTATAATGAAGGTAGCATTATGTTATAATCATAATTTTAATTTTTGCAATCAATATGTTGACTTTCATCTATCAACTCCCATTAAATTGGGATCTGTATTTATCTATCTAAGAATAACTAAATACCCATTTACTGACCATTATTAGATGGTTAGTTGGATTACTTATGAGTCATTTTCTTGATAAAAATCCTAAGCCAATTTATGAGTTGGAAAAATTTTACGGTTCATACAAATGCACTAGCCACTACCCCTAATGCTCTTCAAAACAAGGGTTTGTAAAATATAGTTGTGTGTGTATGTAAGAAATAACATCATTATTATTAATAGAGTACCATTTAACAAACTTAATGTGTGAATTGCAGTTAAACATATTTCATTATGGTATTAGTTTTAAATGTTTTGCAATCGTTAATGTATGATAATAAGCTGTGTGATGTGGCAGAACCCTTCACACCATACACGTGAATTATAAAAATAATGTAATACTTTTGCATACCTATGGCTCCAAAAGGGCCAAAATATTCTTGGTAATGCACCAACTTATTTATAAAATGAGATCCATAGCAGATATTTTTCTTAATAATCTAAAAGTTCATTTTCGTTTCTTTTAAATAGTGATAAGTTATGTTATTTTCAACTGATTTATTTATAAATGTTTAAATAAATTACTTATATATATATATAATATTTACAAATTAATAAATAATTTATCTTCTCTGATATTCTCAAAACCAGACAGTAAACTCACTGAATTATGTAATTGTTTGTTCAGACGAACATTTTTTCTATGATTTAAACATCAGATTTAAAATGCACGAAAGTATTCTTGTTAAAACTCACCATTCTTGTCTTGAGGTTATTTAAAACCAGTTTGTTATGTTTGATTAAACAGATAATCAATCTACACCACTCTGCTCTAAAAATTGTCAGTGGGTAGCAAGACATAATTAGCAAAAATCCATGTCTTTTACAAAAAAATATTACCTGACTAATGAATGCCTTTTGAATTTTTATAGCTATACACACTGTTGGCTTCAAATAATGAAAATTAAAATAGATAGCTTTGGTTTTATTCTGACTTCACTTTAAAAAACCATATTGGATATAATGATTTTTCTATCTGGCAAATGATCATCTAATGAAGTTAACTGTGTTCAGACCTTAGTGTTAATGCTATTGAAACACTTATTCAAAACTGACAAATAGTATATTCTAACTTACCCAATTTTCATAAGATATCTTTATGGTTAAAACAGGCAAAACTCACTATACGTATGCCACACACAGCAAGCTAGAGTAATCAATGGATGTCAGAAGGCTTGTGCATAAAATCCCCATCTAGTGCCTACTCATCCAATATCCCCAGACTAGTTTCTGGCTTGTGGCCTTCATCAGGGAGGAGCCTTGGATTTTATGCACAAGCCTTCTGGCATTCATTGATTACTCTAGCTTGCTGTGTGTGGCATACATATAGTGAGTTTTACCTGTTTTAACAACAGTTATACACAAGCATAAGAGGTTGTGGTCATGTGATATCTTTATGGTGGCATGTCGTATTCAATGATTAAACAGTTTGATTGAAGATTAGTCTGCCCTGCATCATTTGGGGCAGCATTTGAGCATGTGACTTTGGATTGAGAAGTTCCAAAATTAATTCTGGTGTTCGCACTTATGGACTCCCAATCAATAAAGGCATTAGCCTTTGTTCTGCACAGTTTGGTACAACTGTTGAGAATCTGATTTTGGATTGGGAAGTCCCAGGATTGATTCTTTCACTCACAGTTCTAATGCCCAAACTTCTTATGAACTCCCCAAGTAATAAACCCATTATCCTTTTTTCTGGTTGAAGACCAGTTTGTCATCTGAAAAGTTATATGATAATAATTACATTTGGTTTTTCCTAAAGATTCAAAATTTTGCTAGGCCCCAGTAGTAATGTAACTCCTTAACAATTTGTATATTTAACTAATCGCCTTTTTTTTTTTTTTTTGGAAGCTTAAACAGTGTGTCTTTTTAGTTAAAATTTGCATAGAATCCATCATTGTCCGAAACAAGGTTCAAGATATTTGTATTTCTGCCCATCACCAATATTCGTTTTTATGTGTATATATCCCATACCTTCATTGTGGTTTAAGATCTGTAGAGATCCCTACTATCGCATTTTCTACACATGTGCTTGAGGCTACAGCCTTAATGAATATTACTTGTAATCAATGTGCGTTTAAATAAATTTATAATAATAGGGTTATGTAGCCTCAACAACTTTGATTGAATCTCTTCACTTGCATATCTCATTCCAGTAATAAATACTTCATTTAATCCTACTTTTTTTCTTATTTGAATTGTCTTACCTGGCTTGAAAAATTCATTTAATCATAATTTTTTTTCTTATGTGAACTATCTTAACTGACTTGAAAAAACCAGTTGGTTAGAGCGTCTGCCTTAAATTCGATATTCAAGAATCTAAAGATGAGTTCAACTTCTATGCGAATATTGTCACTGGGCATCTCAGGCCAGCAACACCTGAAGAAGAGTGGAGAATAATACTATTCGAAACGTTGTGTAATTACTAACGTGTTGTCTAATTGTGATTTTCTCTACCATGTTTTTAATCTAACAATACTTTCACAATTTTTGTAATGATTGGATCCGTTTTTATTTAGTAAAACAGTTTATAAGATTTTAATAAAAAGTCTTTCTGATATGTGTAATGGCTTTTAATTTAATGACATTCCTATTTGAGTCTTTATTACTCCATATTTAACATATGTTCTGGAAATCATCAAATGGAGGTCCCATCAATGCATTCTTCTCTATATCTTCTATATTATTATTTTTTAAATGTTTCTTTAAGTCATTTGACACAATGAAATTTATTAGTATGGGAGCTTGTTTTTGCCCATATGATGTCATATATGTAATCTTTTCACTTTTAAATTTGATAATCACTATTAAAACTTACATAAAACTTATTATAAAAAATATATTCCATATAAAACAGTTAAATATATTTTGAAAATACATAATGGTCAGTTAAGCGTTGTTAGCCGAGAAGTCATCGCAGCCGCCTTGCAAGCAAGTAGTTGGTTGCAGACGGTTGTGGGTTCGCGTCCCGGCCGATGCTATGACATATGGAAAAAAGAAAAAAAAGTACATAATGGTCTTACTTAAGATATAATTATATATATATATATACTGTTAGTCAGAGCAGTGGATAAGTAGATAAATGGATTTTTATAACATTGCTGTCATTTTCAAAAAACACATCTACAAATCTCGTGAACTAGGATATTTAGAAATTATAAGAGTGGTATAATTCTGGGTTTTATTTTTCCTACGATATTAATACTTTGATTAATGTATTTCTCTACTGAGAATCATGAATGTAAAATCAGGAGTGAAATTAATACGGTGTCGTATCTCTGAATGTTAATGTAATAGAAACATAAACTGCCCCCCCCCCCTGGTCTGGAAAAAAATCAAATTTAACGTACTTGTATTGTAATATCTAATTTAATATATGATATTCCAAGTTATGAATTTGTATTGCATTTAAATTGATTATTCTTAATTAAGTATCTTGCTCATTTTATTAAAGAATTAATCAGATTGAAACAAGTGATTTATCGTACTCTCCAATTTTTGAAGATAATCATTAGCATACTCACATTGTAGTCGAATAATAGATTAACTAAATCTTTTCAGAAGTTAACTTTTAAGTCCAGTTCATATTAATGTATAAATATATCAAGGCTTATTAGTTTTTTCCACTCGCGATCTTTTTTCCAAATCCAAGTCTAATTGTTTTTCTCCTTAACGGAAAAAAGTCGCGATTCAATATCTGATGATAGCTCCAGTTTTCATCAGTCGTAAAACTATATTAATCTTAATTGTTAGCATTTCGAATGGGGGGGGGGGAGATTATTAGCTCTGCCAAAATTATTATTTTCCCTTCCCCAAATTTTCTGCGATTCCCTATTTCTCTTTTACATGATTCCGGGATTGGAGGGAGGGTGAAAGATCTCTGGTTTATAAAGTATTGCTGTATGTGATAAGCTCGAAATATATATATAAGATTATATTTTTTTCCATATGTCATAGCATCGGCCAGGAGGCGCACCGACAACCGTCTGCAACCAACTACTTGCTTGCAAGGCGGCTGCGATGACCTCTCAGTCAACAACGCTTTTTTTTAAATAAAATCTAATAAATATCACATTTAAATTTAATATAATAATGCATCGTATAAAAGCATAGTATATAATCAATTACTCATGACATCATATGAAGTTTATGTAATAAAATTTTAGATATTTTTTTTTTTTTTTTTTATGTCAAATGCGTTGACCGGGACGCGAACCCAGGCTAGCTGCTCATAAGGTATGCTAACCACTAGGCCACCAACGCTTGACTAAAATTTTAGATTTCTTTTTGATAGGAATTGAACCAAAAACTTTTATTTTTCAGCAAGTCATGATGCTGTAAAGATCTGTTACTATACTTCAAGATCATTTAGATTCTTGCCCAAGTAGGGTTCGAAATAATTTTTAAGTAGTGAAATGTTTACATAGGTTCAAGATTATTTGCAACTCTTCAGTACAAAGTCAATCTAACTAACTCTTTAATATTAGTTAGTAAATAGGTAATAATTATTCTTAGATAAAGAATTAACTAAGTTAAATGAGAATCAATACATAGGCCAGTCCAAAAAATACTTGCGGCCTACCTTACTCTCATCGAAAATAATTATTTAGAATAGAAATTATGATTCCCGCTACAGAAATTAAAAGAGACGGGCTGGTATTGAAGGAAGATTAGAACCAATATTTTCAAGAGCAAATTTAATTTAAATAACAAAAATTGTAAATATATTATATGGTGCAAAACAAGAAGGGATCAAAAATGAAATACATAGATGAAAGAACAAATAGTTATTACTAACATCATTGAAAGAATTAAGAGACAGAAGTGGATGTGGGCCAGACATATTGCTAAAAGAGGTGATAATAGAGGGATGGTTGAAATTTTAAACTGGATCCCAAGAGATTGTAAAAGGCCTAAAAAGAGACCAGATGTGCAATGAATATTTCAAATAAGGAAGTTTGCTGGTACGATGTGGAGAAGAGAGGATAGAGATCATAGAAATTGGATCAAACTTCAAGAGACCTTCATTCAATAGTAGATCGATAATCTTTGAAAATGATGATGATCATGATTAAGATAAATAAGTAATATTCGTATCTGTTACTTTATTATTAAAGACATCACATTAGTAAATGTTCAACTTAAAATGTCAAAAGGATTATCAATTTCTACAATATTAAAAAAGATACGAACTATAGAATATCTCCAGTCCAATATTTCTAAAAATATACATTATTTCTAGAGCATAACAGATTTATGAATTGTTTGCTGAATTTTTGACACGTCTACAGACACTTAATATTTTCTACACACCAACTCGTTTAGCAGACTATATGTAATTACAAAACTAGTTTTAAATTTTATTTCTGAGATATCTGGAATTAGCATCATCGTTCAATAGTCTACTGTTATGAGTACAATATTTTCAGTATTGTGAATCAAAAATACATCACATTTGGACATGTACGTTTGGAAGCAATTCTAAACAGAACGTTAGAGTAAATGATTAATTAAAATCAAACCAAGTAGGCAAAATACATCTATTATCCTAAACGATTAATTAAAATCAAACCCAGTAATGAAAATAAATCTACTATCCCCAAAAAATGGACCATTATCATACATTTATACACATCATCATTGTCAACCATTTTATCAATCCATTGCAGGTTGAAGGTCTCTCCAAGTTCAATCTTTCTTCTCCGATCTCTAGCCTCTTTTCTCCACATATATACATACATACGTCCACATATATGTTTCATAATAAATAAACAAGTTCTCAATCCAAATATTGATTACCATTAAACTTAATTAAATAACGCTTATCATTTATGCCAACACCACCCTGTTTTTTTAAAAAAGTATTTAACGTAAAATTCCATAAGTAATAATGCGTTACTTTATATTTCCTATTAAATTTTTTATTATAAAAAAAATACATTAAATATACTTATGGATATATATATCATTACGCTATTTAATAAATTTTACATCTGCAATATTTAAATTAAAATTATGTGAAGGGGGGGGGTACGGTAATATTTGCTACTGCAATCAGACAGTTGATAAAAGATCAACAGCTTTATATTATTTCTGCTATGGTAGGTTATCAATTGTATCAGTAACAGAATGTATTTAGTAAACGACTTATCATTAGTTAATTTAAACCTTCAGAAACAGCGTATAGCATTGATGCTTTTATAGCAGGCTTGGCGTTTCATCTGGGTGGTGTGTTAACAGATTATAAATGATGTGTGTGGAAGGGTCAGCTCCGAGGTTGCTACTTGCCAATCATAAGCAGTCACATTAGCATGTTGACGCCACACAAGCACAGATTTGCAGTTGTAGAGAAGAGCGAAACAGGGTTGGCTGGATTATTAAACTATCAAAATATCTCTGTAGTTTATCAATGAATAACCGAATCAAGAATGAAAAAAAATGTTATGATTTGATTAATTAACTTGTGTATCATTTTTTTGAACTTCATCTTTCAACAGCTGTTTCATAGAAATTAAACGTAAAAATATTTTTAGAATTTTTATATAGTGTTAAAAAGTTAATATCAAGTGACATTTAAAAATAAAAAGTGAACCGTAGTTGACCGATAGCTCTCGTGTTCTTATATATATGTGTGTGTGTGAATTCATATTTGATAAGTTTCTAATTTAAATATTTATTTATTAAAACAGAAAAAACTTTCCATACAGTAGGACCACTTAGTGCAAGCCAGAAAGCTTATGCATAAAATCCCTATCTAATGCCTACTCATCTAATATCCCCAGACTAGTTTCTAGCTTGTGGCTTTCATCAGTGAGAAACCTTGAATCTGAGAGCACTGCACCTAGATCTTAGGATCTAATGCAATTCTCCAGCAAACACATTTTATCTCTACTTAACTACAAAATTTTGAGAATAAAATTAAAAACCCAATAATATTTTTTAATCCAAGCTCATTAGCTTATATAGTCATATAGATTTGAACTCAGTTCAGTACCCATACATTTTGGTGTCTTTGATTCTTTAATAACCATAGCCGCCACCCTATTAGGCAGGATTGGTATTAAACCACTAAACTTCATACATTCACCATGCACAAGCCTTCTGGGATCCATTGATTATTCTGGCTTGCACTGAGTGGCACTACGGTATGGAGAGTTTTGCCTGTTTTAATAACAGTTATAAGCAAGCATAAGAAATGGTGAACATGATGTTTAGTGGTTTAATACCAATCCTGCCTAATAGGATACTGGTAGCTATGGTTATTAAAGAACCAAAGACACCAAAATGTATGGGTATTGAACTTAGTTCAGAGCTATATGACTATATAAGCTAATGAGTTTGATTTGAAAATATTATTGTGTTTTTAATTTTATTCTCATAGTTTTGTAGTTAAGTAGAGATAAAAGGTGGCTGCTGGAGGGTTGCATTAGATCCTAAGATCTAGGTGCAGAGCTTTCAGATCCAAGGCTCCTCACTGATGGAAGCCACAAGCTAGAAACTAGTCTGCGATATTGGATGAGTAGGCACTAGATGGAGACTTTATGCACAAGCCTTCTGGAATCCATTGATTACTCTAGCTTGCACTGAGTGGCAGTACTATATGGAGAGTTTTGCCTGTTTTGATAACAGTTATGAGCAAGCATATGAAATGGTAATCATGTAATATTTATTTATCTTGATATCAGAGTAGTTTGGATTATCTTATGAAGACTCCCAAACATTTTTTTGGTGAACACATTATAAACTAGGCTCTTGATTATTGCTAGTGGGTATAAATTGGATTATTCTTATTCGATGATCCACCAATCATTTTTGGGTTAAACTCTTTATATACTAGGCACTTGATCACTGCTACTGGGTCTAAAATTTATTTATCTTGATATCAGGATAGTTTGCATTGTCCTTGATTCGATGACCCACCAAAAATATTTTCTGGCTAAATGCACGATATACTAGGGATTTCCATCACGTTCTAATAAGTAATGCAATTGTATCCCATCTTTAATACTCTTTATAAACCAATGAGATCATTATTATAAGTTTTCTGTTTTAGTTTAATTGTCAAATAATATAAACTTTTTTTTCTTTTACCAAAACCTTATGTATTATTTGACTAAATAAATACTCAAGAAAAAAAAAAAGAATACGGTTTTACAACTTCAGCAATCCTACATTTTTGTGAATCAACTTAATAGTCTATTTATAGCATCATCATATAGCGTCCCAACTCACTGCAGTACGTATGCATATTGTATTTGCAAATACCCACATGAATATAAAGTACACATTAAAATGTAAAATTTAGTTCTAAATATTGAGGCGTTAATTTAGTTATAATAAGAGGAGAAATAATGCAAATTCTCTCCAATAATAGTTAAAGGTAATCATTTGATCATTGTATTCCATAACTTGGTTATCTTAATCTATTTTCAAGCAAAATCATAACGTGTACATAAGCACAACTAAATAAACTGGAATTCTATATGTATATCCAAATCGTCTTACGTCAGAGAACTTCCAATACCCAATATGTATATATGCAATATAAAATTTAATAATATGAGCCTTATTTTAAAAATTGATATTTTTACTTGCCCTACATATATACAAAATAAAATCCCCCAACATTTGCTATTTATATTTTAACTTTGAAATATAGTATTCCAGAATAAAATTTATATTTAAGAACACTTTAAGAATAAGAGCTCTCAAGTTATACATCTGCTTGCCATATCTATGATCTACGTTCAAATCTGAACTGAGTAAACTTGTATATATTTTTCAATGAACTTGGAATTTTTATTTTAAGTAGTGAGCCAACTTAGAAAACTATTCAACTTTGGTCAGTAAGTGGGTATATGGAAATTATTTTGAAAACTAATACCTATTGAATATGATATCTGCTAGAATTATAGATTTAGTTAAAGGATAATCCATAAACCTTCAAAATTAACTTGCGATTCACTCCAATTTGATAATGTTTATTGGGATTCAATTTTGTCTATAACTTAAATATTCTCAAGTTATATATTTATTCACACAATAAATAAATAGATAGATTAATAGATAGGTGGATAAACAGGCAGTGAAAAAATCAGAAGATAGAGAAAATTATAAAAGTTGATCAATGATTATGTGGGGGGAATGAGAAATTCATCATTGTACATAAATGAGTACACTAATTTATTAATTATATAATCAATCGCTTGTTAAGTCATATGATGCTCTAGCACCAAAGTGACAGAACACAATGATCCTGTTCAATTGGTTATACAAAAATATTTTCTCTTTTTTTCCCTCATTAGAATGCTATCTTTATCATTGAATTTGTTGTTTGGTGATATGTTAATTAATTAAAAAATAATTTGTATGGCCAAAGTAATAGTATAAAATTATATATACATAAGAGAGTATAAATATTTAACTTTAATTAGTATTAACTTATTTCTTTGTCCACTTCTTAATATTTTTATTCCTCTGCCCAAACAACTGTCGATGCAAATGAAAAATTTGTTTCTAATGTTTTTTACCATTTCAAATATATTTTCATTCGAAAGTTTTTTTTTACTATAAATAACTTTTAACTAACGTAATGGAAACTTTTTAAATTCCAATCAGTAGGTAACTCATGCTTTCTTTAGTAAGTCCTTTAATTACATAAACATTTGGTTGGATTTGATTGCCAGCAAATATGTAGTTCATGGTCGTCCGCAACTATATACCTCAGAGTTGTTATATTCTATTTTTGATACATGTACCACAGCATCCATAGGTGACCTTGAATTTGTCAATGAAATTACAGTAGCATATAGAAAAATCAAATCCAATTTGTTTTTTCGTTAGATTTGACAAAAAAATATTTAGACTTAACAAAAAGTTAATTTCTTATAACAGTGATTTTCAACCTATGATACACATCATCATCATCATCAACAACCATTATCAATACACTGCAGGATGAAGGTTTCTCCAAGCTCAATCCATCTTTTCCTATCTTTAGCTTCTCTTCTTCACATCACCCCTGCACACTTTCTTATTTCATCCATCCATCTCACATGTGGTCGCTTTCTGGGTCTTTTACAATCTCTTGGAATCCAGTTTAAAATTTCAATTGTCCATCTATTATCATCTCTTCTAGCAATATGTCCAGCCCAACTCCACTTCAGTCTTTTAATTTTTTTAATGAGGTCAGTAACACCTGTTTGTTCTCTTAACTATACATTGTGTTTTCGATCTCTTCTTGTTACTCCCAACATGCATCTCTCCATACTTCTTTGAGTGGTCTGAATTTTCTGTATTGCTCTTCCATTAAGTGTCCAAGTCTCAGATCCATAAGTAAAAACTGGCAAAACACATTTATTAAAACCCTTCCTTTTCAAACCTATAGGCATATTTCCTTTTAATATCAAGTTATTTCTACCAAAAGCACTCCAAACAAGTTTAATTCTATGATTAATTTCATCCATTATGATACACATATCAATGGTGATATATGATGGACCTATATGTAGTAACCAAAATACAAACTATTTTTGAATATCTATTTTTTATTTTGATGTTGATATATGGCACGGAAAAATTTCAATAATTTTTGGGTGGTATGCAAAACTGAAAATGTTGAGTGTTACTGTCTTATAATACTTATAGTTTTGGATTATTTTAAGGGATTCTTAGTTGATTCTCCAGAAAAATTATCTTCATTAGGTGTCTTGGATAATGAAATTATGTCTCCAGTTAGTGGCTAATGATTACCAAATGACAGTCCAATTTAATTTCCATTCACAGATCAATTTTTGATCCTTGTCTTTATGCATATGGCAATCATTGTGAACTTTATGTTAATATACTGGATTTCAAAAAATCCTAATGTTTTTTACTCAAGCCTGCTTATGTAGTTATATATATATATCAGAATAAATTGAAAGAATTAAATGCTTAAAAATGACTTGCACTCAAATTAATGACAGTTATTTACGTTTTACACATTTCATACATGATTGATGACGTTTGAACAATTGAACAATGCAGCAAAGTGGATAGTTAATAATCGTTATTAGAAAAACAGTTTTTTAAAATAATAATAATATAAAATAAATGATTATTACTTTTGAAAAATAATAATTTAAAATTATTATTGAATACTTATTTTTAGATTTTTACTGTAATAATAAAAAACAAGATTCAACTACCAAAAGTCTGCTTACTTCATTTCGATGCAACCGAGAGCTAGCGCAGTGTGGGGTTCGCGTCCCGGCCGATGCTACTTCATATCGAAAAAACAGAATGCTAGCTAAAGCAAAATAATGGACGCTTGTTTGTTTAATAACATTTAAATTTGCCCAGAATTTAACTTCTTTATTATTTATTTATTGTGAAAATCTTTTAAAAATTTATGTATAAATAAAATTAATTAAAACATTGAGACTAGCATTTGACATGGATTTCACCATTCAAATCTGTGATTTCCATCTTTCTTATTAAATTTGTATATTAAATGTGACTTTGAAAAGAATTATTCTATGAATCAGTTATAATTTTAAAAGGAATAATAACTGTTAACATAAAAACATTGAATCTCATTTTAACTTAACTTGGCAACTTATTGCAAGATCAAATTACTGAAATGAAAATTATGCATACATGTATAAAAGAATAGACTCAACTTTATGTTTCTCAACCTACTTGCTGGATGATGCTTTAATAAAAGAAAAAAGTAATGAATCCATAAGAAATGAAATGTATATATTTATGTGTTCAAAAAAATTTTATCCAAAATTTTTAAAAAAATCGAATGCGTATTAAACCTGAATGACAGTAGTATCTGTCAAATGCAGTGGCGGTTTGAATATAGGCACTGTGGAACTGCAGCACCCCTATAACATTCATAATGAGTCTTTTTTCTCTAATCCTTTGTTTATACATATACATTGTATGATCCTTAAGCTTAATGTCAGTAAGTCATCCCCTAGTTCATGAAAAAATTACAAAAATCCTTGAATGAAACTGTGCATTTCACAGCTCCAGCAATGAGGTGTTTGGCTGTTGTGCACTAGTGCAGATGTCTGAGATAAGAAGCTGTGCAGCAGGTACAAAGACCACTGTTACTCACACAGGGCTGACACTTTTTCTATTTTCAATAACGTTCAACATAAAATAACTTAATGAGTCTTTTTTTACTTTAATTTTTTCTTTATATTTGTACATTATATAATTCTTAAACAGCAAAGTAAAATAAGAAGAATGGATTTCATTTTTAAATGAATAAATCAAACCTAAACTGTAACAATTTAGGCTATTAGTAAGTAAAAAAGATAAATATTACAGCTGTATTTATCTGGCAATAATTATTCTTTGTGATTTCATAAAATAATGTATACACGGGATTTTTGGATAAATGGCGACCTAAAATTTTTTTTTTTTAAAAAAAAAAACAACAACACATATTTACCTTATATGGATGACCACATTTATTCTAATCAAAATAATGAGCAATCACTGGGCAGACTGAAGTTTTTGTTGTCCTATAAAATAGATGTCAATTTCTTTATATATATATATATATGTCAAAGTGTTGGCCAGGAAGTGAACCCAGATCAGCTGCTTGGAAGGCAGCTATACTAACCACTAGGCCACCAACGCTTGACTAGTGTCCGTTTCTTTGTGGCAGTATTTTTGCATACTGCGTAGTTTAAAATGTTGAATTAGCAGTTGAAGCAAGATTTTCAGTAACCAGTTTATCTCAATCACAAGATTATGTAATATTGATATAAAAAATAATTAATTTTCATTTTTAGAAGATTATAAATGTGTTTAATTCCATACTTATTTACAGATTCATTTCGGAAGTAGAGTTTCAACCACAGCATGAATGTATAGGAGATGATTATCCGTGCCAACTGGTGAATGCTGGTTTAGCATGAAATACATATATTGAAAATCATTTATCTTTTTCACATATGTGTGGTTATATGTATTGGTTGTATGAGATAGAGCATATAGCTGAGGGGGGCTTGAAAGTCTGTGTTCAAGTCCTTATAATTTACATCTAAAACTTCAAGTATATAAATTATACTTGTATCCAATCAAGTTTATGTATGTTTGTTTCATTTTACATGATATTAAAACAATGGCTAAAAATTTTCCGAACCAGCGCCCCACAAATTTTAATCACAAGATGCCATTGGTCAAATGTAATTTATTATGCTGGAATGACAATATTATTAAGTACTTACTTATTAATAATGAAGAACTAACATTTAAAACAAAAATAAAAATGATTTATTTTTATTTATGACCATAGTGGTAATAACTGAAGAATATATCATTCCTCTCTAGAAAGGATACAAATAATAAAGTTGTGCAAGAATAAATATAAAGAAAGTGATCATACAGAAAGTAGGGTTATTGATTTTTAAGCTGGGTTTGGGAAACAGTAAGAGGGATTTAGATATAAAAGCCATGGAGTTGACAAAGATTATGTTGTGGAAATGGGATGGAGCAGGATATGGGGAAACTTAAAGTAGGGAATGGAAAAGGAAGGTAAAGTGGCTAACAGGTTTCTCTGGGCATAGTTGCTGAGAGATTCCTGATTCCATATAAGGAGAAGTCACCGTGCATCACATCACATCATCTCTCAAAAGTCAATTTAATATTTGAACAATTACATAAAGTATGAAGTCTTCATTGAAATTATTTTGGGGAGAAAAGATAATCTAGGTTAATAATAAAAAATAAACATTTTAAAAATATAAATAACAAGAAGTTTTATAATTTAGTATGAAATTTTTGAAATTATGTTTCAAATATTTATTGCTATTATTTAACTTGTTATGAATTACTTTGGGGGAAGGGTGCAATTTTTTTTACAACTATCCACATGCATTTTGTTTTTTATGGATTATTTTTATTGTTCTTATTTACACACTTAGTTCTATAACCATTCTTAGTTTGAGGTCAAATGCAACATTTTAAAGAAAATGATAGTATATATCAAGAAAAAAAAATTCAGTCTTATCTTAGATCATTAATGCTGGATTATTTCAAAGCACATATGCCCAAATTATTACATTTCACAAAATTTTTTAGATTTCAAACACTTATTATCATCATCATTTAATTTTGTATAAATTTCATACTTGTTTTCTGTTTTGCAAATTACTCTACACAAATATATTTATTCATTGAATTGAAAAGCTGTTTAGTAATTTGAATACTAAATATATACATTTAATTTCTTATGGATTAGTTTTTTCAGGCTTTTTTCTCTAATGTACCATATGGTGAATAGATTGTGAAACTTAAATGAATTTCATCTTATATCAATATCTATTTTTTTAGAAGTAAAAAAATTAGGTTTCTCACTGCCATAAAATAAGCAGTTATATGTGCTTATTTTTTCAGGAAAATCAGTTCTAATTTATTTAAGGTCTAGCTCCCCCTACCCTTATTTGGAAGATCTGAATGACAATTTCAGGCAAATTTGCTTTTTAGTATTGAATCATAATATTTATTGCTTATTCCTAAAAATTATTGAATGAAATATTTATTAAAATTTCATTTTTAAAATGGAAACAAATTTTTATTGAGATATCATAAAAAAATTAAATATATCATAAAATTCAAAATTAAATTTATTATTATTAAAATTTCACAAAAAAATTATTTAGTGTCATTTATGAAGGTAACTCTTGCTAATAAAAACAGCTTTCATTTTATTGTAATGACACTTCTACAATTTGTCTTCTTAAAACAAACATTTTCAAATAAAATGTAATTGTAATCATGTGGTTTTTTGATTTAAAATAAATATTTTCCAAATATGTTGATAAATAAACTTAAATATGTAAATAAATTATTGAAAATTATAATTTTTTCCTGAAATATTAAAACAAAAAAGCAATCTTAGAATCGCCTCAGGCTAAATAATCTACCAATCAGTAATAATTTCAGTTTTTTGTATTATAATACAACCAATCAGGGCATTACCAACTTAGTTTCATGATGAAATTGGCATGATATTTGTATGAGTATGTATAATACTGATATCTTCAGGTTTTTTTTATAAACTAATAATTTTAGTTATGATTTTTATGTAAAAAAGTGAACCAGTAAACTAATATAAATAACTGCAAGATAGAATAAAAAAAGTCAAAGTTATAACAATGCTAACATAATACTCCAAAATTATGATTAAATTACAATAGATTAATAAATGAATTGGTTGATGAAATAATTTTTAAGATTTTATTTTCATAATTTTATGTTATGCATTTAACACAGAGTAAATGAATGAAATTTTCTTTAAAAACATAAACTAAATGTTTCATACAGTAACTCTACCTAGTGCAAGCCATAGTAATCAATGGCTGCTAGAATGTGCTCATGTGATGTTTTAGAAAGTAAAATATTGGAATTTTGCAAAAAGATATTGGTAATAATAAAAAGTCAGATGTCACATGACTTATATATAGCTTGCATTTACCAATATGTAAAATTAAAAGCATGTTAATGAGCTCTAAACAAGCTTTTTTTATTATTTTTATTATGATAAATGCTACTACAAGAGAAGGCATTCAAATCATCTTTATCTTAGATTGTCCCCACCCCCAGACCGGTTTCAACCTATGGTTCTCTTCAGTGAGGAGTTGGGACACTAGATTAAAAAAACCAACTCTTCTTGACAATTAATTTTTAGATAAATGCTTAGCTTGATTTGGTTTTTTTGAATCTAGTGTCCCAACTCCTCACTGAAGAGACCCATAAGTCGAAAACGGTCTGGGGATGGGGACAATCTAAGATAAAGATGATTTGAATGCCTTCTCTTGTAGTAGCATTTATCATAATAAAAAAAAATAAAAAAAAGCTTGTTTAGAGCTCATTAGGATGCTCTTAATTTTACAAAAAGATATTGAAAACTTGAATAAAGCAAATCTAATTTACTTTAAAAGTCTTACTTCATTCAGCTAAGAACTTCAAGTTTTCACATTTACCTAACTTAAAATTAATTTTAAGAAAAGCGATAATGGTTTTAATCATATTTTCCTTTAAAAATTTTAAAAATCATTTTGTGATTTTCCATTTTATTAAATAAGTGTAAAATAATTAATAACATATTATTTTAAATATACAATACATTCTTTATAATAGACTTAATTAAAAATAATTGATAGCTTTATTGTTTGGGAGTTCATAATAAATTCGAGCACCAAAAATGATAGAACCGCAATTAATTTGAAGTCTTTGTGCTCTAGAGTCTGACATTCTTACTACTGCACTAATTCACACAGAGCATAGGACTAATGGAGAAGTAATTAAAAAAAAGCAAAGGGAATGGAATCAACGTAAGTATTACTACTATTGAGTAAACATTATAAAAATATATTCTTAAATTCAAATATATTGTTTAGAAAATATAATTACTGTTTAATAATATTAATTGATTAATAATAAGTTAGTTGAAGTTTAAATCTGAAAATTATTGTATTTGATAAAAACAGAACAAACAATGGAAATACCTGATAGCATAAAAAAGTAAAGTAAGATTGGATCATTAAGATTCTGTTATGTTTTTTTACTTTTTCCTACTAAAAACATAATCGATTTGGTCCAAAGTTGTATTATAAATTATTTTTAAAAGATACCTAGATTAATATAATTTTTTTTTTAAAAAAATTATACTTATATCAATCACTTGAAGTATGAAGCAGTATGTAAGTTAAGTTCCTTACCTGAAGATAGGTGGAGTAACTAGTAATAGGATAATGTATGTTATATGACGTGTGTAAAGGAAACCAAACACATCAGGCTAAAAAAGGTTCAAAATATACTAAGATTAATAGATAAAGATTTCATGTCTACATATTCATATTAAGAAAAGTATTGAACATGAAGAGAATATAATACAGATACATAATTAAGAGAAATAAAAAAAAAAGAAAATTGATAAAATGGTTAGGAATAAAGAAGTAGAAATGTGAAAGATAAATATAAATAAAAATGTAATTTGGAATCATATAAGAATGAAAAATGTAGAAAATTTGAAAGAATGTCTGATAAAGTAAAGGGAGTTTATTCTTTGGTACAAAGACGGAAACATTACAAACAGTAAAAGAAAATGAAAATAGAATAAGAATTTGGATTGTAGATGTATATTACGTGGAAGTGAAAGAAAGAGCATTAAACATTTACTTTTGGAGTATAGGTTATTAAAAAAAGATTAAAATAAATTACAGGAAGAGTAAAAGAAATTTAAAGAAAATGAAAAAGGTAGAGATTTTGATTTTTGGTTTAGATCTTTATAAATAAGATAGTGGATATGATGTAGTAGACCTAATGAAACTGCTTTTATTAAAATGACCTACAAGAAAAAGAAATGAATCAAGATTGGAAGAATACTTACAAAGTAGTAAATGGATGAATTTATTGTTTTATATAATGGTTTCATAAGGAAAGAATGTTTAACTTGGCTAACATGATTTCTAGGCATATGACCCTCAGTACAAAAACTTTTGATTCTAGAAATTATTTTACATCACATTGAATAGTTTAGCTACCAAATCACAAAGAAAGGCAATGCATATAGGCTCATGTGATTGAGAGATCCCTAAACTTGGAATTTAATTTTCACAAGATATGGGGGGGGGGATAGAGATTGATAATGTGTGGTTAGGGGGAGTTAATTAAGCAATTTTTAGAATCAGTAATTACTAAGAACGGTTATTAGAAGGTGAATATAATAAATATATACTGATTCCTATAGTTTTTCATTCTTTAATAACTTGACTGGCTGAAAAATCTTTAAGCAAATTAAAAAAATACAAGATTAAAAAAAAATTCAATTGCCAAACTTGGCTTAATAAAGGACTATTAACCCTTATTAAGATCAATATTTGCTTTGTATGATAAATAATTTTGAAAAGTAAAGAAAATGAACGAGAATGAATATTTAATCTTTTGAAATTTGGGGAAGGATAGAGGCCCAATGTCACATGTTTAAGAAATAACGTTTGATTATCATCAACACAATTTTGCCACGTTTGGCATCGCATTTGGCATTAAGAATGAAATCTAAATCCCACACTTCCAACCAGAAATAAAAAAAACAATTCATGCCTTTTAGCTCTTGTTAAGTTTGAAGAAAAAATTAAAAGAGAAAAATGTGTTTAAATTGATTTTTAAAAATAACTAAAAAGTTAATTAAAGATCTTATTTAATTAAAGATACAAACATAGATAATTTAATAATAGAAAGAGAGTTACTGCTTAATCAACTTAAAATAGATTTTGGACAATAATTGTAATCAATAGATTAATTAAGAATAAAAGATATTTACTCTCTATACAAAGAAAGAACTATTATAACATTAATTAAATTAAAAAATACAATAATTATTCCAGAAATAAAGAAATATGCTAATTGCATACAGGGGAGCACACTATTTTAGTGAACACTAATTCTGAAGACTGATACCTTCAATAGAAAAGACATTTCCAATTCAAGTATATCCAACTCAAAGAGTGAATCCGTAAACTTAGAAGCTACCTGCAAGTTGTATGTGATCTTATTTTTATTTTATATGCCTTAGAATTTTATATCTTATGTAATTTATTGTATTATATGTTTGCTACATTTTGTAAGTATATTTGTTAATATGGTAATTAACATAAAAAAATATTGTTTTAACAGTGCCTAATTAATTTATTATGATTAATTATTGAGAGTTGCATTAACAAAAATGTATTAAAACAGGCAAAACTCTCCATACAGTAGTGCCACTCAGCGCAAGCCGCTGGCTTGTACTGTATGGAGAGTTTTGCCTATTTTAATAACAGTTATAAGCAAGCATAAGAAATGGTGATCATGTGATGTTTAGTGGTTTAATAACAAAAATTTAGATCACTAAAGTCTATTGAATGAAAATTAAGAAACGGAAAATTTGCCCAACACTTTAATGAAGACAAAAGGGCTCTTTAACCCCATCAATATGCAAATTTCATAATGAAAATCTTTTGAGGAACCTACCCTGGCACCTCTCTGAGGAGTGCCAAAGCATGAAACCATGATCAGGGGTTTGGGGAGGGTTCCTGACAGAGATATTTTAAATGCTTTCTCTGGCTAAGCATTTATCATAAAGCTTTTTGAGGAATTGGCAATCCTCATTGTTTATAACTTACAAGCTTAAGAGAATAGAGTCATGTGATCTATGACTCTTATTTTGATTAAAAACATCTTTGACAAATTCCCTTCCTAAAAAGATATCATAATAAAAGTCTGTTATGCTTTTTTTATCTGTAAAATTGAAACGTATATAAAAAACTATCATATCATGAGGAGAAAAATATTGAATTAGTTCTCTCTTTACTACCATGCATAAATAGGGTTCCAGTTAATGGCAGATTTCAGTTTTATGATGTGAGTTAGATACTTCCATATGTCCCAAATTCAGAATTTAGATCAGTAAAATCTTCTATTGAATGAAAATTAATAAGCGGCAAATTTACCTAACACTTTGTTTGATGTGAGACAAAAGGGTTCTTCAACTTTATCAGTTGACACATTTCATGATGAAATCTTTTGAGGAATTAAAAAACATTTTTGGCAAATTTCCTTCCTAAAAAAATATCATAATGAAAGGCTGTTATGTTTTTTTATTTGTAAGATTAAAATTCATATTTAAAAAAACTCATATTCTGAAGAGAAAAATATTGAATTAGTTAATATATATATTGAATTAGTTTTCTCTTTGTTACCATGCATAAATAGGATTCTAGTTAATGTTAGAGTTCAGTTTTATGTTATTAGTTAGATACCTCCATATTTCCCAAATTCAGAAACTATTCTGCCTGGAATTTAATATTTTATGCTTAATGACGTCATAGTAACTGAAAATAGCTTTCTGAATATTTATATATAATTTTGTGAGAAAGGTAGTTCAATGTGAAAACAACAGAATATTGGATAATAGCAATTATCAACACTATTACTAATTACTTTATCGATTTCTTGATGAGATTTAATTCAGCCGCTCACATTTAAAACTATATTATAAACTTTAATAAATTCCATATATGGAGGCCACAAGACAATGAAGTCGCTTTGGTCATTAAAATGCATACGATTTTAAATCTTTTAATATAAAAGATCAAAATGTGTGAACCTTCAAACGAACTTTGTAGAAAATAATTTATTTCATCCAATTCTTTATGCCCATATACAAATTTTAACCATTTATATATAAATACACGCATTTAATTTTTCAACAGGTTTTTCCCGCCCAACACACTTTTTTTTTTTTTTTAAAAAAAAGTTACTTTTAATGATTTTTAAACCAACAAAATCACAGTAGGTGTTTAAAAAATAGCTAGAAACATAATTAATTATTTTTAGGTCAAATAAATTAATCTGCTCCCTAGCAAAGGGTCCAAAGCTGCCACATAAAATTAATGATTGTATTCACAAAGATTTTGCAAATGAATTAATTTAACTATCTCAATGTTTTGGAGTATCTCAAAATCTTAAAATGTAATTTATAAAAATTATAAACAATATTACGTCTTCACTTTAATATTCATGTAATTAATTTTGTAAGTAAAATCGATGTCCACACACCGTATTTTCGCGAATGGTTTTCTGTATAGTATGTTTGCGAATTAGAACTTGCTATCCATATTTTGATTAAGGAATTTGATTTATTACATCATAATTATACTAAAATCAGTATGAGATAACGTGGATAATTCAGGGTCGGGTGAAAGTCTGAGTTTAAACCCCTCATATATATTACATATTGGAGTGCAGCTATGAAAAAGCCTGTACTGTAGAAAAAAATTTATATATTAAAATCGTTTATGTATAAATAGTAATTTCTCTGTTAGAATGCAGATTAAAAAATAGGCAATATTTGATCATCTAAGTAACTATGAAATTTGTTGAAGGCTATTTATTCAAGACCGCACTATTAAAAGTAAAATTATCTAAATAGAAATCTGGAAACTTTTAATGGGAATTTATTAAGAAATTCTGTGTTTAACCATATTTCCATTAATAAGACTGCAATAAAGATATGTGAAGTTCTCTTCCAGGGGGCAGATTTGAGTATCTAGGCAACATAGTACAATAACCACATGACATTTCTTGACCACCATTAGTAGTAATATACTATCTTCTTGCACTATTTATTTTGGCATGTTAATATTCAGTCATATTATAAAAGTTTGTAAGCCTTTTACATAATAAAAAATATGCAGATAAATAAAATGAATTATATATGTGTATTATATAATGACCTTGCAAATAGCTCTTAAGAAGCTTTTCAGAATATTCCTAACCTCAGGTCAGTTTCTGTTACTGGTTTCCTCAGTGAGATGCTAGGATATTTAAACATTAGATTTAAGATACCAAGCCAAGCCCAGCACCTTATCTAATGGATAACTATTAAGTAGAAAATCTGAAATTTTCAGACATCCATATGTTTTCCAATCCAGCTATCTAACTTAAATAGCCATATGGGACTGAATCAAGTTCAGATAACCATATATTAATAGCTTTAGCAATATAAAATCGCCAAAGCCTTAATAGCAAAAAATTACAAAGAAATTAAGTCATATGTCACATGACCTAATTTAACAAGCTTGTATTACAAATGTTATATAAATGTTATGCAAATTAGGTTATATGATATATGACTTGATTTCTTTGTAAATTTATTTTTTGTATTAAGACTTGGGCAATTTTATATTGTTAAAGCTATTAATATAGGGTGTGTCTGAACTTGGTTCAGTCCCATATGTCTATTTAAGTTAGATAGCTGGATTGGAAGACATATGGATGTCTGAAAATTTCAGATTTTCTACTTAATAGTTATCAATTAGATAAAGAGCTGGGCTTGGCTTGGTATTTTAAATATAATGCTTGAATAACCTAGCACCTCACTGACGAATTTGCAAGCTCATTATATAACATTTGTAATACAAGCTTGTTAAATTAGGTCATGTGACTTATGACTTGATTTCATATATATATAAAATACACTGGAAAAGGAGTCATTCTTAAAAAATATGAGAAAAGATAAGGTTGATTTTGACCAATAGCAATTCCTATGGGCAAAAAATGCTGTCTTGCTATGATTTTTCACAACCCTCCAATATAAATAATCCACCAACAAATTATTAAATAAATATAAGTATCAGGAAAAATAAATAAAGGAGAATAAATAAATTAAACAATAACTAAATTTTAATTATTTATTAAAAGACAATTTGAATACTAATCATTAAAATATGATTATTCAAACGATATTAAAAAAGTGTGGGTAGAAATTTTACTCCTATAAATATATTTTGATAGTATATCTCAAGGGTGGGCAATCTTTTTCAATAGCGAGCCAATTCAAACTTATCTGAAGTAGGAAAGGGCCATCATTTTTTAGGGAATCAAAATAAAAAGAATGTAAAAATAATCCAAAATTATTGATTCTTGCTGTCAAGCATTGTTAGCCAAGAGGTCATTACATCCGCCTTGCAAGCAAGCAGTTGGTTGCAGATGGTTGTTGCGGGTTCACCTCCCGGTCGATGCTATGACATATAGGAAAAAAAATTATTGATTCTTGCTGACAATGTATTTAGAATTACCACAAGTTTAATATATAATCATTTTGAAGTATTATATCTTTACCTTTCTTATTGCTTTGCCAAATCTTATTACTATCGTCTATGTTCTTTATTATTTTTTACTACATATATATAATGTAAAAGTATATGTTAATGTATATTTGTATTCATATATTAGCATTGTGTTTGTTATAGTTCTGAAGAAGATTGCTGGCCAATCGAAACTGTCAATAGTGGGTGATAAAAAAAACTATGGTAAAAAGTAATAAAAAATATAGATGATTTTAATATTACATAATCATTTTACATAACAACTACATACTAAATACCAATGCTAGTTGATATATTGTGAGTATCATCAAGAAAACATGATTATCTGCTGTTTTGAACACTCCAGCCTTGAAGTCACTGGAAATATCGAATGATTATTTTTTAATTATGTAAGGTTGTTAACTCATTGCCAAAGATAAATGAACAATTGAAACATTTTATCATAGAACTGTGTGCATCATTACAACAGGGAATCATGAATAGAAATTTTATTCATAGAAATTATAAACAATGCATAATTTTTTGACACATTTTTTTTTAATAAAACAAATTAATACATTGTACTAAAGATCATTTTTACTACACATATTTTGAAAATATAGCAGGCTGGATTGCAAACTTTTGAGAGCTGGAGTTAGAGCCAGGAATCAGAGATTGCCCATTCCTAGTATATATGAAACATAATATTCATTTCTAAAGATGATGAGGTTCAATTACATCTAAATATTACAACAAAGGTGTGATATTCAGCTACTCAAAGGAATAGTTAAGCACAATATTATTATTTGAACAGATTAGTTAGATGAGAATTGATTCAAGTCCATAAACTCTGGACTAATTTATGCAAATAATTTTAGTGAACATTATTAATTTAGACAATGAGGATATTTACTTCCTATTTATAAACACAACGTGTTTCCCAAAAATGATTATATATTACGTACGCAAATTATAAGCAATTATGAAGATTTCTTATGATAAAAAAAAATACTATTGATTCAAAATATATGCCTGTCTATATATATACATCAGCACTTTTTCTAATATTTTAATTAAAGTAGCAAAGTTTGGAGATACAAACTGTCTATTATATTAGGCCAATAAAAAATGAATTCTGTACATGCTTTGGTAATCGTGTAACGTAAAGAGAAAATGAAACCGTATAAATAATGACTTTAGAATGAAATGAGTTCAAAGGTCACTTCGGGACGACAAAGACAGCTGTCCGTGAATTGGTGGGTTTTAATAACTGTTTCTCAATAAAACAATTTTTTTTTTTTTTTAAAAAAAGAATTAATAAAATTTTTATTTAAGATTTTAAGTACATCTCACTATTGATATCCGATTAAAATAGTGTAATATATAATCAATATACAATCATACTTCAACTAATTAATATGAAAAGGTAACAGAGAAACGTGAAACATCTTCATCTTACGTTTTTGATAAATTATGACAATTGGTTTTAAAAAAAATTCAGGAAGAAAATCTTTTATTATTAAAAAAGAAAAAAGAGAGGGGAAAAATTAACGAAGTAACATGTGGACTTTGGGGTCATTTAAATAATCAAAATGTACTTCACAGATGTTTTGTACTATATATTAAGATTTTATTCCGACGAAGTACTTTTAAAAGAAACATTTGAGGGAAAGAAAAATCTAAAAATTATTAATAATTTTAGTTTCAATTTTTAAATGTTTGGTACATTCATATTTAAAAAGACCCCTACTGAACTCAAATGTATTGTAGATTTATTCACCCAGGCTTCGTAATTGATAGTCCCATTAAATCTAACATAATCTAAGAGTGTTCGCTCAGACAGTTTTTTTAAAAAGTTTTATATCAACATTCTTATTGTTAAATTTGTAGTTTCTTATAAGCTTTTGGAAGTAAGACGTCCCCAAAATGGATAATGTATGTAATACATAATTGTATACAATGAATTTGCATTATTTATTTATTTTTATATGTCAAAGTTTTGACCGGGAAGCGAACCTGGGCCAGCTGCTTGGAAGGCAGCTATGCTAACCGCTAGGCCACCAATGCTTGACTAAATGGATTTCCATTATTCCTTATATAATGTATAGTTGTTTTTATTATATTACTATCAAAAAATTCCCGCAGATCTTTAGAAATACATTTGACTTAAATAAACAGCAATACCAATAGAGATATAATATAATGCTTAATTTGTTATGTGATAAATCTTCTAGCATCTTCCTTATTCTTCTACAAAGATCAGATATGCCACACCATCTTTAATAAAATAAGATTTTCTGCTTCTAATACCTGCAGTATAGCATATAACTTTTTTTCTTTTTGATATGATCATTTATTTTAGTTAAAAGGTTTTCTGAAGATCCATGTGAATTTTAAGAAACTATGAAGAAGATAATATAATGAAAGACACTACTGCATGTTACATAAGAACGAATGCGAATCCATTATCTATGGTTATATATCATTCATATCCCATACTTTTGAATCCTATAACTTTTAAAAGCTCACTGCTAACTGCTCATTCAATTCATGGAAAGTTTCTATACCTCATAGATTATGCTAAACTAATGCCACTAACTGAAAAGTCCCCAACTTGTTTTTTCTTTCAGATTTAGGAGGGTCAAATATAAAGCCATCAACTGTAATACTAAAAAGTGCTTTTAGTATAGATATTTTGATAGATAGCTATTTCCAAAAATTTATCCAGTAGGGTAAGACTAATATGAATTTTAGAATCTTCTCCATCTCAAATGCATTTTCTCAAATGACTATAAATAGAAAATAACTTTCTCAAGAATAAAAGCACATTTCAGAATTTTCATTGAAGTGTGAAGATTTCTTATATCTCACTCGGACACAAAAATAGTCCAAAACCCAAATGTTCTGAGAACCAATGGTTTAGATACATGGTTAAAAATGTAGTACTCATGTGTATAACAAAAAATATCTTAAAAAATATGCTTAATAAAACATAATTTTTCATATGCCCAATATTCAAAACCTTTAGTATAATTTTCATTGGAAAAATTCATGGAACCATATTGTGCTTTAATACGAGGATGATAAGAAAAGTGTTGATTTGCGGAAGTTTTGTTGAAAGTCCTATCTTTAAATTTGAATACAATAACACTCTTTACTGATAAGAGATAGAAGCAATTATTGATCGTAGAAAGATATTGAAATTTGATATAGTAGAAGCAGTATTTCATGGATACTTCTAGAGATGTATCAATTCCTAAGGGTATTAACATTGTATTGTTTTTCTTTGCAGATTGAGTTGGGATGTGGTTTATATATAAATATTAAAAGTAGGTTTTAAATGAATAATATATGTAGAAAATATTATTTTAAAAAGTCATTTCTTATAACCAGGGTTATATTAATATGTAATACCAAATTATTATTAATGTATTATCTATTTGTGATAAAAAAAGTATATACTACAGAGCATTTTTTTTTATTCCAGGCTGTCAATTTTAACTAGTTGATATATATGTTGAAATGAATGTTTTCACAGATAAAGAATGTTTTATGAAACAAGTTTTCAGAAATAACTGTGTTTAAGAAAATAAAGCTAAAATAAATATACCAACATTTCAATAAGATAATATCTCAGCTTCAATCAGAATGAAAAAATATATAGTAATAATCACATGGTTGTAGTAGAAGGAATTTGATCATATGATTGTGGTATCATGTGAGTGAATAGTTTGATTTATATTTGGCAGTATTTTTTAAATTCATTTGCGTTAAGAAACTCTTCCAAGTAGAGTTGTTAATTTTAATGTTTCATTTTGTTTATTAATGCAATTTGTTTTAAAATATTTCTATAACATTTTTAAATACTCTTCGGTTATGGTTATTGCAATTGGATATGATTTTAGTACTTGGGAAGTCTATGCAATGGCCAGTATCCAAAACATGGAGAGCAAGTGCTGAAGATGTTGAGAATTTCTTACTGTATTAATGTGTTCATCCCTTCTAGCACTTATACATCAATTGCTCCTCCCTGTGTATGTAGTTAGGCATATGCCACATGGGATTTTATATATCAATAGGATATGTAGATTTCTCACTTGCTTTTCTACATACATGATAAATATATTTAAATGCATTTTGTAAGATGAATGTATTTATTTGTATATACTCTTTATAGCATGTATTTATATAGTATGTATCATATATGTATATCGCCGAATTCAAATTAAGAAATTAACCAAAATGTAAAATCTAAAATTTCATAACTAATTGCTTTCACTGTCAAGGTAGATTTCTCAAATATATTGTAATGGTAACTCTGGTAAATAAAAGCAGAAGCAGCAAAATATACAAATAAAAATAATGAGACTAGTAGTTATCACATGATCACCATCTCTATAGCACATAATTCTTTATAAACAAGGCAAAACTCTCCATACAGTAGTGTCACCCTGTGCCAACCAGAGTAATCAATGGATGCCAGAAGGCTTGTGCATAAAATCCCTATTTAATGCCTACTCATCCAATATCCCCAGACTAGTTTCTCAGATCCAAAGCTCCTCACTGATGAAGGCCACAAGCCAGAAACTAATCTGGGGATATTGGATGAGTAGGCATTAGATAGGGATTTTATGCACAAGACTTCTGGTATCCATTGATTACTCTGGTTGGCACAGGGTGGCACTATCATATGGAGAGTTTTGACTAATAGTTAATTAACTAAAGCTCATTCTTCATATAAATATTCATTTGCTTTAGCAACTGCACATCTAAATGTTACATATCAGAGAGCATGTTCTCAGAGCTATAGGGGGTTATTCCACATAGTGGTATACTAATTGAATATAATTAATTAGTGTGTTTTATAAAATAGCAAAATATTTCATTTTATCCTTGCTGTAGTGAATGCATGAAATAACAATAAGTTTGTAAATAAGGAAACAATTTAATAATGACAAAATAAAATAAATCAATAAATAGCTAATAAAATAAATCACTAAAATCTTCTTTGGGAGATTTTCTTTCTTGGGTACTTTTCAAATCAGAAATTATGATAAAAGTTCAAATGTTTTATCTCTTTATAACTTTACATGATAATTCTCACATAAAAAATTATCATAACAATCAACCATTAAGCTATCAACAATCTCAACCTGTAGTCAAGGCAACCTCATTTAAAAATAAAGATGTTTGCCTTGACTACAGGTTGAGATTGTTGATAGCTTAAAAATTGATTGTTATCATGTATATTTATAAACCTATTAAAGCCTTGAGTATTTGATTTTATTGTCTTAATTATTATTGTTTATTGCTTGTTAATTTTTCTGGAAATAATTTTATTTACTTTACTATTAGAAATTATGATACAGTTTGTGCTATAAATAATTCAAGTTCAAATATTATATTCTTATAGTTCCTTCAAGAATAAAAAATAATGTCATTTTTGACAAGTTTCAAAAATAGTTTTCATTTTTTAGTTGTTTTGTTTTTAAAGTTCAATCTTCTTTTCATTTATTTGTCCTGAATATTCACCAAAAAACAAATATCAAAGCATTAAAAAAATCTGGCTTTAACATATCTTACTGCCTTCTTGAAAATATTTTTTCCTTTAAATAATGTTCTTCCTTTCAGTATCATTAAATAAAACATTAAAAGCAATTCCACAAGGCATTAGTATCCTTATTTCTTCTCTGGACATCCATTTGCAGAGTACCATTTACCAATAGCAGTTATTTAAATAATTGATAAGGAAAATAGATTGGGCATCACACTAGGGTAGGAACCAATAAGCTACTTACTTTAAATTAGCACTTCATCTTCTATACAAACCTTAGTACAAAGAGTATCTCCATTACTTTAAGTAAATTAAAAAATATAACTTTAAATTTACATCTTTTGTATGTTTTCCTTTTAATTGATAATTTACTTTGCTTTTTTCCTATCTCAAAAAGAATGGGTGAGAAAAAAAAATCTCATTTTAATATTTTTTAATTTCATTTACATTTAAAACTTTTTGGGGTCATCTCCATAATAAATTTAAAATATCTTATTTTTAACAAAGGGAAAATTAACTAAATGAATATATCAAGTTTTTTTCTAGATGTTTGATGATGTAACATGGCCAATATAAATGTTACAATATATTAAATAAATTTTCCATAATCATCAAATTCATTCCAATTATCTTTAATATCAAAAGAACTCTTAAACGTAATTGAAATGAATTGCGAATTATGGACAATTTATTTAGCATATATTTGTGATGTGTTTGTATTCCTTTGCACTTGAGAGTCTGCCATGGAAATTAAAACAATTGGCAATTTTTTAAATTTTAGCTAGTTTTTAAACTCTGAATTTAGTATAATTTATTTTAAAAAACCATGATGTTGATTTTTTACATAGTGACATATAATATATTTAAGCAATATGACTGGCGGCAACAATAAACAAGAGAAAAAAAGACAACAACAATAATAATAATTATTTATTTATTACAATAATATATAAACCATACAAAATTAATATAACTCCAAAAAGGAAATACTTATGTGAGGAGTCATATACATATACAAAATGATGATGATGATGATGATGATAATAATAATAATAATAATAATAATAATAATAATAATAATAATAATAATATACTAAAATACAAAATATTAATCAAAATAATTACATAGAATATAACCAATATTGCAAATATTTTTTAAACATAGCAATTGATATTTGGTCAATATCTAATGAATAAATAGAAACAAAAGAATTAAACAATCTATTACTATTGTAATTGAATTGCCTATGATGACCTTCTAAATGGCAATTGAAAGTTTTTAGCTAAATGAGTATTTATTAAAAAAAATTCTAGTACATAAAAGAAAATGATGATGAAATATATCAATAATTACCCTATATTTATAAAGATGAACAACAGATAAAACACAGCCATTACCATTGATATTCTGAACCAAAGCTGATTTAGATTTTCCAAAAATAATATGCATTGTGTACTGTTGTAAAACACATAATGACAACAAAGCATAAGCAGTGCAACCACCCCAAGCATAAGCAGTGCAACCACCCCAAATAAAGATATTAAAAGACAATATACTTTGATAATAAGACTCATAAATAGTTAATAAAAAACAAGGCAAAACTCTCCATGCAATAGTGCCCCCCCCTGTGCTAACCAGACTTATCAATTGAACAGGGTGGTATTACTGTATGGAGAGTTTGCCTTGTTTAAACAATTATGTGTTAGTATAAGAGATGGTGATCATGTGATGTTTAGTAGTTAACAAAACAGATCTAGGCAAAAAATTAACTAAATAATAAAATAAATAATTAATTTATGTAACTTCAAACATAAATAAACAATATGACTTGATCAAGATAACTTAGAATCAATAAAAACTCCCAAATAATAATTATTAACAAAAACAATATTACCACAAGTACAAATGCTATTACAATGAACTCTATATTGGCTACAAATAGAAATATTCAAAGAATGAGAATTTAAAAAAAAGAATAGCTTTCGTTTTATTACAAGTGACTGTTAAACAATTTACCACAAAGCCAATTATTAATTAAAGCCAAATCCTTATTAGTCATTTGCTCAAGAAGTCTATATGAAACGGCACCAACAGACAGAGCAATATCATCACAAAACTGTAAATCACTGAGTTCAAAGGCAACGCAAAATTATCATTATATAAATCAAAAATAACATAGGACCAAGTACAGAATAGATTGACTTACTAAGACAATAAAGCCAATTACCCAAAGCTTTAACAGGTTTCTAAATGTAGATGATAAGAATCAACCCTTAAGCTATCATTAATCTCAACCTGTAGTCAAGGCAACCACCTTTACATATATATGGTCTAAGCTTCTTTGCATTATTAATCTCACACTTTTTGGTAAAGTTGCAATCTGTAATGTCTATATAAAACATATAAGACCATAGATAGAGGTTGTACCACCTTTATTGTTAAAGATGGTTGCCTTGACTATAGGTTGAGATTGTTAATAGCTTAAGGGTTGTTTGTTATCATATAGATTTATATAAAACATACAAGACCATAGATAAAAGTCGTACCACTTTTATTGTTAAAGATGGTTGCCTTAACTACAGATTGAGATAGTTAATAGCTTAAGGGTTGTTTATTATATAGATTAATTTCTAAGTTTTATAATAAGATAAAAAAGGATTTTATTGTTCTCTTATTCTAATTTTTTAAATTTAAACTATTTTTTTAAAATTCTATTCACGTTTTAATAATTTCAAATATTATATTAAATATGTAATAAATTAGGATACGTTCCATTACATACTAAACAAAATTAATTTATTAATGGTATGTATTAGTCCTGCAGCTGCAGAAAGGAGTTTGCTATTAACTGAAAGGAGACCCTTTGATTCCTCTTGGAGGCCTTAAAGGAACTGAGCAGGGCAAATTCCTAATGTCCACTCCATACGTTCTTGTCGTTGCAGCTGTTATTACTATGTGATTATTCATATAGTATACGAACATGGATGGGCTGCTCAACAACACGCATTAGCCAGTGTGGTGAGTTTATTGGCTTTTTACCTCTGAGTTTAAGATCAAGAAACACCATGGTCTTTCTTCTCAGTGCCTGATAAGGCAGAATGAATGTTTGTGTAAATGATAAATATTTTTCCAATACATATATACAATTATGACAGACAAAAATAAAGCATGGCCCTTATTCACAGGAGGCTGTAAAGTCACCAACCAAGGCAGCGGTTGGTGGCCGAAGGCGGAGGGTGCTAAGAATCCCCTGATTGCGGACCCAGGCTGCCATTTGATGATGACTTTTTATTTAGGTACTTCCAACTGCAGATCACTTTCAAGTGAAGGAAGATTGCAAGAATTAGAAGAAGAACTGTCTTATATTAAATGGGACATTATTGGACTTTGTGAAGTTAGAAGAAAAGGAGAAGAAACAATTGATTTAAAAAGTGGACATATACTCTATTATAAAGGCACACATATTGGAAATACAAGTGGAGTAGGATTCATTATAAATAAAAAGTGGAAGAACAATATTGTGGAGATTGATGGTGTATCGGACAGAGTGGCAAGATTAGTTATACAACTTAATAGCAGATACCAAATGCAGATAATTCAGGTTTATGCCCCAACAAGTTCTCATAGTGATGAAGTAGTAGAAGATTTTTATATGGATGTACAAAAGGCTTTTGATCAGAGTAAACAACATTTTAAAATTGTTATGGGAGACTTTAATGCTAGAATTGGTAGACAAATGAAAGATAAAATTGCACTAGGTAATTTTGGTTATGGTAATAGAAATGAGAGAGGACATAGACTTGTGGAGTTTGCAGAAAAAGAAAAACTTTATATTATGAATTCATTTTTTGAAAAAAATGTTAAAAGGAAATGGACATGGAAGCATCCAAATGAAGGTACAGCAGAATTGAATTATATTTTGACTAACAGAAAATACATATTTCAAGATTGTAATGTTCTTAATAAATTTAACACAGGAAGTGATCATCGATTAGTAAGGTGTAAGTTACGTGTTAATGTAAAACTAGAGAGACAAAAATTATTAAGAAAAACAATATTTACAGTTGATATTCCTAATCTTCAGAAACATTCTAATGAATTTAAATTAGAACTTACAAATAGGTTTCAAGTGTTAGGAGATTTTGAACATGATACAGATTTGAATGAAATTAATATGAAAATAACTGATACACTTTTAAAAACTGCAACAAACATAGCTGGTAGAAAAAAAGCAGCAATTGACTAATAAAATTTCTACTGAGACTAGAGAATTTATGAAGAAAAAAAGGAATATGAAGATATACAAAAATGATGTATTAAAAAGAATTGAATATCTCAAATTTTGTAAAATGGTACGGAAAAGAGTTGAAAATGATATAAGAAAGTATAACTGTGAAATAGCAAGGAAAGCTGTAGAAGAAAATGAAAGTCTCAAAAATGTTAAACAACATTTTGGTATTGCTAGGAAATTTATATCTGCAATAAGAAAAAAAGATGGAATTATTACTAAAAAAAGAGATGACATCATGAAATTGGTAGAAGATTTTTATCAAGAATTATATAGTAATAAAGAACAAGTACTTCCTATATCTATTACATCTTCCGAATTGCCCAGAATTTTAAATGAAGAAGAAAGACATGCAATTAAGTGTATGAAGAAAGGAAAGGCTCCAGGAAATGATGGAATTATAATTGATATATTAAAATAAGCAGGTGAAGAAATAGAAACAATTTTAGCAAAGTTATATACCAAATGTCTAAATGATAAAGATGTACCGGAAGATTGGAAGAATGCAGTAATAATATTAATATTTAAAAAAGGTGATAAAGAAGATATTAGAAATTACAGACCTATCAGCCTTTTATCAGTTTTATATAAAATCTTTACCAAGATAATTACAACTCGTCTACAGAGAACTTTGGATTTCCACCAACCAAGAGAACAAGCTGTATTTAAAAGTGGTTTTAGTACAATAGATCATATCCAGGTATTGAGAGAAGTCATAGAAAGGACAAACGAATATGAGTTGTCATTATGTTTTGGATTTGTAGATTATGAAAAGGCATTCGATTCTATACACATTTCTTCAGTGATTAAAGCATTGGATCATCAAGATATAGATCCAGGATATTGTCATATTTTAAAGAATATTTATAAAAATGCAACAGCAACAATTATATTACATAATGATACTGGAAAAATCAACATTGAGAAAGGTGTAAGACAAGGTGACTCCATATCTCCAAAACTCTTTACAGCAGTGCTGCAAGAAGTATTTTGTGGATTAAAATGGGAAACTAAAGGAGTGAAAGTAAATAGAGAGTATTTAAGTCATTTAGATTTCGCAGATGATGTAGTTGTTTTTGCAAATAATGCTTCAGAGCTGCAGGAAATGTTGCAGGAGCTAGCAGATGAAAGTAGAAAAGTAGGACTAAAGATAAATGTTAAAAAGACTAAAGGAATGTTTAATCGATTTGCTCAAAATATGAAAATAAAGATTGATTATGAAGAATTAGAAGAAGTTAACAGTTACAAATACCTTGGTCAGATTATTAATACAGATGAAAACATAATGGAGGAAATTAATCATAGAATTAAACTTGGTTGGAGTGCTTTTGGTAGAAATAACTTGATACTAAAAGGAAATATGCCTATGTGTTTGAAAAGGATGGTTTTTAACAAATGTGTTTTACCAGTTCTTACTTATGGATCTGAGACTTGGACACTTAATAGAAGAGCAATACAGAGACTTCAGACCACTCAAAGGAGTATGGAGAGATGTATGCTGGGAGTATGAAGAGATCTAAAATGCAATGTATGGGTAAGACAACAAACAGGTGTTACTGACCTTATTGAAAAAATTAAAAAATTGAAATGGAGTTGGGATGGACATATTTCTAGAAGAGATGATAATAGATGGACAATTGAAATTTTAAACTAGATTCCAAGAGATTGTAAAAGACCCAGAAAGAGACCACATGTGAGATGGATGGATGAAATAAGAAAATGTGCAAGGGTGTTGCGGAGAAGAGAAGCTAAAGATCAGAGAAGATGGATTAAACTTGGAGAGACCTTCATCCTGCAGTGGATTGATAATGGTTGATGATGATGATGATGATTGGTCCTGCGGTGAGTTATATACATATTAGTCCAACGATAACATTCTAACTTTGCGATTTCATAAAATAATATCTGCATGTGATCTTCTGACAAACATAATCCATCAGTTTTAATAAATAATGGTAAGCAACTTTATTTAGTACAAAATAGTGACCTATAATTTTATTTAATGGAAATAAACAAACACATATTAATATTTTGAATCAAATTGAGTTATTTGCAAAAAATGACAAGAACTAACATTATTGCGTACAAAGTGGTGATGTATAACCTTATTTACTGAAAATAAATGAGCATGTATTTACATTTTTTCCATAGGTCATAGCATTGGCCAGGAGATGAACCTGCAACAACTGTCTGCAACCAACTTCTTGCTTGCAAAATGGTTGCACTCTCAGCTTACCACACTTGACAGCATGTATTTACATTTTGTTTTTCATTTTTCGTAAAAAACGGTGTTGCAATGATTCAAGTTTTAGCAATATACATTTATTCCAATAAAAAAGAAAAGCAAAAAATTGTTTCTTAAAATCACAGGGGGTGGGGGCTGATGTTTTTTAATTTCTATCTGGCAGCTTACAAGTTGTCACTTTTGTAGGATTTTGTGTTTTTCTTGGGATAATGTGCTACATGCCTCAATTTTTATGGATAATTATTCCAGGGTATGACTATTTTTTAAACATAGTGGAGAACTGCATTGTCCTTGGTAATGGGCAATTCCCAAATTTTAATCATTTTGTTGGAAAAAATATTGTTCAAAAAATTCACTTGGCAGAAATTAAAGTTGGATAGTAAATCCGTGTATCCCTTACTTTTACTAGATGATCAGTTAATCATTCCATCATTTTTTCATGATGTCACAATATACTTTAAATCATAAAATTAGCACCAAAACCCAACATTTTGATTAATAATCTCCTGATCAGAATATTATTTAATATTCATTTTAAAAATTAATTCATTTCTGTTTTAGAAGATTGAAAATGGGTTTAGTTCAGTCTTTGTATACATATTTGTTTGTGCTGGCAACTTTCACCATCATTGAATTAATATGTAAGTACCTTATTAATTTGAATATGGTTGGAAATTGATTGAGTAAATTTGATAATTACAATAAGCTAGGGATCATTAATCTATTTTGTTAATACCATATTACAATTAGAAGCATTTCATAATTAAAGTTTTTATTTATGTAGATATTGACATTTCAAATATGTTCACCATTTATTAAATGGCACATAGGTTAGTATATAACTCAGTATCATCATTCTTACACAGAGGCTAAACTCTCCATACAGTAGCGCCACTCAGTGCAAGCCAGAGTAATCCAACACTCGCCACTGATGAAAACCACAGGCTAGAAACTAATCTGGGGATATTGGATGAGTAGGCACTAGATAGTGATTTTATGCAAAAAAATTTTTGCATCCATTGATTACTCTGGCTTGCACTAAGTGGTGCTACTGTATTTTTGCCTCTATAATTGTATAAGCATAAAGAATGGTGGTCATGTGATTTTAGTAAATTTATCATTATTCTCCTTTTTTTCCAGGCTATGCAGGCTTGAATAAGCATGGAGATCAATTCTTGAACATTTGGAATCGAGAATACTGTAGAATTTTAGGTGATACTGTAATTAACTAAACTATTCTTATAAACACAACAGTCAATAGAAATTTTATATACTCATCTAAGAATGTTTTTCCAATTTCCTTTTTTTAAGAGTAAAAATATCTAAACTTATGAATTATTGCACTAAATTGATTTATGGTTTATTTGCCAATGTCATATGAGCAGTTTCTTTAATTTTTGTTCTTTTGATGTTTTCCTCTCTGTTCAATATTCCTGACTTTTTCTAATTCAACATGCTCTGCTACCTTAGATACTCCTATTTTTTGCCTCTTTAAATATTACTTGTGTTATTATCATTAGCTAGTAACATTGATATACATTGTCTCATATTCACATAGCATTTCATATATGTGGTTATTGTTTTTCAGCATTTTTAGTTTGTTTTATAAAAGTTAAGATTCCTTGTTTTAAAAAGTGGTTTCTATATTATACTAACTGCAGATTTTTTTTTAGTTTGTCTGATATCTTTGGTATGTTTGAATAAATCATTAAACATCACATGGTCATCATTCTTTATGCTTACACAAGCTGTTCATACAGAGGCTAAACGCTCTTTCTCTCTGTCTACAGTAGCTCAGTGAAAACCAGAGTAATCAATGGATGCAAGAAGATTTGTGCATAAAATCCATATCTAGTGCCTATTCATCCAATATCCCAGACTAGCTTCAGCTTATAAATTTCATCAGAGAGGAACCTTGGATCTGCAGTGCTCTCAGATCCAATGCTCCTCACTGATGAAAGTCACAAGCTAGAAACTAGCCTGGGAATACTGGATGAATAGGCACTAGATAAGGATTTTATGCACAAATCTTCCTGCATCCATTGATTACTTTGGCATGCACTGAGTGGTACTACTATATGATTTTACTGTGAGAGTCTTGACAAAGAACAATTAAGAATGTCAATGTTTGTTATTGTTTTAATTTTATTATGAATTTAGTTGAAGGCAATATGTTACTGATATGTGTCCAGAATGTTCATCATATTAATGCCACACCAAAGCCAGACTATAGGTAAAAATGGAGTAGAATTTATGATTTCAAGCTTTTCCGTTAATTACTGCTGATAAGAAGTACTAGTGATAAATCCATAACTATTCCTTTCTTTTGTTGGAAAAATTCAGTGTTGTATTGAAAGTATGCTGTTATTTTGCAGAATGTTAAAGAGTTCTATTATACTATCAATAGGAAGAATTGTTCTAACTTATAAACCATTATCACCAATTAATCTTTTCCTTGCAGTAGACAATACTTCATCACTGGGTGCATTTGCAAATAAACTTTCCACATCAATGCTTGCTAATATGTCAGTTCTTTCAATTTTTATATTCTTGATTAATTCCACAAAGTGTTTAGAAATTCTGGTGAAGAAATATGTTTTGCATGACAAAGGGTTACTAACTTTAAAAAAGAAAAGTTAACAAGTTTTGACATGGTGAATTATTAGGCATAACAATAGATCTTAATGGAACATCATCCTCATGAAATATTAGGTAGACCATATAATTGTGAAATTTTGGTGAAATGATATTTGTCTAAATCAGTGAAGCATCTGCATGGTTTCTAAGTAATGTTGGAGCCTCAATGTTGTAGCTAACTCCATATGTGTGTATGCTTAAAATTAAAAAAAACAAAACAAATATATTAATCTTTAACTGAGGTTTAAAGTTTATATCTGTGCTAGAGATAATCTCTAGTTAGTAAATGATTAGTAATAATCATTATTGTATTTGCCTGAGGTGGATGGTGTCAAAGTTCTGGGTGGAATAAGTTTGACGGTTGTAAATAAAAATGTAACAATTAGCAATGTATTGAGGAACTCTCTTATTTTGTTAGAATAATTAGTGTCCATTACAACAGTAGTATTGTCCTTATAAACAGGGAAATTAATTATATGATTAACTTGAAAGGTTTAATAATTTTCATCTCAGTGTAGGTAATATTTGATTTGAGAAATTGGTGTCCTTCAAATGTTCCTTTTTACTATTCAATGTAATTCTGCTACTTTAGAGTCGGTTTTGGAATGACTTCCTCCATTGCTGCCATTGAATCTAATAAATAAATATTAGACTGCAAACTTTAATCCTTTTCACAGAATAAACTTAGTCTTTAAATTAAGATTTTAAATGATGAAGCTACTAGGTTGTTTGATACCGCATAAGTATTTGATACGCCATATAAGTTTATATGCTTTTTCTTTGGTTCATTTATTTTTTGATGTAATAAATAAAATTCCCTCTTGTAAAATCGTCATCATATTTTAATGGGATGCAAAGTTTGATATTTGAAGAACTTTTGAACACTACTGTATGGAGAATTTGATACAATTATTAATTATTGCCATCTTTCTCGAAATATATTATAGCATTGTTAAAGATGTTGCAAAAAAATCCGCACTATTCAGTCAAGACAGAGTCAAATGAGTGAACTTTTTTTTGGAAATGAGTATATAAACGCTTATCTAGATTTTCGTAGACATATATATTTTTTAAAATTAGATCTAAAAAGAAAATATTAACAGCAATGAAGAAATATTTCCAGAATCAAATGCAATACTTCATGATGAGTACAGGTGTAACAAACATCAAATTAAGATAGTAGAGGAGAATTATGTAATAGATTAGTAATGCTGTTCAACTAATGTAATATAAATGAAATTAACAAACATCACATGATCACCATTTCTTATGCTTACTTATAACTGTTATTAAAACAGGCAAAACTCTCCATACAGTATTGCCACTCAGTGCAATCTAGAGTAATCAATGAATGCCAGAAGGCTTGTGCATAAAATCTCCATCTAGTGCCTACTCATCCAATATCCCCAGACTAGTTTCGGCCTTTGTCAGTGAGGAGCCTTGGATCTGAGAACACTACACCTAGATCTTAGAATCTAATGCAACCCTCCAGCAGCCACCTTTTATCTCTACTTAACTACAAAACTATGAATCTTAAATTGAAAACAGAATATTTTCAATCCAAGATCATCAGCCTATATAGTTATATAGGTCTGAACTCAGTTCAGCACCCATACATTTTGATGTCTTTGGTTCTTTAATAACCATAGCCATCACTATCTATTAGGCAGGATTGGTTTAAGCCAAATAAACATCACATGATCACCATTTCCCATGCTTGCTTATAACTGTTATTAAAACAGCAAAACTCTCCATACAGTATTGCATCCGTTGATTACTCTAGCTTGCACTGAGTGGCAATACTGTATGGAGAGTTTCGCCTGTTTAAAATGTTGTCAACGAGTTTCTCTTTTTTCCTCTTCCTAGTAATACTATTATAATTATTAATTTACTTTAAAAGTGTATTCTTTGATAGCAACAGTTTGGTGATTAATAATTGATCTCAATACCAATTACAAATCCGTTAGGGCAAAATGTAAATTAAATTGTCTACTTTAAAAAAAAAAAACTCTTTTACTAAACTTAGCTTAAAATATATATAGAGGTTATAATATACATTTCATGTAAATTGCACATAGTCTTCAAAATTTTTTTATAATATCTTCACATTATTTCTCAAATGTCTATCTACAAAATAGAAACTAACATAGAAATTCACGGCTGATCTAATGACAACGTAAATTATGTAAGCAATGTTTACATAGCTTTGTAATACGTTTCTTTAAAAAAATACTGTCCTAATTATCATATTAATAGCTATAAAAAATAAACAATTTAAATATGTTTGCTGATATAAAATTGGGAGACTATTTATCTCAAAGCTACTTAATATTGTAGCATTCAAATTAAATACGGAGTAGATGCAATATTATTTAAGAAACAACTGTCTTATGAGAGAGTGGTGTAGTGAAAATTATATTACAGAAATATTATTCATTAAGTATGAATGACTAATAAAAATTATTCATGCACATTAATTTAAAGAATAATTCTTAATTATTAAAATGGGGGGATACTATGACGTCATGAACAATACTACAGAGACTGTCATTTAGTTAAATGTTTTGAGGACAATGTTTAAAGTTGTTTGTTTAAGGACAAGTGCTTATCAGTAACGTACTGCCTGGCCCTGTTCATATATTTTCATTATAGTGTTATAAAGGATCAATCACATAGAGTGATATAAAGTAATACTACTTGGAAATCCATTTAAGTAAATAATAACCAAGCACAGCATATGTTATTTAGTCAACACGAGGCATTATTAACATTAAAATTATTAATGATAATACTTGGATCAGAATTATATATATATATATTATCTTCTTCCTTTTTATTTTCCTTTTTTGTCCTAATTTTCTTCTCCTCCACCTCTTTTTTCTTCTCCTTTTTATCCTTCTTTTAATTATTATTATTATTATTATTATTATTATTATTATTATTATTATTATTATTATTATTATTATTATTATTATTATTATTATTATTATTATTATTATTATTATTATTATTATTATTATTATTATTATTATTATTATTATTATTATTATTATTATTATTATTATTATTATTATATGAGTAATAATTTTGAATCTCTTAGATTTTTTATAATTGATAATTAGTTATGCAGGTAAATCACTTCTTTACAAACATACTTACCTATATCCACATTATCAAATGACTATAATTAGAACAGAAAATAAACAGACTAACTTCTATGAGCTATCAAATGTAAATATATACACCCATTTTTTTTGTCAGAAACTCTAAAAGTAAAGTAGTGTTCCTGCTGATTCTTTTACTGTCAGATTTTGTTAAGTTTTTTTTCTGACAACCTGGAAAATGATAAATATTAAATTTAAGCCAGATGTAAATGCAACATTATTAATTTGAATTTATAATCAAATACACAAATATAAAATACAGAATCTCATTTTATAACAACCTTTGTAAATAAAAAAGAATGCATATGATTTTATTAGTTGGGAGTTCACAAGCAGTTCAAGCGCCATAACTGTGGGGGCCAGAATCGATTGAATGCTCTACTAACTATGCCAAACTGTACAGGATACATGTTCAAATTTGCAGAAGTCCATACTATCGCATTTTAGGCACATAGTCTTAAGGTTATAGTCTTGATATATATTACTATTTGTTTGAATAAGTACGATATTTAATATCATTGCAGTGTACAGTTTAAGAAATTATCTTTTAGGTTGTGCTCTTTGAAATTCAGATTAGATTTATTCACAGAGGGTGTAGCTAGAAAAACTTAATGTTTCAGTGAATGATTGTACATATTTGCATTTTCTGTTAGCCGCACAGCTATTTTTGTCATGCAATGTGATGAAGTGGCTGTCTGGCAATTTTTTACTGTATTTTTAATGCTTCAAATGTAATTAAATAAACCGGTATCGCACATACATAATTACAATCCATATTTACATAATTCAAATAAATAAAAAAATATGGTGTTTTATGAGTCAGATGAAATATGGATTGATTTAAAATTGGTGCTGTCATGTAGTGAGAAGTGGATTCGTCCACATTCCTATTGGTTGCTCATGGTCAACGACTGATTAGAGCGATGCATGTGCAGTCAGTAGAATCTGACATTTGTGATTGAATGCACCTGCATAGTGATTGCCAATGTGGAGGATATTTAATTTCTTTATTTTTACATAAATTTGACATCATTATTTTTATTTTATTTATTTTTTAGTGTAAAGTTTATTCCAATTTTAAAAATAAAATACATTTCCAGTTACTTCTCGACCATCTATCCCACTAATAAAAAGTCCAAAAAATGATAGAAAATATTTGTGCAAGTTGATGTTCCTGAATCATCTCAAGTGGAGAATATCATTTGGCCATAGACATTAACATTAAGAAAATTAATCGAGATGATTTATTGGACGAGAATTGGACAAAACTTTGGAAACCACTATAAACTTTACAATTTCATTTCACATTTAGCCGTTTGAATGCCTGACTCATCAAAAAATGAGAAGATTTGACATCACTCTAAATCGGTTACTTTTTATCCCACATATACATATTATACGTCATTCGAAAGAAAATCAAAAGTTCTGTAAGATGGTGCCCTCTTCAGAATTATTTTACAAGTAAAAAAATCAAGAAAAATGACCCTATATGTCAAACAAAACCAAAGCACCACCTCCTCACCACCTTTTCTTGAATCTTATTGGCTGTCCAACTTCTGTTAAAAAGGGAAATGGCTGCCAAAAAGTAAAAAGTTATGTTCGTTTTGATTTTTATTACGAAAATGATAAACAAATGTTTACAACATTTTAAACAATATTTGAATTGAATTACAAATTATTATTGATAAAATAATACTAAAAATCAAATTATTTTAGAAAAATAGTTAAGATATTACCAAGAATTATTTATTTATTGCTACATATTTATCGTAACGTTTAAGTGGAAAAAAAAAGATTGCTGACGCAATGTTTTTTGGTTGGTTGAATAGCGGTTACTTTTATTTCACCACAATTGAATATTTTTTAAATTATAAATCAAATTTTATTTTTGAAAAGACTTTCATTTACTTTTGTAATCTGACAATTTAGTAATATACTTTTTACAAACGAACTAACGTATTTATATTATTAAAAGTGAATCTATTTTAACAATAGATTTTGTTAAAGTTGTGAGTTGGCCAATTAAAAGTTTTGATTTTAAACTCATTCGGCCAATTAAATAATAATCGTTGAAAGAGTTAGTGGTCAGTTGCATATTTGTATTTGTTTATTTAACCGTAGATGTCATATGACTAAAATAAAAAAAATTATGATAAATTTTGTTTATTTTATTTGCTTCATAGCATTGGAAAAACTGCTTTAAATTTAATTTAAATGATATTTGAATATAATTTTTTTTAGCAAAAAGCATGACAAAAAGTGTGTTCTGGCATCTTTTTTTATTAAAAAAAAGTTCTGGTTACTGGTATGCATTGGATTTATTTCTTATATAAATAAATATGTTTCATTGCATATTTTAATTTCATTTTGAATTATTTTTACATGGAAAATGCATGAAATGGAAATTTGAATGTGCTAAAAAATGTGCATCATTGTAATTACATATTTCTTACTGTTTGTTTTATTATTCTTTTGTTATTATATTTGCACAAACATATTTACTATATGTCAGATCTCACCTTACCTTTAGAAGTGGTCTAGTCCAGATTTCATCCTTACCTGATTGAATTGGGCAGTCACTGCTACTAACCAATGGGTAAACATATAGTTAAAACTCAACCAATGATTATTATGGGCCAATTGGCAATATTGCTCTCAGAATCCAATTGTTTTCAATAAGGTTGGGGATCTGGCAATAAATAGTCAGCCTTTTTAGAGATAAGTAGAGAACATCTGCCTAACCTAAGTGACAGTACATGTTCTCCATTGAAACCTCTACTAACAGTGAGTATTTTCATTATAGCCATTATGCTGTAGGTTTAAAGAATGAGGCAAGTCATGATAGGACTGGAAGCTGCTAAGACTAGAGCTGACTTGAGGACAAGCTGCTGGTACAGCATTGGACAAACTCACGAGGTAGGCTGTTATGTACAGCTGGAAGTGAGGTGGGTATTTTGAGCACAATAAGCTCTGCATTAATTGAAATTATATATGTAGCAATATGTTCATTGATAGTATATTTAATCCTAAGAAATCATATTAAGTGAACTTCAGGTATTCATATTGTTTGTTACTGTTGGTTTGAGTCTTCAATCCAGACCAAACACAACACTATATATCATAATTTAAAATTTTTATTGCTAAATTTTTTACTGATAAAATGCACCACTTAGTGATAAAAAGCAATCTCTGGAGATCATCTACTAAACCAGTACCATTTTTTAATTATCCAGTATTTGTACAAACATGGTAGGTAGTTTTATCATATACATTTTAATCCATTAATTTCACAGTGACAATGTAACATCGATTTATAATTTGTATGTTTTCTTTATGTGTGTATGTGTGTGAATTTATAAATAATCAGATTCAATAGACATTATGCTAATCTAATTATAAACATTTAAAAAGACAAACTTCTCAAAACTTATTTTGGAAATCTTGAAAATTAAATTGACTTTTTTAATATGCTAATGAATAACTATTTCTACAATAAACAAATAATTTCTTTATAATTCACTTTTTATGTTACACCTATACACATTAGTACTTTGAAATCAGTTTTTTATTATTTTCTGAAATAAATTTGCTTTATTTCATTTTATAATTTGCTCTTTATATTAATCCTTATTTAATTAAAATTTATTAATTATTAGCTGTGCTAGATTAGACATGCTTAATTAAGTTCCACCAGTTTTATGTAGATGAACTATGTATTACATTTTCCTCCCAATTTGAAATTTCAGAAATTCTCAGGAATTTAAAATTTTATTGGTTATGTATATATTTTGAATTAAGTATTTTCATGGATTTTTAATTTAATAAAGAATAGAAATAAAGAGATTATATCCATGTAAACAGAAATAACTGCTTTTTGATATTGTCAGGAAATTATTAATTACTAATTGATAATCCTGAGGCTAAACAAGTTTTCTCTGTTAACTACACAATAGCTCATTTATTTTGGGGTTTAGTGAAATAAAAGGTGTCCTCTTTTACTTCATCCCAAATTGTTGTAAAGATTTAAATCCAAAAAGTTATATATATGTAAATATGAACAAGAAATCTGTTTCATTTGTATCAAATAATTTATTAATGACAGATTCTGAGCTATTGCAGAAATTCTGGCTAATGTTTATATTAATTCATATAAAATAGTGTATAAAATTATTATATGAGTTTAAAACAAACAAACAAAAGAAGATTGAAAAACCTTTGCATTATTCAACAAATTAACAGAGAGGAATATTAATATATTAAAAAGTTCTAATATTTATCCAGTTTGGAAAGCTTATAAAGTTTTAACAAGGATTTATAAAAATTACTGAACAACCTGGAATTAACCCTTCCATATTGTAACCTAGACTCAAACATTTCAGCATTTTCTGACATTTTTCTTTGTTGCACATATCAATGTAAAATATATAATTAAATGATTATTATTACTTAGCAGAAAATAATAAACTTGATTTTATTTGATAGATATTTTTGTTTACTACTGAAATAAATTTTAAATGTTCACATTTTGTTTCTATAAATATTTAAAAAAATGAGATCGTAATCAAAACAAAAAGATTACATGTCATCATTTCAGAAAGATTATTTTCAGTTTACAAAATCAATGAAATCTTTGTTATTTCTGATTATTTTTAAAAATGTGAATGAATAATTATTTATTTCTCTTATATCTGACAAATTGTCCTTTAAAAGTTTAAAATTTTTGAATATTTATTGCAAAATTGCGATATTTTCATACACATAAGTGTAAATAGATTGCTTACACGGAAATTAAATGTGTAAATAGATTAAGGCCATATTCATGTTAGCTGCTAATATTACATTATATTTTTGAAAATAAAGTATTTCCAGTCAAAATAAGTTATTAATAATTTATATTTCTCAATATCTAATCAATATAGTGTAAATTATTGTAAAAAAAAATATCTAAAACTGTATTAAATTTGCAAATAAACACGTTTTGGTCATTGGGACTATTTTTTTAAACAATGTATTAATATGCCAAACATTTTACTGCCTGGCCTTAGAACAAAGGCTGAACATGTCAGGGTGGGGCTTATGTCTTTTGTAAGGCTTTTTTTTTAATTTCCCACCATCTATTGTAATTTTTTGAATGAAATTTTTATGTAATAAAATATACAGAAAAATACACGTTTTAACATATAATACTTGTGAAAAAATTCATGAGGGGACAAATTGTCCAAAACACATAAAATTGCAGACTAAAATTATGAAATGTTAATCACAAACTTGTGTAGAGTCCATTCCAGAAATGTTATTTATGAATTAAGCTAAGTATTTACATATAACATGAGAAAGATAAGAAATAATACTAATCGATTAATTTGCAGCATAGTAGTTAAAATATTTGTCTGCTATAGCAACATTTACATGTCAAGTAACTGAGATTTTTCCAGGCAAAATTAGAATTTTTGCAGATAATCAATACATAGCAACTTAGAAAGTCATCCATTATAATAAGTTTTTTTTTCATACGTCAAATGCGTTGACTGGGAAGTGAACCCAGACCAGCTGCTTGGAAGGCAGCTATGCTAACCACTAAGCCACCACCACTTGACTATAAGTATTTTTAGTATTAAATAAAAGTTCCAAACAAATCTGAGTTGGCCAGATGAATGAAGCAACAAAAAACATAATATACTGTAATCTTAATATTACTTATCTTAAAAATAATACTTTTCTAAAAGAAGCAATAAATAAAAAAGAAAGGGGACTGTGGTCCCTATAAGCTTATTTGATTATATCCTAAAAAAAAAATCTGAATTTATGCTATATCAAACCAACTATAAACTTTTCACAGTACTTTGACAGGAAAAACTTTATGATGTCATTTCTTCAAATTTTACTATTTTTCAAAAAAGTCAACTAACTATATAAATTTGGTTATAATTTTTTTTAATGTTCCAATTACCAAATATTACAAAAAAGTTAGAAATAATTTAGGTTTTTTTAAAGTAAAATTAATATTTATAATAATATTAATGTAAATAATTTAGAAATTTTTTTATTAGCACAAAATCAAACTGTAATTTTAATCCAAAGGTAATTATCTTCAGTCTATTTAACATCACTATTTGAATATTAAAGTATAACACATGTTTGAAAAATGATTACCTTTGTATTAGAATTAGTTTGGTACTGCACTGGTAAAAAAATTTCTAGATTATTTACATTCAAGTATAATGTCTTCTAATATTAATGTATAGTAAATTTCAATATTTCAAAAGTATTAATATGTAATAAAATAGAAATGTAAGTAAACTGAATAATGTGATATATTCATGCTCTTGGTCCATGATACTTAAGATTAGCCTATATACTTGCATATAGGTATAAAAGATAAGACGGATGTTCTTATCTTTTCAAAAGTCTTTATTTTGTGACTTGGATCGAGAGTTTAACTAATATTTAACATTGCTAATTGAATATTATACAGAGCATGTTTGAAGGCAGATTACCTTCATCTTAGAATAATAATAATTTATTTATTTATTAATTTCACAATATATAAAATAATTACTTGTGCGAGGAGTTATTACTAATAATTATCAATTTCCAAAATTAATTATTAAAAAAATGTCTTGCATTGGTGGTCAAGAGGTCAGTGCAATTGCCTTTCACTTGCAGGCAGTTGCCCGGGTTGTGGGTTCACGTCCCGGCCAATGCTACGACACTTAAAAAAATAAAAATAAAAAATTATAAAAAAAATCCACAAACGTACACAAAAATATACACATTAATCATGTGCAAAACATGCAGCAAATATATATTAAAAAATTATTTAAAAATCAGCAAAATAACAATAATAATGAATAAAAATAGCTTCATACAACATGATAACTAAAGCTACAAACATTGTTTTTAAATATAGGAAAAAAACTATCAAATTCGAAAATAAATAATAATAATAATAATAATAACAACTCATATTATAGTTTCTTTTTTTATTAGTAAAATGTTTCTCTATGCCCAATATAAAATAATTAAAAAAAAAAAAAGCCCTTCAGGTCTTATTAATTAAGACTAAGATTATGAAAAGATAATTTTACAATTAATTGTTTAAGAGATCAATTAAAAATAGAACCTCTTAATTGAAGATTAGACATAATTTTTTTCAATAAGACTGAATCGCATTATACACATTTTTTACTTATGATTAACTACTCAGGAGATCACATGATTGATGTTTATGCACCCTAGTTGCAGATCATCTATTTAATAGTTTCTGTTAATAAGTTGAATTTACTTTTTTTTCTTTTACGGTACTTAATTGAGAAGTCAACCAGCAATTTTAGCTCTTGGATTATTAGCTCTTCTATTGGGATAAACCACATAATAAGAACCATTTATCTGTTCTATTTTGATTACTGTTACTAGAATGACTTAATTTTACATCAATCTAATGAATAAAACAGTGATTTTAAAATTTATTTAATATTAAAGCTATATAAAATTTATTTATAATCAATTATCATAAGCTATTTATTAAACGTAATTAAGTTGAAATGTTTGGGTTGGAATCTTTGACATAAACTAAAAACAGTTAAAACCCATATAAACAATTTTCATAATTTTCGGTTACCATATTGTATTTAAGATATCCAATTTAATCATTACGATATCCGCGGTAAAATCTCAAGACTTATATTATAAGTAGAAACTTATTTGAAGAGAAGAATAAGTAGATAAATAAATGTAAAAGTAATCGATACAAAATCTAAAAATCTCCTTAATATAAACATGCACAAAAATATTTCACGGTCTATATTCAACAGTTTTATCGGTATTCGTAAAACACGGGGCATTCGGCAAACTGAACAACATAAATATTAGCAGGTTTCTTCTTTCTACTCTCGATTGTTCGTCCTTCAAGTTAAAACCTAGACTAATTTTTTCAATTGCTTAAATATCTATCAATAAGTCACCGACCTAAAATATCTTTAAACAAGCCTCATAAGTAATGTAATAACGGTGAAATTGATTTTTCATTCTTATAGCTTCTCTCGGATACTCAATGATAAAATATATAGTCAAATATAGAAGGAGAAAACAATTTCAAAATTATTATAGCATATACTTTTTTTTTGCAATATATATAACATATACTTTGTAAACAAAATAAAAAAAAAGTGTCACTCTTATTATTAGATTAATAACAATAACTGCTTTTGCATATAAACTTTACATACAATTTATATTGCTGAAAGAAAGAGCGTAGACACACAGATGTAAACTTTAAAATTAGGCAGATACAAATCTATTGTTTTTCTTTAATTGTTAAAAAAAATACACACACGCACACAACAAATTAAATATGAATCCAAGATATTTTCAAGTTCGGTTAAGTCACCAAAGCTAAGTTTTAACCTACTTCTAGAGAGTTAAATTTTTCTGATTAGCTTAGATGATTTGAATCATTGTTATATCTAAGGAAAGTTTAACATATGGAGGTTCTCTATGGATTTTCCAAACAAATGAATGACTTTTGAAAGAACACTTTTACTCATTTAAATAAATGTTGCTGGCCCACAATGAACACTGCCAGATGCGCGTCTTCTTGAAAACTTTTTAATACAATTGAATCTTTGGCTGTCGCTTTAGCTGCTTTCAAATTTTCTTGAAAGCTAGCTAACAAATGTAGTGTAACGGAACCATCAAATTAAAAAGATAATGGACGCACCTTGAACAGTGGGGGAACAAATGGTGTCTTCTCACACGCTACTAAGGCGGTTTATAAAAAAATGATTCATCTTTAAAAAAAAAATGAAGCATTTTTAAAAAAAAAAATGAAGAGAAACTTTTTTTTTTTTTTAGCTATTAGGAAAAAAAAAACTTTTATTTTCTTTTAAAAGATCGAAGTTAAAAAAAAAGTTTTTTTTTTTTAAAAAAAGTACAACTGGGTCTAATACAAAAGTGATTAGGATAAATGGAACTTCATTATAAATTAACTAACCAACTACCATCATCAAGGGCGGGTGCTTTCTTCAATTTCATTCATATAGAACTAATGAACAGACAGGGGGTGTTACTTTGTGCCGCTCTACTGTCTGAGGTTAGGGTGTCAAGCGCTGTGCATGGCTCATGGCTTGCATAAACACTCTCTTTAAAGCACAGATTTATTACTAGATCGTCTACTGTTTTACAACTGTCATATTAGCGTAAACTTGGTACGATTACAAAGTCTTCAAAGATACTTCTAAAAATAAATAAATAAAACCTCTCTGCATTTATTTATTTTTAATATTGAACGATCTACAATAAAATAATTTAAAAATTAGAATTGTGAAATGGAAATTTTGCGCGCGCACATTTATCTCTATTCACTCATTTTATTTGTATGTGCGTGTAAATATATACTGGCGTGGGACTATAGGTAACTACTTTATTTTTATAAGTTACAACGTAATCATAAAATGTATTTATTAATAACAATAGTTTATATGGACGATTATAAAAATGGGTAAAATTATTTTTATGATTTCAATTTGAATAAATAAAGAATGATGGTAATTCTTCTCCGGGATCTCACATATGTAGATTAAGGAACTATGCTGGATCAAGTTTAGCTTTCCTGTGACTCAAGATGAGTCACTAAGTTACTCTAGCAGCAAAATATTAGTGTTACAAAGAAAACCATTACTTATTTCGATATTTACATAATATCCTATCAAATTCTAGGCTTTTTTTCTTTTTTTAAGGAAACATTTCTGACATAAGAACTTTCAGAGAGGAAGAGGGAGAAAAGCAACGCAGTGGCCAACAGTGATTACTCCTCAATTAAGAAGAAAGTCAAAAAGCATTGTTCGTAAAAGATGACCGTCTTTCCTCTCTGAACAGAGGGGAAAGACCCAATATAATATTGAAAATAAAGAAACTTTAGTAACATCACGAATTACACGCGCACGTATAGCTGCATATGCGGCGTAGCCATTTTTTCTTTAAAAAAATTATCTATTCATGACTGAAGTTAATAATTAATTTAGCGGGTTTCCATAACACACGATTAATTTTTATTTTACAATTACAACTATGCGATTATTTTGCATAGAAAGACTGTGTTTACAAAAATATTAAAGGATAAATTTATGATAAGATGAACAATTATTTTGCATATTCAGTTTGTGGTTAAAGTTGTTGCAATTTGAATTAATGTAGTTTCGCACAAAATTAAAGCAGGGCGATTTCTTAAATAACATGGGCATAATTAATCTAGCAAATATCTTATTTCGATAATTTCGTGTTAGGATATTTATTGAGATAATTTTCGTTTCTTTGCTTTTTTTTTTTTTTTTAAAAAGCAGATTTCGTCTACCAATTCCGACATCTGATCCCCCTCCCCCTCTAGCGAACAAATCTCGTTTTATCAGCTTGTCTAAATATATAGCTCCTGTCTTAAATCTTGGAAAAATTACGTACGCATTTGTTAAAAATCAACATGTATATTAATGTCAAATTTCCATTTGTACCGTATTAGAGAATGACATTGTTTCTTTTTATATAAAGATTAATTACGGTTTGACGATAAAAAAATATGTGCGCATTACGAAGGAGCAAGTTATTGATAACTAACTCATCTCCATAATAGCGATGAGATACCCGATAAAAGTCATCACCTTACAAATAGAATGTCAAGAAAACAGCAAAGCAATGAATTAAATTTACCTAATTTTTAATTTTCTTCTGCATCGAAACTGCTTCAAGTTCGTTGAACACTACTGCCAAGACATTTGAAACAACCGATTTTTTATGATTTAAATCTTGATGCTATATCACATCGGCTGAATGTATTAACGGATTATTAATAAGCCGATGCACCTGTAGAAAGGAATGGATCTAAGTCCAGATGTTTAAAAAACACACACATATATATATACACGCTTAAAAAATGAATAGATCAAAAGTCAAGACTCAAAAACCCTCAATGGCATTTACGGTTATAGTGAAGAATTAAAGTTCACAAAAAATATATACCCAGAATAAATTAAAAATAGTTTTAAGGTTGCTTAAAGTTATACAAGAATATCATTTATTTCATAAAAGAGCACACTTCACATTAAAAATTTAAAATACAAAAATCAATTGTTTATTTAATTTCCTCGTTTTGTTACGGAGATTATATTTCATTCATCATCATTCAAACATTATCATTTTACTGTGCATAAAGTTCTCTCCAAGTTTAAACCAGTGTCTCTGATCCATAGTCTCATTTTTTTACATCTCATCAATAAACTGTCTTATTTCATCCATCCATCTCACATGCGGTCTCTTTCTAGGTCTTTTGATTCTCTTGTGAAGCCATTTAAAACTTCAGTTGTCCACTTAATATTCTATTCTAGCAATATGTCAAGCCCTACGTCATTTCAATCTCTTAATTCTTTCAATGATGTGGAAGATGTGTTTGTTTTCTCACTCAAGTATTTCACTTTTGATCACTTATTTCTCTCAACATACATCTTTTCATACTTCGTTGATTGATCTGAAGTCTCTGTGTTTTTTTTCTTTTTAACTGCCCTAGTCTCAGACCCATAAATAAGAATGGAGAAACACATCTATTAAACCTTTTCCTTTTAATGTTAATTTATTTCTACTAAAAGCATTTCATTCAACTTTAATTCTATAATTAATTCCATCCATTATGTTTCTATATTAATAATTTAATCAAGGTATGATTTAAATAATTTCTGTTTACTTTTATTCTCTTAACTTCCCATTTTAATTCATGAAAAAATTCTTATTTGTAAAATTGCTTTAAAAAGTTTTGAAGATATGGAATCACCCTATCCTACACCCTTCTCAATATTAATATTTTTAATGTCACTGTGTAATTTAATCACCGTTGTTTCATTTTGATAAATATGCTTCAGAATTTGACTGTATCCCAGGTCTATATCTTGATGACCCAATGCTTTAATAACTGAAGAAATGGTGTATGTGAATATGTGTATAAAATGTATTAATTGTATAATTATATATTTGAATATTGTAGCTCTGATGATGACTGCAGGACAGTCGAAACTGTTAGAAAAAAGGTTTGATATAAAAATAGTGCTGTTAAAGTGTTTAAGAAAGTTATAAATGGTATGATAAGAAATGCTTGTACTATCAAATATTTTTCCATAATCTACCAATTCAAAGCATACTGATAAACTCTCATTCATGGTTGTTTCTGTAACTTCTTTCAATACTTGAATGTGATTCGCTGTGCTAAAACTACTTTTAAATCCAGCTTATTCTTCAGGTTGATTACAATCTGAAGTTCGCTATAGATGAATTGTAACATCTTCATAAACATTTTACATAGAATCGGTAGAAGAGGTCTGTAATTTCTAATATCTTCTTTAACATCTTTCTTAAATATCAATATTACTACTGCATTCTTTCAATCACCTGGTATATATTTATCATTTGGATATTCAATATATAGTTCTACCAACTTTTTTTTTTATTCCTTTATCTGCTTCTCTTAAAGGTATCAATAATAATTCCATTTCCTGGAGTTTTTGTCTTTTTTGTAGATTTATTTTCATGCTCCATTTTTTTTCCATTTAAAATAATGGACAATTCAGAATATGGAGTAAATATATTTGCTTCTACGTTTTCTTATATTATACCATTCTCTGTAGAACTCTTTCACACATATCCTTCTCTTTAGTAACAGTCACAGTTTCTTTTCTTATTTCTAAAATAACTTTTCCAACAACAAGGCAGTTGTTTTATACTTTTAAAACTTTTATTTTCTTCTATAGCTTTTCATGCCAATTCATAATTATATTTTTGAGCGCTGCATGGTGGCAAAGATCAGAAAGTTCCAGAATCGATTCTGATACTTGTATTCTGGTATTCAAACAACTTATGAATTCCAAGCAAAAAAGTCTTTATATATATATATATAATAATGAGCACGCTATTAACTCTAACCAAGATAGAAATTTTAAATGCTGCAAGAGAAAGCATTTAAAATTTCTATCTAGAAACACTCCCAAGCTATTGGCTATCCTCAGTGAGGCACTAGGATGTTTCTGACAATCAATCATCAGTATTCTGTCCAATAGACAAGTCCAGAGAGTAGTCACAACATCAATTCATCCATTCTTCCATTCTCTTCCTTGCCCATTTCTTCAATTCCACATAAGTCTTCCCATCTCTTATATCATACAATAATGTCAATCTCTTCTGTCTTTTCTTTTTATCTCCACTCATTGTTTTCTCCAAAACATCTTTCATTAAACTATAATCTCTTTCCAATATATGTCCAAAATCCAGTTTCTCTCTCTGATATTCTCAATCAAGCTTCTTTCCTCATTTACTCTTTTCAAAACTTCTTCATTTGTTATTTTACTCAACCAACTGATTTTTTCTATTCTTCTCTATGTCCACATCTCAAAGACTTTCAATCATTTCTTAATTCTCTTACTCAATGTCCATGTCTCACAATCATACATTAATACTCTCCACACATAACATTTAATTAATATCTTTCTTAATTCTCTTTCTATAGGTCCACAAAATATCTTCTTTTTCTTCACAAATGTCTCTTTTGCCAATGCTATTCTTCTTTTAACTTCATCTTCACTTCTTCCATCCTCACTCAACCAACTACCCAAATATCTAAATCCCTTCACCTGTTAAACCATGTCACCATGGATTCCAATTTGCAGTCTTTTTGCATCTCTCCCTATCCATAAATACTTAGTATTTTCAATATTAATCTTTATTCCATATGCCATACATGCTTCTTCCAATTTATTCAGCATATTCTGAAGTCCCTTTTCCTCCTCAGTGATAAGAGCCATATCATCTTCACAGTCCAAATAATTATTTAACATGTCTTCTAAATAAATATTAAACTGAACAGGTGACATACTATACCCTTGCCTAACTCCACTTTCTATATTCACTTCATCAATCACATTACTCCCAAATCTAATTCTTATCCTTTGACTATTATACATAGTCCAAATCAATCGTCTTTCTTTCCAAAATACTCCTTTATTTCTTAAGATCGACATCAGTTTATTCCAGATTACTCTATCAAATGCCTTTTCTAAATCCATAGAACATATACTAATTCCTTTATCTTTTTCAATATATCTTTCTGCAATTATCCTAACAATACCAGTAGCATTTCTTGTGCTTTTCTCTTTCCGAAAACCAAACTGTTCTTCACCAATATAATAATCTACTTTCTTATAAATCCTTTGAGTTAAAATCCTCAATAAAACTTTAGAAGGATGAGACAACAAACTTATTGGTCTATAGTCTTCACATTTAGCAGCTTTCTTCTTAAGCCAGTACTTATCTGATACTTAACTATTAAGTAGAAAATCTGAAATTTTCAGACACCTATATGTCTTCAAATCCAGCGATCTAACTTAAATAGCTATATGGGATCTGAAACTTCTTCAGTCACACCATATATTAATAGCCTTCAATATAACACCACTTAAGACTTAAAAACAACACTATAATAGTAAATAAAATCAAGTAAATAAAATCTAATGTCTGAAATATCTAGTGCCTCACTGAGGATAGCCAATAACTTGAAACCAGTTTGGGAATTGGGGATGTTTCTAGATAGAGATTTTATATCCTTTCTAAATCGATAAAGCTTGGTTAGAATTATTAGCATGCTCATTATTTTATTTTATAAAATACAAGCTTATCAATTAAGGCACATGATGTATGACTTGATTTTATTTACTGTTTTATATATATATGACATATTTTGTGGGTATATCAATATATATTGATATAGCGACATTTCAACTTGGTCACACAAGTCATTCACTGGGTGATAAAAGGTAGAAAGACGGATGTAGAGGCGCTACAATCACTGATTTGAAAAAAATGTTAAAGTTCCACCAATAGCAAAAATGTTAAATTAAGAATGTTTTTTAAAAAAATCTTTCCAAATAGGAGGAAGTTTGCATGTATCATCTCACTTATTGATACAATCTGGTCTTTTAAGTATCTCAATGGTATCAATAAGCGAGATGATACATGCAAACTTCCTCCTATTTGGAAATATTTTTTAAAAAACATTCTTAATTTAACATTTTTGCTATTAATTATTTTTTTTTTTTTAATCAGTGATTGTAGCGCCTCTATAACCGTCTTTCTACCTTTTATCACCCAGTGGATGACTTGTGTGATCAAGTCGAAATGTCAATATATCAATATTTAAAATTTTTAAGATGGATGGACCCGCAAAATATGTCTTTTATATATGCAACCTGTGAAAATCTTCGTATCAACATATATATATATCATTATTAACTCTTAGCAGAATTCCAAATATATAATTCTTTTTAATGGATTACTTTTAAATATTTTAATATTCCTTATTTTCTTCATACATTGCCTTGTCTCAGTTGAAAATTTACTTGTTAATTGCTGTTTTTGTGTACCTCCTATCTTTTTGCTATTTTTAATAGAGTATTATTTATCTTATTAATCTTGGCTACAGTCTGACCATCTTATCAATACTTTGAAATAATTATTTTTGTCTGTCATAATTGTAAATTTTTATTTTAATAAATCATTAACACACATTCATCCCATCTAAAGAAAATTCAAATGAGCAATTCATATGACACACCATAGTTTTCCTTGGTCTTAAACTCAGGGGTCTCACCATGTTGAGTAATAGCTCATCCATGTTTGTTTACCATACAAAAAATCACATAGTAATAACAGCTGCAATTATAAGAATGATTGGAATGGATATTGTGAATTTATTCTGTATGCTTCCTTTAATATTGTAAAGAGAAATTTTGCAAAGAATTTTCATTTTACAGTAAACTTCTTTCTGCAGCTTATATTTCACTAAGAAGAATTAAAAAACGAATAATCAAAAATATTTGATGGAAATAAATTGTAAATAAGCAAAGCTTTCTGCGTAATAGCCTTTGATTCTAAAGCAGTTTCTAAAACCCAACAAGCAATTTTAAGTGAAAGATAACGATATATACTTTAGATTAAGAATATAATATTTATTTTAGTTTTCTACCGGAAACATCGTAGCGCAATATGAATGAAGACGATAATTTTTAAGTGTTTTTATAAAGACAAAAATGACGTTTAATAATTATATAAGAGACTTCATTATTTTCTCTATGGTTGAACTTAAATATATATCTTGTTAATTAATTGAACTGCATTTCCAAATTAAAAAGTAATACAATGTATATGTTAAACATTAATCCGAAATAGGGAGACGCAAAAAAAAAATTCTGTGAAGATTAAAATAATATTTACTTTTCATACAAATTACTTTTAATATGAACTTAATTAATAAAAATGTAACGTTGAAAACTTAGTTTATGTATTACTTAATTCACTGTTCAGGTTTACACACACCTGTACATGTAATGTAATATATAAGGGAATCGAACTCTGACTTTCACACGACCCTCAACTCTCCATGCCATCTCATATTGCTGACCCACCTGATCACAGATATGTTGAAAAGACAAATAATCACCACTGTATGTATTTCATGCTAAACCAGCAATCATCAGTTGGTCCAGATTACTATCTCCACACATATATACAATCAGTGCTCAGCTTTATATTAAGATCTTCATACTTTAATGGACAGGCTTCAAACTACTCCAACCCGCAACTCTTCAGGCTTCAAACTACTCCTACCCACAACTCTTCAGCCCTCCATTTCATTGAAAATCTGAAGATGAAATGTTCAAAGCCCATGTTAGTGCCAAGGTTGTCATTTTCAAAAGAGTTTTCAGAATGTGAAAGTAGGCTCTGAAAATAACCATCAAAATTAATCTTCGGCATATAAGTTCCTAATAATTTTGGAGGAATTATTTGTTGATATTACAATATATATTGTGATGGAGTTTGATCACCACCCATACAAATATAATATATAAGTATAATTAACAGGCAGGCAGCAAACGTTATATTAGTTGACAAAGGCTACAAGTATAGCCAAAAGTGCTCCTAAGTGGATAAAATTTTTAAAATATATCTGATTACTGTATTTATAAATATTCAATTATATAATTAAGTATAACCAAATATGAGTTTACTCATTTATGCTCAGTCTTTGAAAAGTATGCCTACATAAAAAAAAAAAAATACGCATTAAAAATGGATTTTACATTTAAAAAAAATAAAATAAAATTTAGCTAAATGCTTAAGATGGTTGGGGACTATATGGCCACTATGAAAGATAACCATATTTGTGTTATATAGGTCCCAGAGTTGCAAATTCAGACTTTTAACTTCTGAAATTTGAAGCTCACTTATATTTACTTGCTCTGTAAAGCAGTAATAATTTCTTGTGCTATTAATCTTTTTTACCCTCCAACTCTTCAGCTATCATATGACTTAAAATCTAATGGTGGAATGCTCAAAGCTCTTATTGAGGCAAATCTTATTGTCAAACACACATTGACTTTGAGTCACTCTGACTCCTCACATATAGGATCTTAATTTGCCCATTTAAATACAAAAAATAAGTTTGAGCAGAATACAGACTGAATATGTAATAGTTATTTACAAGTATATCGTCCATCCTGAACATAATATAATTAGAAGGGGTTTGAACTCAGAATTTCAAATTGCCTACATCTATCCACTCTATCTTATGCAACCAACACACATGACCATATGTGATAAAGATAAATAATCTCCAATATATATATATTTCATGCTGAAACAATCCAGCTCAACATCTCCCACACGCATATATAATCGATGCTCAGTTTAATGGACAGGCTTCAATCTTCTCCACCCTCCAACTCTTCAGCCATCCATATGATTGAAAATCTAATGATGAAATGCTCAAATCCATTGTTAATGCCAATCTTATTGTCAAACTCATATTGATTTTAAGCCACTCTGGACCCTCACATATAGGACCTTAATATATCCATAAATACATAGATAATTTTTAAAATTAAATAACATTTCCAAGTGCCATCTATATTAAAATTAATGAAACATTTTGCTCATGACTTTCAATTGCAAAGCATATGAAGTTTTAAACTTGTTACAAAGGACTGTTAAAATATAATTTTATTTGCTCAAAGAAATAATTTATAAATTTTATCTTTACATTATTATATATTTATTTTCATTTCTTTATTCATTTAGTTAAATTGAGAGAAAATAACAATAACAAATGATCTCTGACAAAAAATAGATGTTTACCTTATTTCCCTATGAAAATCTAAGCCTTAATAGAGAGAAAACTTTACTAGACACACATGTATAGAACAAGAGGATGGTGTTGAATGAAAGGCCGTAAATATATTATCAATAAAAAATAAGGTATTGGTTTTTAATATGATTTAAAGTTTGTAACTGTGCTGAAAATAATATAATTATAGTTTTTGTGAGGATCATCCCATAAGGGTAGGCAATAAATGTACAGCTGAAAAATTGAATAGCGATGATATATAAGATAAATACTCACCAATGAGAAGAAATCTGAGTGAGATATGATTTAGGCCCATTGAAGAAATTAGATTATATAAAATGACTTATAGGGGTAATTTGCCCTTTTTCTAGTACCTTTATTCATTTCATTGAAGTGAGAGATTTGTCCTAGTCTATATATATTAAATATTTTCATACAATTAAGATGTAAACATTAAAATTATAATGGGAAACTTTTTTCAGTATTAACCTAGAGAAATCTCTAAGATATAACCAAGTGATCATGTGATCTAGTAATCAACAAAAACAAGTTGAGTAACATAAAGCCAAAAGATAATGACTTTTAGCTTACATTCCTAATATATAAAGGGTTTGAACTCAGACTTTCACATGACTCTCAACTATCCACGCTATCTCATACTGCTGACACACTTGATAACACACATGTCGAAAAGATAAATAATCACCAATATATATAATTTGTGCTAAACCAGCACTTGTCAGTTGGTCTAGATTATCATCTCCACACATATATACAATCAATGCTCAGCTTATATTATGATAACCAATCTTCATACTTTAATGGACAGGTTTCAATCCACTCTACCCCACAACTCTTCAGCTAAGTATTTATGAATTATGTTTAATTTATATTATTATTGTTAATTTCATAATATTACTGTATTTACAATTTTGTTGTCAATTTTAATATTAGAGACTTTATGTATATGACATTAATATATTTTTATTACATGCTTCATGTTACGCTTGATTATGGTGTTCTGTTGTACCATTTTAGTAACTAAAATACAGGCCTGTATTACAGTTATTACATAGTAGAGATGTCTGCTCATTCCTTGTATATGTATTAAATGGATTATGTCCTATACATGAGGTGTCAGATTGACTTTGGGTCAACATGGGTGTGACAAGAATCTTGGCCTCAGGGTGGCTTTTGAGCGTTCCATCATCAGATTTTTAATTGGATGGACAGTTGAAGAGTTGGAGGGTGGAGTGGATCGAAGCCTGTCCATTAAAATATGAAGATTGGCTATCTTAATATGTATCTGAGAACTTATTGCATATATGTGTAAATATAATAATCTGAATCAACTGATGATTGCTAGTTTAGCATAAAATACGGATATTGGTGATTATCTATCTTTTCGACAAATATGTGTTCAAGTGTATCAGTGATATGAGATAGAGTGGTGAGCGGTGGGTCATGTGAAAGTCTGTGCTCATATATCCTATATAGTACCATTTTAGGTTATTGCACAGATAATAATGTTTGTTTGTTTCTTTTTTAAAAAAACCTAACTTTATTCAACTTCTAATAACGTGTTGACGATATTTTTAAATATAAAATTTTATTCCCATCGTTTAGCTATTTTGATTTTACTGAGGTTAGAATTAAAATTTACTAAACATTATTAATTTATATAAATTATTATATTTTTGAGATTATTTAATATTAACAATTTCTATATTAAATATATCTGTCCTTGATTTTTTTTTAATTTACGAGTTATTGAATTTTATATAAAATCGGAAAAATTTTTTTTTAAATAATTTAATATGTCTTAAAATTTAATAAATGCTTATTGATTTTTGATTTTATTTTATAATATTCTCTCATAGCTTTCTAAAATTTTTATTCTTATCCCTGTATATAATTCTAATGTTTTTGGTTTTAACTTATTTGTTTCTCTTAACATGTAGTTTTCATAATTCTCTTCATAAAACAAACATATGCAAAGAATAATTCACGTTTAAACATGTAAATAAATTTTTAGTACATATATGCAATAATAATTATAAATACTTTTAAGACAGGCTTTAACCTGTTCAAATGCGCCTTGAAATTTATAATAGTCAAACAATATCTTTATTTTTTGGATAGAGGGACCTGTCAAACCACGACACAAGATAACGACCTAACTTTCCACTTATATAGGCTAATCTGAAGCATCTTGATTTGGGTGCATGAAGCTGTTGTTCTCTCCACTGCTATTTCCCATACAAATTAACATTTCTGAAATCTTGCAATATTACGATCTTTATACTGGAAATATATGAACTATTGTAAAGTTGTAATTATTTATTAAGCACACGGGAAGTATACAAGCTTGACTATTATAAATTTCAAGGCACATTTGAACAGGTTAAAGCCTGTCTTAAAAGTATTTACATATACTTTCTGTGCGCTTAATAAATAATTACTACTTTACAATAATAATTATATTTTCTTGTGATAATTTCAACCTAGTGATCATATAAAAGTATGTGAAAACAGTTTCTTTTAAATAGGGATTTTCAAAGTATTAAAAATTTGTACAAAGGCAGGTAGACAATAAAAGAAATATTCATCATGCAATATACATGACATGATCCAAGGCTACTCACTGACGAAGGCCACAAGCCAGAAACTAGTCTGGGGATATTGGATGAGTAGGCACTAGATAGGGATTTTATGCACAAGCCTTCTGGCATCCATTGATTACTCTGGTTGGCACAGGGTGGCACTACTGTATGGAGAGTTTTGCATATCATGCAATATATTTATTTTTTTAGAGATCTTTCTTAAATCATATCATAGATATTTGTTTTCCATTGTTTAACATATTTATTCATTTTTTTTCTCGTGTGTCATAGCATCAGTCGGGAAAGAACCCTTAAACTATCACCACCTGATACTTAGACAAACCTAGTGAGTACTATTTTCTCTTTGATTATTTCTCCATGAGGGAATGTTGAAGAAATATTTACCTTGTAGTGGGCCATTTAAAGACTATTTTATCTTTAGACCTCTGTACGCTATTATAAAACAATGACTTTAATAAATTAGTATCTCTTAAAAAATTAAAAAAAAAAAATTTAAAAGAACGTTTAATGCTTTTCTGTAATATTATAAAATAACTCTATTTCGAATATATACTAGATAAAAAAACTGTATATATAGTATATTTATTCTTGTCATTTTTATTCAATGATATGTGCGCTTTTATGTTTATAAGAGTGTGTGTATATATATAAAGTGGATTTCTTTTTCTTTTGTTGAAGCTTGATTTAACATTTCCATGTTATTATAAAACGAAGGAGTAAGTAAAATATGCTAAATATAATTAATTACTGACATGCAAACTTAAATATCCAACAACCTATTTACATCGCATAAACTTCTGATTGCTAGTTTTTAACCCCTGTAGCTATAAAGTTCGAGTTATGTAATTAGACAACTAGCACATACATAACATGATTGATTATGAATTTCAAAATGGCGCAGGAGGGATTTTAATTCGTATATCATTCTCATTAAATTTTGATTTAGTGACACTAAATTTAGTGATTTTTTAAAAGTAATAATTAATTAATTAATATATCGTAAAAATTTATAAAACGATTAGTGATAATTGTTTTAATAGTCGAAATGAATAAAGAAAAAAACATTAATGTTGCAACAGTGAAAAATTGAAATAAATAATGATTATCTAATGTGATAAGCGAGTATTTTGTCGCCTTCGTGTAACATTTTTAATTTTGGTATATTCATGGAGTGTTTTGTATTGTATGTTTACATACAAATGAAAAGAAAAAAACATTAAAATACTCGCTACATTACAAAAATCTTTTGTCATCTGCCAATCTCCAGAAGATTGATTGTTTTTTGTTTTTTTTTAATGTTGTTTTATCCTTGAGGTTAGAGAAGCTAAATCCCGATTTACTCAGCAATTTATATAAGTAAGCCAAACACCAGAAAAATAAATCTAAGCCTTTATTGGACTCTGTCAAATTTTCTCTGAAATTACCTAGCCTGCATTTGAACTCTGGGTCATGAACATAGCAGGAGGATATGCTGAACATTCCATCGCAGTGTTCATGAGCAGTATAAATATATACAAGTAAATATGTGTATTTAGACAAGGAAATATCTCGCCAAAACATAATACATTATATAGTTGCATATAATGATAAACTAGTGATAAAGTGGATCAAAACTAATTTGTAGATATTTCATGTACATATTTAAATGTTTGTTTAATAAAATGTATTACTTAAAATAAAAAATAATGATAAACTAGTAATAAAGATTAAAGTAAAACTTCTTTCATCAGTTTTCTGTTTGACTTGACTTACTTTCAGTGCCAATGCCTCCTTTTTATTCTTAATATGAAATTGGGCTAATTTACATATTCCACCATTTTGGTAATTGGATGCGATTAGCTCTTTTGATTATAACGTTGTTGATATTTGATGTGTTCCAAACCGCCTTTATTTTCCTTTTCTTTCATTGCATTACAAACGCACCAATTTGATGTTTTGTGAATCCAAACTGTGACCATGTTCCTTTTCATAATCTAAGAAAACAGACATAGATTCTGAATTTTCTTTGCAAGTTTGTATAGGTACGTATACTGTGCAATTCTTGTGGAAATGTGATCTGTGACTCTTCATAATATATAGCTGTACAACCTGGGCTATTGCACTATTTCTGAAGTAAACATGACACACAATTAAAAAAAAAAACTGTTACAAAAAGGGTTAATAATATTATTTGAGATAAATTGAACTAATGTTAAATTTTTGATGTATCATCTACCAGAATTTGCTGTTTTGTTCTACACATTACCGTACGTTTTTAAAAAATGTTGCACAATGTAGGTTTCAGATAAATTGGTCTTGCCATTTGCTTTGGAAGATGTTCAACACTCCCTTTAACATTATTATAAATAAATGCCATAAATAATTTTGCATATTGCAATTGAAATTCTAAACAACAATGATTTATAATGATGGCAGATTCCCTTTTCTTCATGGTGTACAAATATATATATATATATATATATATATATATATATATATCAGTATATATATATATATATATATATATATATCAGTGATAAAGTGCATGACTTTTTGAGAATGGAAGCACACTTCTTTTTTTATAATGTTTTTATTTCACTTGCCACAATAATTTTTACATAATAATGCCTAATATATATATATTACACACATCTAGAAAAATCTGAAACTCTCTTATCGGTAAATCAGAGAATATATTATCAATATATTTTTATCTTCCAAATCCTTTTAACATTCTTAAAAGTTTTAACTGTAAATTAGATCTTAGCATTGTTTGAATTTCTTATAATCAATGAGAATGTGATTTGACTGTTGATAAAAAAAATTGAAAGTGAATTTTTTAAATTGAATTTTAAGTAAAGCTTTTGAAAGTTTTAGTTAATTTTTCTATAGAAACACTTATTTCATTCAATACATGGATTCTTCATCCCTGATAGATATATATGGAGAGAAAGAAAGAAAGAAAAAGGAAGAGAATCAATTACATAATTTAAAATTAGAAGGGATTTGAACTCAGACTTTCAAGCTCCCTACAGCCATTCACACCATCTTATACAACTGATACACATGACCACATGTAAAAAAGCTAAATGATCTCCAATATATGTATTTTTGCTGAAACAGTATTCACCATTTGGTCCAGATCATTTCCCACACACATATATAATCAGTGCTCAGTTTATGTTATTATAGTAAATCTTCAAGCTTTTATGGACAGTTTTCAATCTTCTCCACTCTCCGACTCTTCAACCATCTATATCATTGAAAATTTGATGATGGAATATTCAAAGCCCTTGTTTTCCAATATTATTGTCAAACTCATGTTTACTGTAAGTCATTCTGACCCCTCATTTGTAGAACCTTAAGACCATTTAAATACGCAGAAGAAGAATGGGCAAAATTCAGTCTGAATCTATAATGCTTAAATAGAAGTATCATTAGATTTTCAATGATATGGATGGCTGAGAAGTTAGAGAGTGGAGAATATTGAAGTCTACTCATTAAAGTTTGAAGATTTGCTATCTTAATATAAACTAAACACTGATCATATATATGTGTGGGAGATTGTAATCCAAACCAACTGATGAGTGCTAGTTCAATGGGAAGTACATATATTGTTGATCATTTATCTTTTTCACATGTATGTGGTCATGTGTATTGGTTGTATAAGATGGGGTGTATGACTGAAGGGATCTGTAAAGTCTGTATTCAGATCCCTTCTAATTACATCCAGTTTATGTATATACTATATTTGTATTTAAATATTATATAACGAGTTTTATGTTATAATAGTATAAATCAAAGTATTATAACAATAAATAAGATTTGGGCATATTCTATTTTACAGTTAGTGATGTTTAAATGTTTGACATAGCTGATGAAGGTAGTATCCTTGAAAATGGTTCTTGTATTGTCCTAGTTTAAAGTTTAGAATAATATTATTATATGTGACATTTAATATCTTATTTTCATTTGGAGCTGATAGAGTGCTTACATGCTATGGTTTATAGTAATGCATATATAATATTATTTAAATTATGCTTCTATAAAAATTCTAAATTTTTTGATTTGCAATGTTTGACTTTTAAAAAAATCAACCAACTCTTCTGGATATGCTTGTTTTCATTAATAAAGGATATCATCAATAACCTGAAAACTAGGTGAGACCTTACCAAATATAGTAGTGTAGTTTCCAATTTAATCCCAATTGTAACATCTACTTTGATATTAAAGTTTGAAGGTAGTCTTAGAAGCATCAGCTTTATGTTAATAAATTAGATAGACTTTTTAACAAAACCATTTTAAAATAGACTTCCTTTCAAATAACAATTAAAGATGTATAACAAATTTAAAATCCCATATTTATAATAAAGTCAATACAAAAAAAAGCTTTAATTTAGTTATTGCTATAATTATGTTCAAATTTTAATATTAAATTGAAAATTATATTGGATGTCAAACAGAAATTTTCTGCTATATTGGTTGGAATTTGAATTTATATTCAGGCAGCTGATGACATCAATTATTGACAGAAACATATGGCTTGCAGAGGTTGGTTAATTTTTTTATTAAACATTATTATTTAAAAGTTAATAAAATTTCTGTAAATGGCAGAATTAATATTATTTAAAAGTATTACAGATTTATACAATTTTTAATTAATTAATTATATATAAACTTGAACATATTTTCAATAGCTTTGATTTTTTTTTTCAGAAACCATCAATAGCTAACTTATCTAAACATCAAATCAATAAGTGGTGACAACCGGTATTATTAGATAGAGGTTAAAACAAGTTTAATTTTCATCATCTACTATTAAGCATGGTGAGTGTTGCCTTCTTTATTGTTCTTTTATAGGGAATTATTTGAGAGGACATTACTCAGCAGTGAAATATTTACAAATTGTTTATATATTTTTTCAAATTTTATTCTTATCTCAGTGTGTCTTTCACATAAGCTCAGTCATATCACAACCATTTTTCACTCAGAAGTCAGACCAACTTCTCTCACTCTAGATGCATTTTTGAAATACCCTGTTCACTTTTTTTCATATAAGACATATAGCTCATATCGTAATTTTAAATTCATATACACCTTTTTAGATATACTTTTAACTTCATTTATATATGAGGTTGTCTTGACAACAGTTTAAAATTGTTAATTATTATTGATATTGGGATTGTCTAAATGATGATTAGTTTATATATATATAAACTGAAGAGACCCATAGGTCAAAACCAGTCTGGGGATGGGGACAATCTAAGATAAAGATGATTCTCTTGTAGTAGCATTTATCATAATAAAAAATAAAAGCTTGTTTAGTGCGTTAGCATGTTCTTAAGTATATATATATATAATTCAAACTTCTATTTAATCACAATTTTCTGAAACATATGATTAAAGACACATGAAAAAGAAAAATGATCCCAAGATGGATATTTTGTGCTGTCCCAGGATTCATCAGTTGATTCAGAACACAATATCTTACACATATTTTCATAATTTCTTAAGGATTTTATACATAGAAATTTACTACAGTTTGATTACAAGTGTCAAACTTTCTGAACTCACAACTTTGCTACAATCATTTTATAGAATTATATTAATGATTACTACTAATCATTAAACTAGAGATTATCTCTAGCCTAAATATACTCTTTAATTTTCACTTGATTAATAATTTGATAGCAATGTTATAGAGATATCAACATTTCAGTTTTTTTGCCCATGTTGATAGTTTTAATAACTTTCATTTAATAAAAACACAATATAATAAAAAAATTCTGGAATTAACTCTGTAGTTTGCAATATATCACATCTATAGTTAGCTTAAAAATAATTGCCATCACCAATAATATATATATAATATTACAAATCAATGTCTGTATTCAAAATAATATAATAAACTTATAAATAAATATTAGAAAATACAGTAATTAAAAATTTTAAAAAGAACAAAAAATATAAATGTCACTTAGGAGTGCTTTCAACTATCCTCCTAATCTTTGTTGACTAATACTTTGAAAGGTCAACTTTCCCATAATTCCATAATCTTAACATTTGCTGCCTACCTATTGATTAAGTCTTGCTTGTATTTATATATTAACATAGCTGCCTTGATTTTTGTTTTATTATTATTTCTTTCAGTTTGTAATATTTTTACATCATTATAATTGAAATCAAAACCATATATACATGATTTATTATGGTCATAAAAATGGAAGCTGAAAAATTATCATTATTTTTAGAATTTTATTTTGTATTTTGAACCCTTTTTAATAACAACAAGTGCTCTTTTGTTCTTTTCTCCAATGTGCATCTTGACTCACTTATATATCCACTACAACACCTACACATCCATTTATAAATGATACCATTTTTATTTGTAAACAATGTTTTATCTTTAGAGTTATTTATTAATTTATTTAATGTAGGTGGTGCACAAAATGCAATGTCACATATACCTTTATAAATTTTTCTTATAAAACTTGCCTGTTGATTCGAAATATATGGCATTGGCTTAATCAATAGTCAGGCAGCAAACATTAAGATCATGGAATTATGGGAAAGTTGACCTTTCAAAGTATTAGTTGACAAAGATTACAAGAATAGTCGAAAGCACTCCTAAGTGATGTTTATATTTTTTGTTCTTTTTAAAAATTTTAATTACTGTATTTTTCAATATTTATTATATATATATATAAATAAAGAGCTTCAATCTTTTCAGAATGAATTTTAGCAAAGAATTTACTTTTTATGAAAGAAAATTTGATATAAGTTTAAAACTAGCAATATAGTCTAAATATATGTAGAGTTTTTTTAATATTTATAAATACTATAGCAATAATAATAATAATAAATTTTACTTACCTCACCAGTGATTAATTTTGAATTGCCCATAATGCTTCATAATTGAAAGTCCTGCAAAAGAAATTAGTCACTTTTACATTTTATTCATAGTCATTAAATGGTGTAGCAATATTAAAAATAGATATAATATAAAAGATAAATCTAAATCATTATTTAAAGTTGTAATTATAAATTTATTTAAGCGCTCATTGATAACATAAGTAATATTTACTAACACTGTAAACCTCAAGCTTGTGGTTAAGACCTATAGAGGTCCCTGCCATTGCATTTTCACACACATATTACACTTGTGGTTAAGACCTGTAGAGGTCTCTACCTTCGCATTTTCACATGCATATTCTTGAGGTTTACAGCCTTAGTAAATATTACTAAATCATTATTGAAAAAGCAAAAATGAGATTCAATAATGCAAATGTATGATTATAAGGAATCTTAATTCATTCACTAACAATTTCTCCCATTCTTTTAATAAAAGACGCAACACCAATTTCAGTCATATTTATATTTTATTTTTATGATTAAACCTTTATTCAATATCATATATTGATAACTATTACATTATTTATTAAAAATGTAGCTTACAAACACAAGACATTCTAAAAGTTAATATTTGAACTTTGCAAAATAAATGAAGTATTATAAATAAAACATAATTATAACAATAGCTCTTTTTATTGGAAGTAAATTTCAGTTACACAATATAAATGAATGAAAATATATTTTAAAATTTTAAATTACATTTACTATTATTAAAATTTCACAAAAAAATTATTCAGCGGCATTTATAAAAAATTTTTTTTTTCATCAAACAGTAAAAACTTTCATTTCACAGTAATTCCACTTTTAGTGACTTGTTCAAGACATTATCAAAATCTAATTGTAATCATGTATTTTTTTCAATTTTAATCAAATATTTTACAAATAAATTGCCTAATACTGAAAATTATATATTTCTTTTTTATAATACTAAAATAAAAATGCATGAACTTAAAAGTCCAAAACAAAATAATCTACCAATCAGTCGTTTTGTTGATTTCTTCATATATCTCAATCAAGGCATCGTTGGCTTCCTTTAAATTTAGAAATTTGCAAACCATCTGCACAATACTGACATCTTCAGATTTTTTAAGTAATAAATTTTAGTTCTGAATTCTATGTAAAATATGCAAATTAGAAAATTAACATAAGACAATCACAAAATAATAAAAGAAAAGTTGAAGTGATAGCAGTGCTACCATAAAAACATCCCAAAATGAGGTATTCTGTAATAATTAAAAGAAATTAGTTCTTCATCAGTCATGCTAGGTCTAAAATTTCATATTTCAATCTTTATTTCAAGAATATTCACAGTTCTTTATATGTAAAGAAATTTTCTTATTATTTAATAATTTTTATTAGTCATTCACTAGACTAGAGATTATCCACTTAGTGAATAATATTTCTGTAGTGTAATTTTCACTACACTACTCTCACATAAGAACTGGTTTCTATTCATTTTTAACACTTTGTGGAGGGATGCTGTCATAAACAGATGACCAAGACATGTGAAGCAGTTGTATATCTCCAAGATGCACATTTCATATTGAACCTACACTCATCAGATGGTACAGATCACAATCGCTTACACATTGTCTTTATCATTGTTCAATATAGATAGAAAATTACTACAATTTAGTTGATGTGTCAAACTTACTGCCCTCACAACTTTGACACAAACCACTTGATGGAAGTATATTAATAACCTTTATTAGTCATTCATTAGACTAGACATTAGCCACTTAATGAATAATATTTCTATAGTATAATTTTCACATCACTCTCATGAAAGGTAGATCTGATTTCTATCCATTTTAATACCTTGTGGAGGGTGCAATCATAAACATATGACCAAGACATGTGAAACAGATGTATGATCTCCAAGATGAACCAACACTCATTACTTGGTTTAGATCACAATCTTTTACACGTATCTTTATCATTGTTTAATATATATAGATAACCAATTACTATAGTTTAATTGATGTGTCAAACTTACTGCTCTCACAACTTTGACACAAAGTACTTGTCATTCATTAGACAGAAGATTAACCATTTAATAAATAATGATTCTGTAGTATAATTTTCACTACATCACTCTCATGCAAAGTAGGGGCTGATTTCTATGCACTTTTAATACTTTATGGAGGGGTGCAATCATAAACATGTGATTGAAAACATGTGACAAAGTTGATCCCCAAATAGCACATTTCATGCTGAATCAGCACTCATTAGTTGGCCTAGAACACAATCTTTTACACATATCTTTATCATTGTTCAATATATATATATATGTTAAAACGAAGATTTGCACGGGTTAAATATATAAAATACATATTTTGCGGGTTCATCCGTGTTAAAAACTTTTAATATTAATATACTGACGTTTTGACTTGGTCACACAAGCCATCCACAGAGTTATAAAAGGTAGAAAGACGGTTGTAGAGGCGCTACAATCACTGATTTGAATAAAATGTTAAAATTCCACCAATAGCAAAAAATGTTAAATTTAGGAATGTTTTTTAAAAAAATCTTTCCAAATAGGAGGAAGTTTACATGTATCATCTCACTTATTGATACAATCTGGCCTTTTAAGTATCTCAATGGCTTCTCTAATTTTGCATTGGTAGAGATTATCACATCTGGATATGATCCTGGTACTAGAAAAATCAATTTTATGACCTGAATCTATAGTATGGAGTGAGAGTGCTGATGATGATGAGTGTTGTTTAACTGCATTAGCATGCTCATCTCTCCTAACACTGATGCGACAATTACTCATACCTATGTAAGAAGCTTTACAATTTTTACATGAGATTTGATAGACACCATGAGATTCAAGAGGGATTGAATCCTTAGGCTTGGTTATTATATTGCTGATCTTTTGATGAGCAGAAAATGCTGTATCTATATTATAGCATTTTAATATACGTCCGATACTGTCTGTAGTTCCTTTTACATATGGAACACAAATCCTAATAGCTGATTTATCATCTTTTTGTTTCCTATTTTGTCTATTTTGGGCTTGAAATAAGGCTTTTTTTTTTATAAATTTGTAATTATAACTATTTGCTAATAAAACACTATTAATATGATTTATTTCTTCTTTCAGATGTGTCTCATCTGAAAGGTTAATTGCTCTATTTAAAAGAGTTTTGGCTACAGAAACTATCTGAGTTGGGTGATGATGAGAATGGAAATGCAAATATCTGTCTGTGTGTGTATCCTTTCTGTAAATAGAAAAAGATAAACTATTTGGTGTTCTGGTGACTAGAACATCAAGAAAAGGGAGTTTACCATCAGACTCTGTCTCCATTGTAAATTTAATATGAGGATGCATATTATTTAAATGTAAGAAAAAATTATCTAATTTATTTTTTCCATGTTGCCATATGACAAAAGTGTCATCTATGTATCTGAGCCAAATGAGAGGTTTTAAAGATGATGATTCTAAAGCTCGAGTTTCTATATATTCCATGAATAAATCAGCTATTACTCCTGAGATAGGTGAGCCCATAGGAGTACCAAAAACTTGTCTGTAATGCTGTCCATTGTATACAAAATATGTATTTAAGAGACAATGTTTAATTAAAGCAATAATATGGTCTGGTAAATTGCAACGTTGTGAGATTATATTTAAAGCTTCATCAATTGGAATGTTTGTAAACAAAGACACGACATCAAAACTGACCAGAATGTCATTAGCATTAATTTTTAAACTTTTTAAAACAGAAATAAAATGAAGAGAGTTTTTAATATATGATTTAATAGATGGGATTGTAGGTTTAATGAAATCCGATAAGTATCTGGCTAAAATATGAGTTGGAGAACCTATTGCACTTACTATTGGACGAAGGGGGGGTATCTGGTTTGTGAATTTTTGGAAGTCCATAAAATTTTGGACAGACACAAGATTTTTCACGAGGGATTATTTTATTTTTATCTCTGTTTCAATAGGTGATTTATTAATAATAGCTTTTGTTGTTTTTTCCAAATACGTAGTATGATCTCTTTTTGATAGTTTATAAGTTTTATCATTAAGCAGATCTAAAATTTTATTATGGTAAATGTCACGATCCATTACGACTGTGGCATTACCTTTATCAGCTGGAAGTACAACAATTGATTTGTACGATTTTATATTATTTAATGCTTGTGTTTCTGTCTTTGAAATATTACTTTTAGGAAGCTGAGCTTTTTTTAAAATATTACAAATCTCAGCTCTAGCCAAATCAGCCGATGTAGAATCAATTTTATCGAGAGCTGATTCAACATTACAAACAATTTTCTCAAAAGGTATCCGGGAAGGTGTTAAAGCAAAATTGAAACCTTTTTCTAAAACCGAAATTTCATCTGTAGAGAGGGCTTTCCTAGATAAATTATAAACGGTTTTTTGATCTGGATACATAATGTTTGGGGATTGTGTTCTAATTAGCATTTGCAATTTTTTCTTTTGCTTTGCTGTTACAAATTCCGAATCTTTAAACGATCTAAAACTTACAATATATATATATATATGGATAGATAGATAGATAGATAGATAGATAGATAGATAGATAGATAGATAGATAGATAGATAGATAGATAGATAGATAGATAGATAGATAGATAGATAGATAGATAGATAGAAAGATAGTCAATTACTACAGTTTAATTGATGTGTCAAATTTACTGCCTTCACAACTTTGACACAAAGTACTTGCCATTCATTAGACTGAAAATTACCCATTTAATGAATAATAAATAATTCTGTAGTATAATTTTTACTACATCACTCTCATGCAAGGTAGGGACTGATTTCTGTGCACTTTTAACACTTTGTGGAGGGGTGCAACCATAAACATGTGACTGAAAACATGTAAAAATGATCCCCAAACAGACATTTCATGCTGAATCAGCACTCATTATTTGGCCCAGAACACAATATCTTACACATATCTTTATCATTATTGAGTATATAGACATATATATATATATATATAGATAGATAGATAGATAGATAGATAGATAGATAGATAGATGGATGGATGGATGGATGGATAGATGGATAGATAGATAGATAGTTAGATAGATAGATAGATAGATAGATAGATAGATAGATAGATAGATAGATAGACAGACAGTCAATTACTAAAGTTTAATTGATAAGTGTCAAATTTACTGCCCTCACAACTTTGACACAAACGACTTAAAGGAAATATATTAATAATTTTTAGTAGTCATTCATTAGACTAGAAATTATCCACTTAATGAATAATATTTCTGTAGTGTAATTTTCACTACATCACTCTCATGTAAGGTGGGGGCTTGTGAAGGAGTGCAATCATAAACATGTGACTGAAAACATATGACAAAGATGTATGATTCCCAAGTAGCACATTTTTTGCTGAACTAGCACTAATTAGTTGGCCCAGAACACAATGTCTTACACATATCTTTATTATTGTTCAGTACACACACACACACATATATATATATATGTGTGTGTGTATCAATTTATTTTCACTCAAATATTTTTACTCTTTTTTTTTTTCATGTGTCAAGCATCGGCTGGGAAGCGAACCTGCTAACCCGGGACAACTGCTTATAAGGCAGCTGCGTTGACTTCTCAATCGATGCTATGACACATGAAAAAAAAAGTGTAAAAATATTTGAGTGAAAACAAATTGATACATATATATATATATATTCAATTACTAAATTGATAAGTATCAAACTTGCTCTCCTCACAATTTTGACACAAAACACGTAAAGGAAATATATTAATTATCAGTCATTCATTAGACTAGAAATTATTCAATCAACAAATATCTCTGTAGTGTAATTTTTACTACACCACTCTCATACATGGGAGAGACTGGTTTCTATCCTTATGTGAGAGTGGTGTAGTGAAAACTATACTACGGAAATATTATTTCTTGTTATTTATTTCACTTCTATCCAATTATTTAAATCAGTGCCCAACAGACCTCCAAGATGCCATTTTTACTGATCAGGTAGATGAGGACTTCGGAAAGTGCAATTGATAATTATATATTATATTTAGCTCTAAATATGTTCCTTTGCCACTGACTATTAGAAACCATTTTGTAGTTTCTTGCTACTTAAGACAATTGCATTTAATAAATTACATTATGGTTAAAAATCATATTAAATGGATCATAGAGTGGTATGTCTCATGATTAAAATGGTAGTTGCATTGAAAATAGTCTTATTACAATCATATTCACAAGATAACTGATATTCCTTCTTTAAAAGTATCTATTTAATTCTAAATTTCAATATTTATTAAACACTACAATCGCTAATTTGAACTTTGGGTATTATCGTGTTATTTAGGCATGAAATTCTCTTAAAAAGTGTGTTACAAATACAAATAAATCTATTCTTTTTTTTAAAAAAGAAAATTTTTATTCTATTGCATATTGAATGTTACAAATACAAAAATGACATCAATTACATATCTATTTGAAGCAAAGTAGTTCCAACTTTCTCCCATGTTGGTCTTGTGATATAGCTTGGAGCAATTAGTCGGTCCATCTTCATGATTTTCTCCATGATGTTCTTAAATTTAGTCCCATGTGGGTCTCTCATTCCTTCAATTGTTACTTTACATCTGACACACCACAGGGCATAATTCATGAAAATTTCCAGTCTTATGTCCATAAATAGACCCTGACCTATATAGTCTTTAATTGATTTATAGTTTGCACTTGTATTGCTGTACCATTCATGAGTTATCGATCTGTGATTGGACATAATGGGACATCTAAGAAAAATATAGTCAGTTGATTCCTCCTCTCTCTCACACACTTGGTACACAGGATTGATCTTCTTAAATCTATTATTGAGTTCATTAAAAATAATAATTATGATTATTGTCTGATAATGATCTTATTAATAGTGGATTGGTTAAAAGAAAGTATGCAGCATTTTCTGCTTCGCAGAATAGCGAATTAAATGTGGCACTTCATAATAAATGTAGGGTTTAAATGCACAAATTTAAAGTTTAACAAGAAAGCTTTAAAATGATTGGTACATTAAAATTGCAAAGAAGTTCCAGATATTTACTTGATTGTAATCACATTAGATATTTTTTTATTATACTGATTGCAAGATATGGATCTGAAAATTTCTAGCATAATTCTATTCAGTTCAGATCCCTTATATGATGACAAATAATATTTTCAATTGGTGCAATGAATATTTTGATCATCTTTCGAGTAATGATTTAAAAATTGAGAAGTTGAGTTTTAATGTTATATCCATTTTATCTAGATTTGGACAAAGATTTCTGGCTTAGTCAAAACAATTCTTCATATTAATAAAAATGAAAACATAACAGGTCCTGATATATAAAATAAGGTGATATGCAGTCTCATGAAATGGTGTCATCTGATTTTAAAGATGCTTCTCTTATTTCAATTTTTAAAAGTAAAGAGGATAGATAATATTGTGGTAATTATCATAAATGTCATTATTATCTATTACTGTAAAGATACTTCAAAAATTTTCTTAAATAAATTGCTTCCTCTCGTAGAAGGATGGATACCAGAAACTTCATAATCAAAAAATCAGAAACTTGATATGGTTTTAGATAATCAAGAAACACTATAGGCATGCTTTTTATTATCAGAAAAATGCATGAATACCATATAATACTAAATCATCTATGCACTTTATTACTGTTACACAATGCTTTATTTACCACCCTCTTTTACAGTTTACAGTAAAAGTTCTGAAGAAGATTGCTGGGGCAATCGAAACTGTAAACTGTAAAAGAGGATGGTAAACGAAGCATGGTGTATTAGTAGTAAAGTGCATGGATGATTTAATATTATATGGTATACATTTGGTAATGCAATAAGAAAGAATAGTTATTATATTTCTTGAACAAAATGCATGAACGGAGCCACAATTGCTATTATCAATTTGGTCATGGCATTTGACTAAATTAATCAAACAAAGAGATCTAATTATAGCAGGTGAAACATTTGAGATACTTAAAATGAAAATTCGTGTTGAGTAAAAATATGTTCTTGCTCCAAATTCTTATGATTTTAGTCTTTAAAACTGTCTATAGGTGCTTAATGAATTAGGGGTTAATAAGTGACACAGGTTTAATTTTAATTTGAATGAATTAAAAATGAAGCAAGAATTTCATTTTCTTGGATTCCATCATAATTTTTGTCAGCTCAATAAATAATCTACAGAATGTACCTGATGTTTTGAATGCAACATATAAAAATTGTGATTTATTAATTAATGTTCAAATAACTAAAGTTCTTTATCAGCCAAAGATAGAGGGCAAATCTTAGGCAAGTTTTAGCTTGATGATTATCATTTTGAAAATATGAGTCAATTTAAATATCTTGGATACTTCTTAAGTAGAAACATGGACTTAAAGGTTGAGATGTAGTAGTGATTCTGATGTATTGCTTCTACTTTTAACAAACTACAACTTTAGATGTTTTATCACAGAGAAAAAAATAAATATAACCAAGTTTGTGTGAAAATGAGGAATTCAAAATCCTATCAAAGTAATTTAAAGATTTTAGAAAAGTTCCATTTACGGATACTACATAAAATTTCAAAAATCCACTAGAAAGATTGTAAGACCAATTAGTATCTTTGTCAGCTTTCTGGATGGAGAGACTAGAATCCAGTATTGTAAAATCACATCTGCATTGGATTGGAAATGTAAAATGACCGAACATTACAAGACTTCCAAAAAAAGGATAGGGGGAAGGTTGGTGAATTGAAGATAGACTCAGTTTACATTGTAAAAATGATCTCAAAAACTGAATCCAGTATTGTAAAATCACATCTGCATTGGATTGGAGATGTAAAATGACTGAACACTACAAGATTTCCAAACGGGGGGGGGGGTGAACTTACAGACTCTGTTTACATTATAAAAATTATCTCAAAAACTGAATCAAGTATTGTAAAATCATATCTGCATTGGATTGGAGATGTAAAATGACGGAACATTACATGACTTCTAAAGGGGGTTTACATTGCAAAAATTATCTCAAAAACTTTCTTAAGAAAATGCATTGTTTATAGTTTTCATTGGGAAGATATAGTGGAGAATAAAGTATATTGGAAAACTACAATTAAATGTTTGAAGTATTTCTGAAAGAAAAATTCCCTACATAAATTAAAAAATAGCATTGTCAAATATCTCCGCTATTATTTTTTTAAAATATTGTTACATTTTGATTTACAAGGGTCAAATTTACTCCACCTACAACTCTTTGACATAATCCATTCTAGATAAATATATTAATAGTTATCACGAATCATTTATTAAACTAAAGATTATCCCTAGCACGGATATAAATTTTAAACCTCAGTTAAAGATTAATATATCTGTTTTTAATTAAACATGCACAGACAGATTTGAGAAAAAGCAGAGCTTTTAACATCAAATGGTATTTATTGTTGTTTAATCATATAGTATGTACTTTTAATACATCTTGTTTCTTTCATTGTTTATAGATATATTAAATTCTCTATCTGAAATCTAGAGTAAACTAGGCAATAGGTTACTTTGACCAAGTGATAACACTTAATCACTCCTTTACTTTAATTAATTCCAATCTCAACTTCAGAACTACAACATAAACTAAGGAAGCCCATTTCGTCATGCCTGTCAGTTGTTCTAAACAATACATTATTATATAGTAATTAAAGCATTACTTTTTTCTTTACAAATTACTTCTTTTTAAACAAGAAAAAAAAAACACAGTTACATATATTGACGTGCCATTTGAAAAAGAAAATATATTTTTTAATTTCTTCTAAAAGAAAATTAATTAAAAAATTTAAAGAAATAATAACAAAAGATTTCTAAAAGTTTTCAATTAATTTTATTTTTTAAAAAGATTACTTTTCAATTTTTAAAAATGTATTTTAGGAATCTTTCTTTTTAAAATGATTAATTATAATTCAAAGTTGCTTAGAAGATACGGATAAGAAGCGAAAAAGAATAATTAATAATAATTGTTATTTTATAAAGGAGCTTGAAGCTATTAACAGACTTAAACAATGGAAGATAAAACTGGCGATAATCAAATATTTATTGCTGATCGCATATAAAAGTTCCAAAGATTATCTAAATAATAGATTTCTAATTTGTAAAATGTAGAAATTTAATTTACTGTTTTTAAGCGTTGGTGGCTGAGTGGTCAGCGCAGCTGCCTTACAAGCAGTTATCCTGGGTTTGCGGGTTCGCTTTTCGGCAGATGCTTTGACACATAAGAAAAAAAAAATTAAAAACAACACAACTTAAATTATGTACTGTGTATTTTATTAATTCATAAATAATACAAAAGCAATTCCTTATACATTTTAGCCTAGTGGAAGAGATGACAACTAGAGGATTCTCGGCCAAAGTTTATCCTGTGACCTCTAATGCTCAAATGTGACCTTATCTCCAGAGTGATTAATCATTTAGATATTTACATTATTAAATTATATGTAAATAGAGGGATTTGAATTCGCGATTTTCCAGTCTATTTGCCCTCCATTCCATTTCAAGCAACAGATACTCGTGACCCCCACACACATGCAAAAAAGATACATGACCTCCATTATACGTATTTCAACCAGAACCAGCATTCATCAATTGGGCCAGATCATAATCTCCAACATATATATATAATCAGTGCGTGGTTTATATTAAGATAGCAATTCCTTAAACTTTAATGGTCAGGCTTTAATCTTCTCACCCTTCCAACTATTCAACCATCCATTTCATTTAAAAACCAATGATGGAATGCTCAAAGTGCTTGTTGGATTTGATATTGTAGTCATATCTGGTGCTTTGAGCATTTCATTAGTTTTTCAATAAAACTGATGGTTGAATAGTTGTAAGGGTGAGAAGAATGATGTCTGACTGTTAACGTTTGGGGAATTGCTATCTTAATATAAACTGAGCACTGATTGTATACATGTGTGGGAGATTCTGATCTGGCCCAACTGTTGGGTACTGTTTCTACACAAAATATGCATACTGGGGATCATGTATCCTTTTTTGCATGTATGTGGTCATGTGATTCACAAACTTGAGATGGAATGAAGGTTGATTAGGCTGAAAAAATCCAGAGTTCAAATCCCTCTACTTACTGTAACAGAATAAATATGAGGGCCATGCTGTATGAGCCCCTAATTATTGATCACCATTTATAACAGAATAGAATAATAAACTAAGGAAGAACAATCCTAATTTAATAATGCCCATGAATTGTAACATCATTTGTAACAGAATAAAAATAATAAGCTAAACTAAAATGAATATCAACCAATGAATAACCATCAAACACTTAAATCAATAAAACACTGCTAATAATCTTTATTATAATCTCATAGATTCCAATAGCGTTAAGAATGAATAGGAAACAAATAAAACATTATTTCAAACTATCCTAAAATATAAGCATTATTTCCAATAAATTAAAGATAAAGCAATAAAAATAAATGTCACTGTCTTGTAAATAACAGTATATATGCCTATTATATAGATCCCTTATAATAGAATGAAAATAATGATAAAGAATTTCACAGATATTCCTTATGACACACTGTTTATAATAATACAAACTTTTAACAAATATAGAACATTATTTCTATTTCTATTTAAACCAAATGATTCATAGGTTAATGAAATAATAATGTTAATAAACCTTACAAGTTTACAATATCAGTGATATCTGACAAAATATATAGCTCAATAATTGATTTCTAATTGCAACTTAATAAGGTAAAATTACTGCCAACTCAATCTTGCTACAGTAATATCAATACACTCTTATTAACTAAGTCAATTGTAATAAGATTAAATATTTAATAATAATACAAAATCAATTAACCCAAACATACCCTTCCATTTTCACCAACTTATATTATAAAAAATCATCCTACTAAATAACCTGAAGATTTTCAATATCCAATCATAACAATATATAAAATAAATGATAGATTTCTATTTGAAGCTTATTCCAACAATTGACCAATCACATCCAATTACTCTTCAGTTTATTAAAACTAATATTAAAACTTTAAACTATAACTATCAAAGCACATAAGAGATTATTAGATTTATTATAGTTAAATATTAATATTAAAATTTAATATGTAAACTAAATTTACAATCCACACTAACATACTTGAAATATAATTAAAGCAAATCACTCTAATTTGTATTACCAGCTCTATAACTGTATATGATTATGATCTTTATGATTGTATACTGACTTAATATAACATTCATTTTAATCAATAATGATATAAATAAAATACACAAACATTTCATTCCAATTATCTTTATCTTTAATAGTTATCATATTTGCACCTTTAACAATCATCATATCAATTCATGTATAATTTCTATTTTAGTATATCTATTACTTGTTACTAACAAAATAATCATAATAAGCTTCCAATTACTTATTAAGTATTTGAGTAATAAATTACTACATGAAATCTGCACCTGGTCAGGTAATAAGGATTAAATCTAATATAAAGATAATGATATGTAATTATACTTTCTTACCTATCCTGTGTTTTTGATTTCCAAATTATTTTTATAACTGCTTCTAATAAATTTTATGGTGTAATCAATTAATGAATATTGTCTCAACAAAATATAGTTAATCAATAAATTTGCATTGTAAAATTGAATGATAACCAAGCAAGTTTATTTACTTTAAATTAAGTCAAAATTTATTAACATATTGTTATAAATTAAAATCAAAAATAAATATATGGCAAATAAACATTTAAATACATACTTATAATCCAATTATGCTTTAATCAATAGATTTTCAGTTGACATTAACTTTATATTTAAATAGATGATTGCATCTCATTCTCTACTAATTATATACTAAATAAAAACACATATATTTATGTAACACACAAAAAATGTTAATGTTTATACTTTCTGAAATATAAGAGAGTTCAAGATATATCTTCTTTCTATACTTCATATAAAAATATAATAATTTTATATATATATACAAAAATGATCTATTTATTTGTTAATATAAATTTAAGAGAACAAAATAAAATAAATACTTATTACAATATAATCTTTTTGAATTCCTAATATAAGTGACATACCAAAAGTTAATTTATCAAAAAATAAAAAAATGAATATTTTAAATTAAAATAATAATTACTATGCTACAAGATATAAATTCAAACTTAGGAAGATATAACTCTCTTACATTTATGTATGTAAGTAGATCAGAACCTAACATTAATACCAATATTTCTATCAATAAACATATAATTTAAATGAAGAGGGAGCCATAATAATGATAAATATAAGAAAATGACCTGAGTAATAATATTTAAATATGGCATTTCAAAAATAGTATTATAGTTGTAGAAGATTTTTTTTAAAATTGTGATCTGATATTTTGTTATTCCATAGAAAGTAGAAATATTATGAAAAACTAAGGTTTGAAGTACATTTTGTTAATTCCAACATTTTCTAAATATCAAAATTATTTTTTCATTCAGAAGATATTTGATCTATATAAGGCTATAAGTGTGCAAACACTAATTTATATGCAGGATAATGCAATGTAGATATCATTTCATTTAGCAAATAATTCATAAAATATTACAAATGAACAGATGCTAATTTCATCCATTACGAGCTATGGAAATTGAAACATTTTTTATCCATGTATAAATAATACATTAAGCTTATAAAATTATATCAGTAGGTGAACATAATCTTTGTGTAAATTTTTCTATCATTAACATTTAGATCACATCATTGAAGAGTAGGTAATATCCATTTTTAAAGCAAAGAAACATTCCAGTGGTTTCAAAATGCTTAAAATTAATTTTCATATTTCAATAAATCATCATTGCTCACAGATTCAATGACCCTGGCCTGTCAATGGATGAATATTATTGCTTTTATCCCATCATTCTACCATTTCACAATCACATACTTTTAAAAATAAATTTAAAAAAGCATAAGACGGAACTTAGATTTGCTTCTATTGAAGCAAAGTATAGAGAGTATGTGTTTAATCTGCTTGTTCTAATTTATAAATATATTTATTAATGTTACAGAAACTATAGCAACATTCTATATTAACTCATTAGTCAATTCTGTCCAGCATTTCATGTATAAAAATCTTATTACATAATAATGGCAAAAAATATATATATTACAATTATTGATAAACATTTACATTTTTAAAGTACAAATAACATCCTTTCACCCCAACATAAATTAAATAATTAAGACTATATTCTGTCATACTATAATGGAAATAAACTTTTTACACATATTTTTCAAATATAATATGCAATTAAAACAACAAATATACTAGAGACATTACACATTTAGGCATATTGTTTGTAATTTATTATCATGAATGTAGTAACAAAAATATATATAATAACAAAAGAACAATAATTTTATCCAAATTATATGCTTTATTATTCACTTATTTATTTTAAAATGAATAAAGTCAATTCACAATCTTATACAATAATAAACAATTTTTATATCAAAATTGTTGTCATAGAAACATGGTTCAATGCTTCATAGATTAAGATATCCATATCAAAATCACATAAATAAAAAAAAATATGATTGACATTTTGCCACATACTGAAAGTCATCTCTAACTTCACTAGTATAAGTAAGTTACATACTGTCATAAAATTATTATATTATGATAAATCTTGAACACAAGAAGTTAGAAAAACTTTTGCTAAAAGATAATGAAAAACAATGTTAAAGAATCATTGATGATGATGATAAATTTGTTTTTGTCCCATTCTATAAGGCTTTTTTGGAGTCACAAATAAAAATAATCACATGGGCATTAATTTCAAAAAATTGTTATTGTGACCAACTTTTTAGTGGAGCCATGACATCCACCATATTTTGTTTCAATCCCCCACATACTCATTTTACATCACATGTACTCACAGTTTGGTGATAAGCTTTGATTACAATCACATATATATTATTTGTTGTCTGCAAGTGTACAGTATTTTTCAATCTTCTTATATATATAACACAGAAACTTTTTTGTTAACAATAAATTGAGGAAGCATATTTACATATATGTTTATCGTGTATGTATGTATTCATACATTAATGTTTATTCAAAAAATAAAAAAATAAAATTTACTGTACCATATCTTTATTATTTAACTAAAATAAATAATCACAATTAAATATGCTCTGGATAATATTTAGATAACTTTCCCCCTATAGAAATATAATAGTAATCGCATTATCAATAGACTATAACTATCTTGTAATTAAACATCACATGATCACCATCTCTATACTAGCACATAATTGTTGTAAACAAAGGCAAAACTCTCCATACAGTAATGCCACCCCGTGCCAAACAGAGTAATCAATGGATGCCAGGAGGCTTGTGCATAAAATCCCTATCTAGTGCCTACTCATCCAATATCCCCAGACTAGTTTCTGGCTTGTGGCTGGCACAGGGTGGCACTACTGTATGGAGAGTTTTGCCTTTGTTTATCTTGTAATTTTGATGTTTTTAACTTAGTATTGACTTCAGCATCTATACAATCACACATGTCTGGCATTATCCAATTCTGATTCTCAACTGAATTCTTCAAACTTTAAATTTTCTGCTGCAGTACAAGAACATTTTATAGTTGTTTTTCTGCCATTACTAAATCTACATCTTTCATTTTATTATTTAGGAGAGATACTTTATGAATTTTCTTAAATTTCACAGAAATTTTTATCTCTATGCTTAAAAAATATTTTATTATACAAAATATATAACTTGTTAGAATTTATCAGCATCTATTTATTTTATAAGAAAAAAAAGCGTTGTTGGCCTAGCGGTTAGCATAGTTGCCTTCCAAGCAGCTGTCCCGGGTTCGCGTCCCGGTCAATGCTTTGACATATAAAATGTTATAATTTTATTAGAAATAGATTTTTACATGAAATAGAGACGCCAAGTGTTTTGTAATTTTTAACTTTGACCTTCACTTATGTTTTTTATTACTGTAGTTTTTCTATTTATAAGTGTTTCAGAATGGGTACAATGTGTATAAATTATTAATTTCATAAAATTTTTTTTACACATAGCCTTTATTAAAAGTGCGGTATTTAATAACTTAAACGACATTTGCTTTATCTTTGTCTTGAAAAACACCACCTAAACACACTCTGGAAAACAGTGATGGAGAAGGAGATTTTGCATTATGGCTGTTATAAATAAAATAAATTATTGTACAGGTATTTTAAAAAATGTATTTGTACTAACAAATGGAATTAGTCAGGTATCACTTAAACCAAGGGGTGGGCAATTGTTTTGGCTCAGGGGCCACTTTGTGGGAGTAGAGATTAGCAGAGGGTCACTTTGTGGAAATGGAGATTAGTGGAGGGCTACACCTTTTTTCATGACACAATAAACACACTGCTTTATTCCCAGTATTACCAAAGAAATATTTGCTTGTCCATTCTTCATTAAACACATAACATTCATCACTGATTTTACATTTTTTCGGAGGGTTCATGGTTTCACTAAAGTTGGAAATTTATATATTTACTGTTGCAAAGACAAAATTGAAATTAACCAGATCAACTGGGAAAGCACTGTGCATCATATGTACACTGCACATGCATATTGATGTGACTATCCTAGTGGAAAATACAAGACAAATCTTCGGTCATACACAGAAAGTAAATCTCGGTTCAAGTTAGATTTTTCTGACTGTCTTGGTGGGACACAAAAAACTCTTAGCAGGCCACATGTGATCCATAGGCTGCTATTTGCCCACCCCTGGTTTAAACAGTTTCAATAAACTAATAGTCTACTTTACTAAAAGGCATTAGGGAGATAATAAATTCTGTACTCATCTAATCATTCATTGCACAGCCTAAAATTTGTAAGTACTGTGCTTATCTGGAAACAAATAGTTTCTTAAAAAATAAAAGTATATGCCTACAAATTGTAACTACAAAAGAAACTTTTACCAGCCTCCAATTGGCAAAGTTTGTTGATATTTTTGACTGTATGAACGTTCGCGGATATTTTTCAAAATAATATTAAATTTTCAATATGAATAAAAGTGATTGACCCAAATAATATTGATAATAAAATCATCAGCTCTTCCTTTGCTATTCAAATGCTGCTAATGAGAATTACATGGACAGTCACTGAAATATTGTTTAAACTGTGGCAGGCTGCTTAATTAAACCAAATTTATTTAACTATGTTGGAACCAAGGCCAATCAGAGGAGGGCAGGAGTGGCAGCTGCCCTGGGCCTCACAATATCAGGAGTCTCAACTTGGCATCTCAATATGTTAAACAAAAATATAGGAGAAGGCAAAGTGATGTCATGGCTCACAGAATGGCCTTAATTTTACAGTTAAATTCTCCAAAAAAATATTCAAGAAAAACTTTTCCAAGCAGGTATATTACAAGTCAAAAATGTAAGCTAGTTTAGAATGAGGTGCCAATTTAATGAGTCTGTGACAAAAGCAATTGCAGTTTTAGCAATTGGCAGAATTAATAGTCTCAACTCCCTATCAGTCAGTTTTGTGCTAATAGTATTTTATGATATTAACAGCACTCGAGTGAATCTACCCTATCCAAGTGCTATCTGGATCTGATCTGCTTGCTTGTTTCTGTGACTCATAACCACCTGCTCCTGGAGTCCTGTTTTTAACCCTGTAAGTAAAAAGTCTCATTTCTCCTCTTTCTCTCCCCACATTCTTATTTTAAATTTTGATGGTTGTCTAAAATATGTCACCCTGAGCCTTGCATTTTCTCTGAAATGGCTTGGTGGAACTATTTTAAGATAGTACCTAAAATCAAATTTATCAAGACTTATCTTATAAACCCTGTAATATTTATTATGCTTACTATTATTTTTTGTGCAGGTATATTAAATTCTCTGTCCACAGACAGGTAAAGTAATTAGCAATAGAGTAGTATTCAATTATTACAAGTAAAAGTTTGCAATCTTTGCCTATGACTTAATTTTTTTTTTGTATCTCAAATTTTATATCCATATCAGTGAGTTTAACAAACTCATTTCATCATTAAGCATTAGCCATGGAATTGTATTTATTTAATGGCTTGTTAAAATTCTTGAATAGAAATTCAACTCAGCACTCTTCATGTTCACACATTACATGACCTCCTGAGTAACTAATTTGCTTTATATATGTTTGTTTAATAAAACATTCAATTTTGCCATATTTTTTAAAACGAAAGAGACAATCAACATTAATTTATTGAATTTAATTTTTCTTTTGTAAATCACCTCATAATGATAATAAAAATCGATTATTAAGTCCAATTAAAACTATCTTGTTTACTGTGTATCATATTTATCGATTTACAAATAAATTCCTTCATCTTCCTTACGTCTCTAAATAGTTTCATAGGTTTTTTAAAATTTATATTTATTATTAGGAAAAATTTTCTACATGTATCTTTTCAAAATTGGCATTCTTTCATTCTTTAAATAATTTAACAACTATATGGCATATTTGGGATTAAATTGGCCAGAAAAGGATCTTCTAGAATTTTGGCTGTAATTACCAATAAATTATTATTATTATTATTATTATTATTATTATTATTATTATTATTATTATTATTATTATTATTATTATTATTATTATTATTATTATTATTATTATTATTATTATTATTATTATTATTATTATTATTATTATTATTATTATTATTATTATTATTATTATTATTATTATTATTATTATTATTATTATTATTATTATTATTATTATTACTATTATTATTATCATTATTACTACTACTACTACTACTGCTGCTACTGCTACTACTACTGCTATTACTACTACTACTATCATCATCATCATCATCATCATCTTTTTTACATTTTAATTTGATTAATGTTGTTGTTAAAAAATATTAAATTCTTGTATGGCATCATAATAGTTTTCCATTATTTAAAATTATCAATTTAGCTTTTATTTGTTGGTAACAATGACTTTTATGGTTTATTTTAGACATTTTTGCATTTATATTTTATTTAGGAATAACATTGTTTTTATTTTAATTCTTCAATTAAATAATGTATGTGTAAATGAATAATTAAATAAAATGAAAAGTCTGAGTATTGTTTCTGTATGGATGTTCATATTTTTCAAGTTCTACATCATCTGAAGATGCATGTATGTATGAGATCACATGTTGCTGCACTGTTTTATATAATAATAATAAAAAAAATGAGCTAAGACAATGATATTTAATGGAATTTATTTAATGTAACTGGATCACCACTATCCCAAAATAATAGTGATGATTAAACCAGGTATTATTTCCATTTGAAAGTGTGTTCCAATTTAATCATTTAATGGTAATGGTATATAATCCAGAATTAATCTCTATTTCAATTCTATTTTTATTAATAAAAAAGTCATTTGGTAAATAGCGACAATTACACCATCAACAGAAAAAACATGTGCTATAATATATCCAAGAAATAGAAGACATAAGTCATTTGCATAAATTTGCATTGCAGTTAACCACCTTCTTCAGTTACAATATGACTATGACCATGAAGGCTGTGTCCTTTGAAAGCACTCAGCCACACTTATACATATTTTGTATTATTGGGATATATAAAGAATTTTAAAAAATTCAGCTTTGTGTGTGTATGTGTCATTAGTGCAAACCATATTTATATGGTTTTATATGTTAAAATGGGTGTGACTTCCATACTTGAAGAATCATTACTTTTGTAGAGTCAGTAATGTGGAAGTTTTCCCGGCATTTTTGTTTTAATTATTCATTTTCAGGGGCTTCAAATATGGCTGACTACAAGCTAATGTATTTAATTTTTTTTATTTTTTTATTTTTCAGTATTATTATAAAAACAGAAAAAATTGTACAAAAGTACAATTGATTGTAATTAAAATGAATGTGGATCCACAAATTTATATCTGTGATTTATCATACTTTGAAATGTTCAAATCCAGCATGATGTAATTCATCAGTTTTATAGCACTTCCAACAATCAAAATAAATAGTCGATCCCTCAGTGACATTTTATTTTATCTCATCCATAAGAATAGGCACTGTCTGCTGTACACATAACAGTTACAATAATGCATCTATCAGTCTCTCTGCACAAAAAACTTTCAAAGGGTCCCCCTGTTGTTGTTTTTTCCCCCACTGAAAAGACTTTCAATAAACATAAAAAAAATTTAGCAATATTTACTAACATATTAACATTATTTGTAACATTTATAATATCCACATACAAAAAAAGGAATTAAATCTTGTGAATGGAATTTATAAGACAAAACTTTCCATACAATAGTGCCACTCAGTGCAAACCAGAGTAATCAATGGACGAAGCCTAAATAATGGTGATCATGTGAAATATATAAGACATTTAGTAATATTTTTTAAACTTTACAGTTACTTATAATTCATATTTTAATATTGTTTAAATTTACTGCCTGAAAATGAATAATTAAAAGAAAAATGCTTGGTGAACTTCCGTATTATAAATTCTACAAAAGTACCAACCATCTTTAAATATCTATATTTTAAGCTATTCTACAGTACACTAAATGTCTTCTGTTACATTTTTGGTTTCTAGCCAAATATCAAGCTTAAGTATTTAAAATAATGACCATCCAAATCTAAATAAATAAATATATACAACTGAGAGGTACAGAAAGGAGTTTGCTATTAACTGAAAGGAGACCCTTTGATTCCTCTTAGAGGCCTTAAAGGAACCAAGCAGGGCAAATTCCTAATGTCCACTCCATATGTTTTTGTTGTTTTAGTTGTTATTACTATGTGATTATTCATATAGTATATGAACATGGATGGCCTGCTAACTGACATACATTAGCTAGCGTGGTGAGTTTATTGGCTTTTTACCTCTGAGTTTAAGATCAAGAAACATTGTGGTCTTTTTTCTCAATTGCATGATAAGGCAGAATGATTGTTTGTGTAAATGATAAAATATTTTTCCATTAAATAAGAAAGTGTGCAGGGGTGATGTGGAGAAGAGAAGCTAAAGATTAGAGAAGATGGATCCTGCAATGGATCGATAATGGTTGATAATGATGCTGATACAACTGAGAACAGATTTTATTAATAACAGTTTATTAAATAGTAAATCACTGATATTAATAACATCTTATCATTGTTGTTGAATACACATTACAATCGTAATAACGTTTGAAAAAGTGTATTTGATTAAAACTATATTTTAATATTTATCCGTTAACATTTCTTAATAATGAAGTACGCATCAAATGTAATACAGTGCAAATAATAATACCCAACAGAGCAATATGTATTTGTCTGAAAGTTTGAGATGATGGTATTTTAATATTAATTATGAGGCTACTTCTGATTTCTCCACATGACAATGGAAACCAACTCCATAGGTCAACTTAATGTTATAATTCATATTTGGAATCCATTCATTAACTTTACCCTTAGGAAAATGTGGAGAAATCAGGATTCTCATAGAGGAGTTGGTAACATTTGTATTGACTGTTTGCATCTAATGGAAAAGTCTAGAGTTTTACGCATTACCTTAAATTCAACATTCATAATTCTTAAAAAAATATAGGTTCAATTCCCATTCTAGTATTGTTATTGGTCAGATTGGCAGTATCTGAAGAAAAGAGGAAAATAATACCATTTGAAATGAGTTCAAGTATTTGTGCTATTACTAACAGTTGAATGTATTTGAAAACTTTGAATAAATTTGAATTTTTCTAAAAACAATTAATATTAGACAATGGAAATAGTCCAACATATAATTAGTAATGAAATGATATATATATTGTTTTGCAAGGAGAAAGAAAAGAGGAACAAATCCCCATAAAATCTCTTTCCCTTGCCATACTCCACCCATCTTTTATGAGGAGTGGATCTAAATTTCCTTAAAATTTTACAAGGGAGATAGGAAAAAAATAACCATTATTATCTAAGATTAAATTATAAATGAAATGAGAAAACATATATTTGATTAGATAATTTTATGTGCACAGAATACCAATGTATATATATTAGAAAGGACTTGAAGACAGACTTTCAAGCTCCTTACAGCTATGCACTTTCTTATACAACCAATATACATGACCACACACATGTGAAAAAGATAAATGATCTTCAATATATATATTTCATGCTGAACCAGCACTCATCAGTTGGTCTAGACATATATATATATATATATATATATATATATATATATATATATATATATATAAAATCAGTGCTCAGTTTATATTAAGATAGCAAATCTTCAAACTTTAATGGACAAGCTTCAATCTTTTCCACCCTCCAACTCTTCAGCCATCCCTGGAACATTCAAAGCCTTTGTCAATGCCAGTATTATTGTCATATCCATGTTGATTTTAAATCACTCTGACCCCTCACATATAGGCCCTTAATATGTCCATTTAAATACACAAAAGAGGGAAGGCAGAATACCGTCTATACTAAACTTAATATAATTAGAAGGGACTTGAACTCAGACTTTCAACTTTCCTATGGTTGTATAAGATGGAGTGTATAGCTATAGAGTGATTGAAAGTATGAGTTCAAGACCCTTCTAATTACATTAAGTTTAGTATAGACAATATACTTATTTGTGAATATAATATATATTATAATAACTAGCCATACCCGGCCACGCACTGCTGTGGTTCAGTCTGGTTAAATGGAAAAGAAAGAAAAGAGAAAGCACACATTTCTAATATGTTTAATTTCACAATGTTTGTGGGTATCCAATTTTTTTTGTTGTTCCATTGTCTGTGCAGATATAGAGATTGTCTGGTTTGCCGACTCTAGAAGATGCAACATATAATTGTCCATGTGAGAAGCAATCCGTATCTAGATCTAAACTGCACAATTTTAAAGATTGACCCTGAGCTTAGTTGATGGTGATTGCAAGGGCCAATCAAATTGGGAATTGCAATCTTTCACATGAAATAATTAAATCAAAATGAAAATAAATTGAAATCTATGAAAATTCAATTTAACAATGCAATCGGAAACATTGAAATGGAATCGTAAAATATTTAGGATAGCGTGCGTTGCTTTTATGTCCAACAGATAGCACTGTTTTTCAAAAAAAGCATGTTTTTACCTGTCACAGATACATAATAGTAGATATATAAATAGTAGGTATATAGAAACATGCGTGTATTCGAAAGCAACATTGTGTCAAAATTTCAAAGCAATCGGTGAAGAACTTTCAGAGATTTAAGATTTTGAACAAACGAACATTTACATTTTTTTTTTTCCATGTGTCATAGCATCGGCCGGGACGCGAACCCACAACCGTCTGCAACCAACTACTTGCTTGCATGGCGGCTGCGATACCTCTCGGCTATCAACGCAAGATAAAGTTCACATCTGTTAGTTAAGTAGCACCATTGAAGTTATCCCATAGCATATTTGAAATGTTGGCTTCTTTTCTCAGGTAGAAATATTCAAAATTGTCCTGTCATGATTCAAATCCTTAGCAAATTTATTCCTTAAAATGTAGGCAAACTATTCTATAAATCAACTATGATACTAGATTTACTAATTACACTTTAGGCAGGTAATTTAGCAGTTAGCCGTGCTCAGAATAACATGTCAGGTAATCGTATAAATAACAAGCAATCAATTTAAGGTTTCTCTGGTCTTACAGTATGACATTATTTTATTTATAAAAAAAAAACAACTTGGTTTGAGAGTAATGAACAGACATTTTAGGTTCCATGACGTAATCAATATTGGTTACAATATCTTAGCTTAAGAAATATACTGAAAAATCAATTTCTGTTAATTTTTAGGTAAAGATTATTTTCTCCACATCTTTGTGATTGTTATCCAATGTTATAATCAGCCAATGATAATTGTTAGTCTTATGATTATCTTAGACTTGAATCAGTTTCTGAAGTAGAATTATCTTCGACTTAGGGAAAAATTGATGTTGGTGATAAGCTAATTCAGCTGACTTCAATTACCAAAAAAATAAGTTATGTCCCTTTCGTAAATGAGCTATGTATTAATTAAATAATGTTTTTTTCAAAAACTCAAAATCTTAGCTGATTACTTACCCAAGGTATTTACTAAATGATTAAAAAAATGTTGATTGTGAAGTACATCTTTAAAACTAAAGTTCATTTTTATAATTTAGAATATACTTTATCATTTTGAAAACTTGAATTTTAGTTTATAAGTCTTTAATTTATATTCTGATGTACATACCATTAATTAACCAAAGTATGTTATGCAAAAAGTTATATTTACTTGCAAATTTTGAACCTCCTCCTCCTATCTAATCAAAAGATTAATTATTTGGCTCAATAGTCTTGGTAAGCATGTGTACTTGCATACAACCATAAGTAAGTCCAAAATTAGTGACAGTCTCACCTTTTTCAGTTTAAGGATTCAAAATACTCTGAATAAAGAATCGCTAAAATTATCGACAATTGTATATAGTCATGCCTAAAAACATTTAAATAATCTCTGATCCTGATCAATAAAACCAATTTCTATTGAAAAACAGTTCACACCCCTACTGTATTATATGCTCAGCCTCACAAAATGACCATTTGCATTAGCCACTAGATGTATATAAAAGTTAGAAAATCTAATAACTGTTTTAAGCAAGGGTGATACTATTACAATCCAGGCCTTATTCAAACATTCATGAAAGAGTCCATTTATTTACCCATTTTAATCTCTTGCAAATGAATAAATTTAGGTCAAATATTTCTAATATAACTGATACTCTGGCCTTGATCAAGAAAACCAAATATTGTTGAAAAATATTTTAGCACCCCCTAAATATCCTAGATTGCTCCGTCAATATAAAATGAACTGTCCTGAATGTGTATAAAAGAAAGTCTATAATATTTAAATACAGGTATACTTTTATATCCCTGGAGTTTAGATTTAATTATAGGGGTTTGAATCCAAGCTTTCAACCTCTTTCAGCTATCCAATCTATCTCATTCAATTGATAAACATGATCATGCAAATGTGAAAAAGATAAATGATCTCCAATATATGTGTTTCATATTAAACCAGCATCCATCAGTTGGTCCAGATCATCATCTCCCACACATATGTATAATCATTGCTCAGTTTATATTAATATAGAAAATCTTCAAACTTTAATGGACAAGCTTCAATTTACTCCATCCTCCAACATCTTCAGTTATGCATACCATTGAAAATCTAATAATGGAACCCCCAAATTCCTTGATAATGCTAGTATTACTTTAAGTTCCATACATGTTGACTTTAAAGTTTTATACATGAGGGATCAGATTGACTTAAAGCCAACATGGGCATGATAATAATATTGGCATTATCAAGAGGTCTAGAGAATAGCAGGTCAATAAGTATATTATGCCATAAATCCAAAAATATTTATATTATCAACATTTCTGGGCTATTCCATATTGGAATTGTCTGTTAGTCACATGAGCAACATTTCAGGTCTCTTTTCGGACAAGGACAGTGAGATTGCATAGATTTTTTTTCTTACTGCAGGATCCAATAATTTATAATGCCTAGTAAAAATTCAAGATAGTTAGAGAAATTGTGAGATCAGCAACCACTTAAGGCTCACTTCTATGACATCTGCATTTCCTGCACATGCATGTGACATACTGCATGATACAGTCTCCAACTGCCTATTACTTATAATAAATAAGGGGGTACTGATAATTTACTAAAGCCAATGGAGTACAATGATCAAAAAAATTGAGAACCCATGGCCAATTTCTCAAATATTTAAAGGTACCAACTACTATCAAGTTCTATCTCTCTCTTTACATATAAATATGTGGTCCATGAAAGAATGTTTCTGGTTTGATAATGCCTGTGAATTGCAGTCCCATTCATAAAAGAATAACTATGAAGGTATGCTCTTCTCGTAATACTTCACAGATTTGGCAGTCATTGTTAACTGAAAAACTATAATGACCATAGGAAAATAAAACTTTTAATAAAATCTAAGTAAAAATATAGCCTATTGTTGGATATCTTTTGCAATTGAATAAAATATATATTATGAAGTTGAACACCATTTATAACAGAATAAAATTATAGGTCAAACTCTATCCCGAGTCCTAGCCTAATTTTTGATCACCATTTGTAACAGGATAAAAGTATGAACCAAGGAAGAAGAATCCTAATTTAATATTGCCTGTGAATTGTAACATCGTTTGTAACAGAATTAAAATAATAAACTAAGCTAATTTGAATATCAATCAGTGAATAACAATCTAACACTTAAGTCAATAAAATAATGATAATCTTTGTTGTAACCTCATAGATTCCAATAGCATTTAGAACAGATAGAAAACAAATAAAACATTACTTTAAATTACCCTAAAATATAGGCATTACTTGCAATAAGCTAAAGATAAAGCAATAAAAATAAACATCACTGTTTTATAAATAACAGAATATTGCTATTATATAGATCCCTTACAATAGAATGAAAATAATGACAAAGATTGGACATATACAAATTAATATTCCTTATGAATCAAAACACTGCTTACAATAATACAAACTTGAACCAAAAGTCAAACGTTATTTAGATTTAAATTTAAACTAAATAATTCATGGATTGATGAAATAATAAATAATCTTAATATGCCCTACAAGTTTACAACAATATCTAACAAAGTATATAACACAATAGTTGATTTCTATTTACAACTAAATAAAATAAAAGTACTGCTAACTCAACCTTGATTAAATCAATTAACCCAATGTATCTTTCCATTTTTACCAACTTAATATACTATAAAATCAAATCATCTTATTAACTAACCTTAAGATTTTCAATATCCAATCACATCATTATATAAAATAAATGAAAGATTCCTATTTGATGCTTGTTCCAACAATTGAAAAATCACATCCAATTACTTTTCAGTTTATTCATCACCATCATCATCATTATCAAACATTATCAATCCACTGCAGGATGAAAGTCTCTCCAAGTTTAATCCATCTTCTCCGATCTTTAGCTTCTCTTCTCCACATCACCCCTACACACTTTCTTATTTCATCCATCCATCTCACATGTGGTCTCTTTCTGGGTCTTTTACAATCTCTTGGAATCCAGTTTAAAATTTCAATTGTCCATCTATTATCATCTCTTCTAGCAATATGTCCAGCCCAACTCCACTTCAATCTTTTAATTTTTTCAATGAGGTCAGTAACACTTGTTTGTTCTCTTACCCATACATTGCGTTTTTGATCTCTTCTTGTTACTCCTAACATACATCTCTCCATACTTCTTTGAGTGGTCTGAAGTCTCTGTATTGCTCTTCTATTAAGTGTCCAAGTCTCAGATCCATAAGTAAGAACTGGTAAAACACATTTGTTAAAAACCTTCCTTTTCAAACACATAGGCATATTTCCTTTTAGTATCAAGTTATTTCTACCAAAAGCACTCCAACCAAGTTTAATTCTATGATTAATTTCCTCCATTATGTTTCCATCTATATTAATAATCTGACCAAGGTATTTGTAACTGTTAACTTCTTCTAATTCATCATAATCAATCTTTATTTTCATATTTTGAGCAAATCGATTAAACATTACTTTAGTCTTTTTAACATTTATCTTTAGTCCTACTTTCCTACTTTCATCTGATAATTCCTGCAACATATCCTGCAGCTCTGAAGCATTATTTGCAAAAACAACTACATCATCTGCGAAATCTAAATGACTTAAATAATCTCCATTTACTTTCACTCCTTTAGTTTCCCATTTTAATCCACAAAATACTTCTTGCAGCACTGCTGTAAAAAGTTTTGGAGATATGGAGTCACCTTGTCTTACACCTTTCTCAATGTTGACTTTCCCAGTCTCATTATGTAATCTAATTGTTGCTGTTGCATTTTTATAAATATTCTTTAAAATATGACAATATCCTGGATCTATACCTTGATGATCCAATGCTTTAATCACTGAAGAAATGTTTATAGAATCAAATGCCTTTTCATAATCTACAAATCCAAAACATAATGACAACTCATATTCATTTGTCCTTTCTATAACTTCTCTCAACACCTGGATATGATCTATTGTACTAAAACCACTTTTAAATCCAGCTTGTTCTCTTGGTTGGTGGAAATCCAATGTTCTCTGTAGACGAGTTGTAATTATCTTGGTAAAAATTTTATATAAAACTGATAAAAGGCTGATAGGTCTGTAATTTCTAATATCTTCTTTATCACCTTTTTTAAATATTAATATTATTACTGCATTCTTCCAATCATCCAGTACATCTTTATCATTTAGACATTTGGTATATAACTTTGCTAAAAAAATTTCTATTTCTTCACCTGCTTCTTTTAATATATCAATTATAATTCCATCATTACCTGGAGCCTTTCCTTTCTTCATACATTTAATTGCATGTCTCACTTCTTCATTTAAAATTCTGGGCAATTCGGAAGATGTAATAGATATAGGAGGTACTTGTTCTTTATTACTATATAATTCTTGATAAAAATCTTCTACCAATTTCATGATGTCATCTCTCTTTTTAGTAATAATTCCATCTTTTTTTCTTATTGCAGATATAAATTTCCTACCAATACCAAAATGTTGTTTTACATTCTTAAGACTTTTATTTTCTTCTACAGCTTTCCTTGCTAGTTCACAGTTATACTTTCTTATATCATTTTCAATTCTTTTCCGCACCATTTTACAAAATTCGAGATATTCAATTCTTTTTAATGCATCATTTTTGTATATCTTCATATTCCTTCTTTTCTTCATAAATTCTCTAGTCTCAGTAGAAATTTTATTGGTCAATTGCTGCTTTTTTCTACCAGCTATCTTTGTTGCAGTTTTTAAAAGTGTATCAGTTATTTTCATATTAATTTCATTCAAATCTGAATCCTGTTCAAAATCTACTAATACTTGAAACCGATTTTTAAGTTCTAATTTAAATTCATTAGAATGTTTCTGAAGATTAGGAATATCAACTGTAAATATTGTTTTTCTTAATAATTTTTGTCTCTCTAGTTTTACATTAACACGTATCTTACACCTTACTAATCGATGATCACTTCCTGTGTTAAATTTATTAAGAACATTACAATCTTGAAATATGTATTTCCTGTTAGTCAAAATATAATCCAATTCTGCTGTACCTTCATTTGGATGCTTCCATGTCCATTTCCTTTTAACATTTTTCTCAAAAAAAGAATTCATAATATAAAGTTTTTCTTTTTCTGCAAACTCCACAAGTCTATGTCCTCTCTCATTTCTATTACCATAACCAAAATTACCTACAGCACTTTCATCTTTCATTTGTTTACCAATTCTAGCATTAAAGTCTCCCATAACAATTTTAAAATGTTGTTTACTCTGATCAAAAGCCTTTTGTACATCCATATAAAAATCTTCTACTACTTCATCACTATGAGAACTTGTTGGGGCATAAACCTGAATTATCTGCATTTGGTATCTGCTATTAAGTTGTATAACTAATCTTGCCACTCTGTCCGATACACCATCAATCTCCACAATATTGTTCTTCCACTTTTTATTTATAATGAATCCTACTCCACTTGTATTTCCAATATTTGTGCCTTTATAATAGAGTATATGTCCACTTTTTAAATCAATTGTCTCTTCACCTTTTCTTCTAACTTCACAAAGTCCAATAATGTCCCATTTAATATAAGAAAGTTCTTCTTCTAATTCTTGTAATCTTCCTTCACTTGAAAGTGATCTGCAGTTGTAAGTACCTAAATAAAAAGTCATCATCAAATGGCAGCCTGGGTCCACAATCAGGGGATTCTTAGCACCCTCCGCCTTCGGCCACCAACTGCTGCCTTGGTTGGTGACTTTACAGCCTCCTGGGAATAAGGGCCATGCTTTATTTTTGTCTGTCATAATTGTATATATGTATTGGAAAAATATTTATCATTTACACAAACATTCATTCTGCCTTATCAGGCACTGAGAAGAAAGACCATGGTGTTTCTTGATCTTAAACTCAGAGGTAAAAAGCCAATAAACTCACCACGCTGGCTAATGCATGTTGGTGAGCAGCCCATCCATGTTCGTATACTATATGAATAATCAGATAGTAATAACAGCTGCAATGACAAGAACGTATGGAGTGGACATTAGGAATTTGCCCTGCTCGGTTCCTTTAAGGTCTCCAAGAGGAATCAAAGGGTATCCTTTCAGTTAATAGCAAACTCCTTTCTGCAGCCTTCAGTTTATTAAAGCTAAGTTATTAAAACTCTAGATTATAACTTCCAAAGCATGTAAAAGATTACTAATGTTTATTATAATCAAATATTAATATTAAAATTTACTATTTAAACTAAATTTATGATCCACACTAAGGAACTTTAGCTATAATTAAAACAAATCACTCTAATTTGTAACAGTATAAAATGTATTACTATTATCAGCTCTCTAAGTGAATAAGATTACAATCTTTATGGCTATATACTGACTTAATATAACATTCATTTTAATCAATAATGATTTAAAATAAAATATGTGAACATTTAATTGTGACTGTCTTTCAATAATTATCATATTTGCAGCTTTATCAATCATCATATCAATTCATGTATAATTTTCTATTTTAGTATATCTATTACTTGTTACTAACAAAATAATTACAATAAGCTTCCAATTACTTATTAATTATTTAAGAATATCAAATCAATTAATTTATTGCTGAATAAAATCTATATGTGGTCAGATAATAAGCATTAAATTCAGTGCAAAGAAAATATGTATTTATACTCTCTTACCCATCCTGTGTTTTTGATTTCCAAATTATTTTTATAGCTGCTTCTAATGAATTATGTGGGTAAAATCAATTAGTGAATATCTATGTTCATCCAAATATGATTAATCAATGAATTTGCACTGTAAAATTGAAGGACAACCAAAAAAGTTTATTTGTTTTAAATTAATTCAAAATTTAGTAACATACGGATATAAATTAAAATAAGTTTATTCAAAATTTATTAACAAATTATGTATAAATTAAAATCAAAAAATATATATGGGAAATAAAGGCATATAATCTGATTATGCTTTAAGCTCTAGGTTTTTAATTTATATTAACTTCATATTTAAATAGGTGATTGCACATAAATCTCCACTGATTAGATACTAAATACAACCACGTGTTTATGTAACACAAAAAATATTGTTAAATGTTTATGCTTTCCAAAATAGAAGAGAGTTCAAGATATATCTTCTTTTTATATTTGATATAAAAATATAATTAATCAAAATATAATAAAATTTACTTATTTGTTTATATAAATTTAAGAGAATAAACTAAATACTTATTATAATATAAACTTTTTTGCACCCTTAATATAAATCAATATACCTGAAGTTAATTTACAATCAATCAATAAATAAAAAATGAACATTTTAAATTAAAATAATAATTACTAAGCTGCAAGATATAAATTCACTTAGGAGGATATAACCTTCCCATATTTAAGTGTGTAAACAGATTACTACTTAACCTAAAATTATATTATTATTTATATAAATAATATTATACATTTTAAATGAAGAGAAAAAAATACATAGCAATAATAATGACAAATATAAGCAAATTACCTAAGTAATAGGCATTAAATATGGGCTTTCTAAAATAGTACCATAAGCCTGGTGTTTATTTTTTTAAAATTCCAATCTGACAAGTTTTATCATTTCAGAAAAACTAGAAATATCGTGAAAAGCTATGAGATTTGAAGCACTTTTGTTAATTCTGATATTTTCCAAGTATCCAAATTATCTTCTCATTCAGCAGATATTTGATCCATATAAGATTAAAAATGTGCAAACACTACTTTATGTATGCAAAAAAAATATGCAATGTAGATATCCTTTCATTTAGCAAGTAATCCATTCATAAAATGTTACAAGTGAACAGAATGTAGTTTCATCCATAATGATGCTACGGAAATTGAACCAATTTTTATGTCATATATAAATAATACACCAAGCTTATAAAGCTATATCAGTAGGTGAACATAATCATTGTGTACAATTTTTGTTGTTACCATTTAGACTTCATCATTGAAAAATAGGTAATATTTGTTTCTAAAGCAAAGAAGATGGTTTAGAATGCAATGAATCATTTTTGATTACTTTTCATTTTTATAATAAATTGTTGCCCTTCATAAATCCTCGACACCCTGTACAGTTTTGATTCAAATATTGTTGCTTTTCACCCCATCATTTTGTCCAGTTGACTATATACTTTTAAAAAAAAATCATGCAAAGAAATTTAGATGTGCTTCTGTTGAAGCTAAAATGAGTTTTTTTTTCTTTTCAGCTCTATTTATAACTTTTCTAATTGATATCAGTATAAACAAGGCAAAACTCTCCATACAGTAGTGCCACCCTGTGCAAACAGAGTAATCAATGAATTCCAGAAGGCTTGTGCATAAAATCCCTATCTAATGCCTACTCATCCAATATCCCCAGACTAGTTTCTGGCTTGTAGCTTTTGTCAGTGAGGAGCTTTGGATCTGAGAGCACTGCACCCTTATGTGTTAGTATAAGAGATGGTGATCACATGATGCTTAATGATATCAGTATAATTATAGCAATATCCTTTATTGACCCATTAGTCTATTGCCATCAGCATCTTTCAAATAAAAAATGTATTATACAACAAATGAAATAAATATTTTAGAATTATTATATACAACAAACATTTACGTTTTCATAATATAACTACCATTCTTTCATTCTAGCATAAATTAAACAATTGATAATACATTCTCTCTATACTATACTGGAAATATATTTTTACATATATATCTTTCCAGTATAATATTATACAAATAAAATAACAAATATATTTGAGATATTAAAAATTTAGTTGTATCGTTTGTAATTTATTATTGTGAATGCAGTAACAAAAATACATATAATAACAAAAAACAATAATTTTATCCAAACTATATGCTTTATTATTCACATATCCATTTTAAAATGACTAAAATCAATTCACAATCTTATACAATACAATTAATAATAATAAACATTTTTATATCAATACTATCATTATCATGGCAACACAGTTCAATGCTTCATAGATTAACATATTCACCATCAAACTCAAACAATACAGAAAAAAAATATGACTGACATTTCACCACATACTGAAACTCATCTCAAACTTCAGTAGGTACAATATATATATATATTATCACCCAGTAGATGACTTGTGTGACCAAGTCAAAATGTCAGAATATCAATATTTAAAATATTTTAACACGGATGAACCCACAAAATATGTCTTTTATATATATATTAGAAATGATCTTGGTAAAAAAAACAACTATTATGACATATAATCTTAGGTCCATTAGCAAATAGTGGCATAATAATAGTGATATTTTTGTAAGTTGAGAATTATCTTGTAAGCTTTATAAAAACAACTGAAGACATTATTCATGTGTTATCTGAGATATATGTACGATATATTATTTTATAGCTTCTCCAATGGTTTATAGTTATCTTTCTAGTAACTTTTGATAAATAACTGCACAATGCGTTCTCTTCCTAAATGCAGATAGATTCACTTACCAATAGAAAACGATAATTCATTACACTTGATTACTGTTAATGACAACTTATTATATTGTTAACACCCTTTGTTTTATTGATTCAATATTTAGAGATACCTCAAAAACGTTAGGGGGTCTTTGATATCATTAAATTTATTTTTAAGAATATTTATCAGACATCTTCTCAAACAGGATGCAGAAAATTCATTTATGTTGAGATATTACTTTGACTTATCAAAAGATACTTTTCCCTAAAATAGAAAAGTCTTTTAATTTGGATATGAAAAGAATGAAAATCTTTAAAAAGCTAGAATCTTATAATCTTATTCCAAATCCTATAAAGACTATTCTCAAGTTTAACAGGGAATAATTTTATAATAGAATATAACAATGTGCAATAATAGACTGAATCACAATCCCACCCCATGATACTTAGGAATAACCTTGCACAGTAGCCTAATTTATTCTTCTCATTTAGCTATGATTAAATCAAAATTAATCTTTAGAAATAACTTTCTTGAAAATCTACCTGAAACTACTTGAGATTGTGATGCAAAAGTTTTTATGGGCAGCTGTTTTATCACTACTTTATTCTGGTAGTAAGTATTTGTTCCTCTGGTTAGGGAAAAAGTTACCATACTAAACTTAAAGTTGTAATTATAAATTTATTAAACGCACATTGATTACGTAAGTAATATTTACTGAGGCTATAACCTCGATAATATGCGTGTGAAATGCGATAGTAGGGACCTCTACAGGTGTTTTAACCACAAGCTTACGCTACTCTTGTGGTTAAACACCTGTCCCTACTACGCTAGCGTAAGCTTGTGGTTAAAACACCTGTAGAGGTCCCTACTATCGCATTTTACACGCATATTATCGAGGTTATAGCCTCAGTAAATATTACATACTAAACTTCTGAATACTCAATTAAATATTACCGTGAGAAATATTACTGGTACACTTGGGTCTACTTCCTTTGCAATAACTTCCTGTTCTTTCACACATTCTTTCACCAGACATCAAAAGGGAAATTGCCTCACAAAAGATGTTTTAAAAGTTGTTAAGCAGATCAGTCTTGCCAATAATTTTCATCACCCAAGAATTAAATCAAAAATTGCCTTTTTGGACATTTAATCAAGAATTTACAATTGAAGAATTAGGGACTAAAAAATGGAATCCTTATTATATTTCAAACAAATTTCTTTTTACAGATCTAACAATAAAGCCCATTGGATTTGATCTTAAATATCATCAACAGATTCAGAACAATTCATGGTCATTGTTCTAATATACTTCATAAATGGAATTTATCAACCATTGATCTATGTAAGTGTGTGCAAATACAAACTAGAAAACACATACTAAAATTTTTTATTGGTCATTTTTTAGACTAGAGATTATCCATTTAATGAATAATATTTCTGTGGTGTAATTTTCACTATACCACTATCACAAAAGGTGTGGACTACACTTCAGAAATATTATTTATTAAATAGATAATTTCTAATCTAATGAATAAGGATGCTGATGATGTGATGTGATGTACTGTAGCTTCTTCTTAAATGAAGTCAAGAATCTCCCAACAATCATGCCCAGAGAAAGCCGTTAACCACTTTATTTTCCATTCCCCAGTTTGTTTTCCCATATTCTGCTCCATCCCATTTCCACAACTTAATCTTTGTCAACTCTATGGTCTTTATATCTTAATTCCCCCTATCTTTTTCCCAAACCCAGCATAAAAACCAATAATCCACTTTCTGTATAATCACTTTTTTCATATTTATTCTTCCATAACTTCATTATATGTGCCCTTTCTTTTTTCAAGCATTTACATTCAATTAACAGATGCCTAATATTTTCTATTCCTTCTTTACATAGTTTACAGACTAAATCATCCACATTTCCCCACTTACATGTATATTATCTTGCTGCTAAAGATCCCCTTTGAGCCTTAATCAATAAACTATTTTCCTTACTATTTATCATATATTAACTCACACTTAATATTCTGTTTATTTTTATATATATTTAAACTCTTTTTACTCTCCATACTAGTTCTCCATCTCTCCAACCAGAATTATCAATGGAGCTTTGGATCTGAGAGCACTGCATCTAGATCTTAGGATCTAATGCAACTCTCGAGCTGCCATCTTTTAGCTCTACTTAACTACAAAACTATGAGAATAAAATTGAAAACACAGTAATATTTTCAATCTAAGCTCAATAGCATATATAGTCATATTGAGAGTTTTGCCTGTTTTAATAACAGTAATGTGCTAGTATAAGAAATATTGATCATGTGATGAATAAGGTAATAAAAATTATTAATACCCTTCCATCAAGTGGTTTATGTCAAAGTTGTGAGGGCAGGTAGTTTGACACTAATCAATTAAATTGTAGTAATTGACTATCTATATATACTGAACAATGATAAAGATATATGTAAGACATTGTGATATGGGTCAACTGATGAGTGACAGTTTAGCATGAAATGTACATCTTGGTGATCATATATATTTTTTTCACATGTCTTTTGTCATATGTTTATGACTACTCCCCACCTACCAGTTGTTAAAAAGTGAATAGAAATCAGTCCCTACCTGGTGTGAAAGTGGTGTAGTGAAAATTACACTAGAGACATATTATTCATTAAGTGAATAATCTCTAGACTAATGAATGACTAATAGAAATTATGAATATACTTCCATTAAGTGGTTTGTGTCAAAGTTGTGAGAGTCATAGGTTTGAAACCTAATAATTAAACTTTAGTAATTGGTTATCTATATATTATGAACAATGATTAAAATATGTGCAAGAGAGTGTGATCTGGGCCAATTGATGAGTGTTGGTTCAGGACAAAATATCTTTGGTCATATGTTTACGATTACATCTCTCCACAAGGTTTTAAAAGCAGGTAAAAACACGCTCTTACATTGTGTCAGAGTGATGAAGTCAAAATTATATTACATTATTATTATTCATTAAGTGGATAATCTCTAAGTTAATGAATGCCTAGTAAAAATTATGAATATACTTCCATTGAGTGGTTTGTGTCAAAGTTGTGAGAGCAATAAATTTGGCACTTATCAATTGAACTGCAGTAATTATCTACTTATATATTCTGAACAGTAATAAAAATATGTGTAAGAGATTGTGATCTGGGACTTGGAGATAATACCTCTTTATTATATGTGTTTGGTCATATGTTTGTCATTACATACCTCTACAAGGTGTTCAAAGTGGATAGAAACCAACACTACCTGTGTAATAGGGGTGAAGTGAAAATTACACTACAGAATTTATTATTCATCAAATAAAATCCAATATAATAGTCAGCAGTGAATCTATTTTTTTGGGCTGGAATCTCTCAAGGTTCTTTTGTGATATTTTGGTGATAATTAAGCCATGAAAAAAAATCCATCAATAATTTAAAAAAAAAAAGTCAAAATAATTAGTTATACTGTAAATAATTTTACTTAAATGTTGGATAACATTTTTTAAAAAAATCATTTTGAAAAGGGCAATAGATGTTCTTTTCTAACTAAATGACTTGGGGACTGAACACTAGACTTAGGGGCTGAATACTAGTTTAACTTACAAGCATTAAACATTACACACACACACACACATATATATAAAACCTTAATTCAAAATTAAATGATAATATTAAAAACTTCGTTAAATTATTCTTATAAAAAGATATATAGCTTTTCCCACAGTGTTAAAGATCGATGATGATGATGATATCTACTCAAACACAAGACTTGAATGCTCAACAGGAAAACTAGTAATACCATTATTAAAAGAGTATATTATGCTATTCCCTACTTTAAAAAGTTTTATAAGTTCTGAGATCATATTTGCCTTGTATTATTTAGGTTAGCAATTGAATAATAGGCAACAAAGGTATTCAATTATTAATTTTTTATTTCATAAAGATCCACAGTGAATCTTTAATATATATATATATATTATATGTCATAGCATTGTCCCAGAGGCTAACCCGCAACAACCGTCTGCAACCAACTGCTTGCTTGCAAGGCGGCTGCACTGACCTCTCGGCTAACAACGCTTGACTAAATCTTTAATATTTAAAGATGGTAGCTTGAAATTGCACGGATGTGAGAATAGTTTGGATGATAGGATTTTTTGGTGATCATTGGTCCGAAACTTTTTAGAATTTGGAAGTATAAATGGTGATTTGTCAGACAAACATGTTTCTACTCATGAATTGCTTAGTTTTTATGCATTCATGTTAAAATCCAATGGATCAGAAATGACTTCTTGCTTAAAAATCTATTGCCTTTGTAGCTCTATGTGGACTGTTTTTGGATGTCTCAAGAGTGCTTAGATTTATCTTGATCATTGTGTTATTTTTGCCACTATATTTTATGCATGCATTGCAACAAACTTTTATAATGCCCATTTGTCCTTTTTACTAAATAGATTACTGACTATGTTTGATTCTATTAAATTTCAGTTTTTCGTCTTCATTGAATACAGTCAATATTATTGAAAATGACCATCTTGAAATATTAAGCAGTTTACCAGCTTTGGATTCTGATGCTTCTGCTACAAATAGGGCACATTGATGTCTTTTAAATTTGAATATATTTGATATGGTTGTGAAACATGGACAATAAAAAAAAAATAGGACCAGATTGGACTTCTTTAAAATGTGTATCATGGAAAAGGATGAAAAAACTTAATTGGATAAATAAAATGGCACACAAAGAAGTTTTGGAAAAAGCAAGATTGCTCAAGGAAATTAGACATAGAAAAACAAACTGGATTGGGCATATATTAATTCTATTTGATGGTTGTAAAATATGAACAATGAAACAAAAAAATTAGAACCAGAAGGGAAGTCTTTGGGATGGAAAAATTAATTGGAGGATTTATGACAAAAGAAAAAGTTCTGGAAAGAGTAAATGAAAAAACAAGATTGATTCAGAAAATTACTGATTGAAAAACAAGCTGGATTGGGCATATATTAAAAAAAAAGTTTAATGAAAGATATTTTGGAGGGAACAGTGAATAGAAACAAGAAGAATGGGAAAAATTGACCATCTTGCTGGATGATATAAGAGATTGGAAGAGATACATGGAATTGAAGAACTGGGCAATAAACAGAATGGAATGGAGAGTGTAACTGCTCTTAGGAGCTATTAATATGACAGAGCATTATTGATTGATTGATTGAATGCTGAAATATATATGTAAAAATATATTTAAAACAGCCCTAAATAAAACATCACAAAACGAAACCATGGTCAGGGGTTTTGGGAGGGGGGTTCCTGATGGAGATCTTTTAAATGCTCTCTCTGGCTAAGCATTTAACACAAAGCTTGTTGAGGTATTGGCAATCCTCTTTGTTTATAACTTACAAGCTTAAGAGAATAGGGTCATGTGATCTATGACTCTTACTTTGACTATTCTTGAAATTTCTTTGTATAGAAAAAGTTAGGGTGAAAATACAAGACATACCCATCTGGCATATCATTGGTCAAGTGGGAGAATTTTTATACTTTTTTTTTGTGATAACAGCTAGATAATTTTGACAATTATTGAGCAGTAATTAAATGGATAACTTGCAAATATTTCCCTTGGATTTAAACACCATGAGTGTAAGTATATAAGGGAGAATAATAACATGACATAGAATAAACAGACAAACTCTCCTACACCCCTCCCCCCCCCCCCCCTCCCCCCTCACCCAAAACTCAACTCCCCCCCCCCCCCCCCCCCCCCCCCTCCTCCCCCCCACCCCACCCCCCCCCCCCTTTTTTTTATATCAAACCAACCACCCCCCCCCCAAACCCCACCACACAGGGGACGGGGGAGGAACCCCAAATCTCTTCGGGGGAGAGGGGTTTCTTTACAACAATTAATGTGCTAGTATAGAAAATGTGATCATGTGATGCTTAATGACATAGAATATCAATACTTAAATAAATAATTGAAGAATATAGCTCAAAGTAGTAAAAGATGCTCAACAAAATATTTTAAGTCAAATATATAGCAGATTATGTAAAATACATCACTTCTTTTTATTTTTAATGCAATTTTATTTCCCAATTGTTTCAACCAAACCTGCAGCCTTCATCAGAGATTTGTAAATATTTTACATTGCATAATATTACATTTTATAGTATGTTAATTATCAATCATAATTTATCTTTTTTGATTTAAAATGATTATAACTGTAAACAAAACATATTTAGCAAGAAAGAAATTAAAAAAAAAAAAGTTTTAAACTTTTTATATATATAAACAAGTAATAATTTAACAAGTAGTTTTATATAGTTGTTTACTATAATTATATTATCTTAACTAATTTATTTAGATATTTTTAGTATTCATCATTTTCATTGCCAACCATTATCAATCCACTGCAGAAAGAATGTCTCTTTGAGTTCAAATCCATCTTCTCCAATTTCTTGCCTCTCTTTTCCACCCACATATTTCCTTATTTCATCCATCCATCTCACTACATTATCCTTAAGTATATGAAAAAAAAAACTACATTCAGTTTTGCTTAATTGTTTCATATTACCTAATTATTTTATCTATTTTCAATATTGTTCTTATATATGTATATATAAACAAATAATTATATTTTTAATTTTAAATAGCTGCTTCTTATTATATTATCTAACTATTCTTATTCTATTTTTAATATTATCCTTATGTATATATAAACAAATAATTAATAAAATACATTCGTATTACATAACTGTTTCTTATAATTATATTATGTAACCATTTTTATCTAGATATTTTTAATATTACTCTTATATATATATTTTGCATTATCTAACTATTTTTATCTATTTTCAATATTATTTTTATGTATATATAAGAAATAATTATACATTCAGTTTTAAACAGCTGCTTCTTCTAATTATATTATCTATTTATATTCTATTTTTAATATTATCCCTACACACACACACACACATATATATAATAATAATTATACATTCGGTTTTACATAGCTATTTCTTGTACATGTAATTAGAGGGATTTGAACTCGATTTTTCAGTCTATTCTTTCTCCAATCCATCTTAAGCAACTGATAAACAGACCACACGCATGCAAAAGAGAGAAATAATCCCAATATATGTATTTCGTACAGAACCAGCACTCATCAATTGAATCAAATCATAATATCCCACACTCTCTAATTACATATACAAGAAATATTTAGTATAAGCAAATTATATACTGCCTTAGAATTACATAAAGTTATTTCTTATAATTATATTATCTATTTATTTTTAAAATAGTTGGATAATATATAATTATAAAAAGCAGCTATGTAATTATTAGCTATTTGTTGATATATACATAAGATTTAAGATATAAGGGATTCAAACTCAGACTTTCACATGACCCTCAACTCTCAGTGCCATCTCATATTACTGATCCACCTGATCACACACATGTTGAAAAAATAAATAATCACCAATAAACATATTTCATGCTAAACCAGCACTCATCAGTTAGTCCAGATTACTATCTCCACACATATATACAATCAGTGTTTAGGTGGGTCAGCAATATGAGATGGCATGGAGACCTTGAGGGTCATGTGAAAGTCTGAGTTCAAATCTCTTATATATTACAGTATATATGTGCAGGTGTGTGTAAGCCTGTACAGTGTATTAAATTATATAAGATTTAAGGTTAATTTTTTGAAAACTGTTTGTTGTCAAATATGTTTATACTTATAACCATTTTAAATTTAAAAGATGAAATGCATTTTAAATTTAAAAGATGAAATGTATTTGTTGTCTTGCGTTGTTAGCCGAGAGGTATCGCAGTCGCCATGCAAGCAAGTAGTTGGTTGCAGACGGTTGTGGGTTCGTGTCCCGGCCGATGCTATGACATATGAAAAATGTATTTGTAGTGATATTTATCATGTTATGATATATATATATTGTAATAAAATGTAAAATAATTATAAATTTCTAATGAAGGTTGCAGTTTCAGCTGAAAGTGGAAATGAGATAAAATTTCTTTAAAAAGTGCAAAAAAAAAAAAAGCAAGATATTATATTATTGTTTTTTATGACAAGTGTATATACAATTTTATATATTAATTTTATTTGTAATAATAATTATATAAATATGTAATTTTATAGATTCTTGAAAATGACTATAGAAAAAAGTGGTTGAAACATTGGATGTTTAAAGATATGAAATAAAGTTTTTAAAAAGAAAAGGAGAGTATATAATTTGATTGGATTCAATGAAAATAACATTATAGTTAAATTGAGACATAAAAAAATAGTGAAGACATTAATCCATATTATAGTAATAACAGATTAAGAATTAAAAAAATTGTTACCATAAAACTTTTAAAACCATAACAACAGTAACAAAATAAAAAAAAATAAGACTGAGGAGGACATAAAAGAGACAATCAAGTATTCCTTATTACGTGATAAGAGGATGACTCTACCACCGCATCCACAACCGATGATGATCAAGTATTACTTATCTAATTAATTAATACGTCTAAAGGGAAAATAGGAGAAAGGGCGAAGGTATTCAATTTACTGATGAAACGTTATACAATTTTAGCATAGCATTTTGATATGATATAGATGTGTGTGTGTGTGTGTGCAACGTATTTGAAAAGGGAAAGATGTCTATGTAAAATTATGTATTGTTAAAACACCAGATAATGTAAACATTTAAAGCGTTGTACTTCTTTTCAATTACACAAAAGTTTATTAGAAGTTGTAACCTGGATAAGGCAGTTTTAACGATTTAATTAAATTTTTATTTATAACTCATTAAGAAATGCCTAACTTCCTAAAGTCGAAATACTTTAAAATTATTGAAATATTCAATCTAGTTACACAACTGCTCAATCCTTTTCCTCCATTAGACTTTCATGATCTTTAAAGGCTACAAAGAACAAGCAGGAACATTTTCTCCTCCCTTGGGAACACACTAAATAGCCTTCTGGGAAATTATTCACAAGAGCAGCCTCTGTGTATGATTTGCTAAGTATCTCTATTCATTTCCAAGACTCTAATTGGTTTTTAATTATTGAATCCCACTCAAGAAAAAACCTCATGAAGATCTAGTTAAAAGTATGTGGCCACTTGTTAAGGGTTGAGCAGAGCTAAAGAGCTGCTTAAGAAATAATTGGATGAAAATGAACAAAATGTGAAATGACAAACATTGATTGTAATAAAAGTGATGAGAAAAGTTTATTATTATTACAATAATAAATTTTGAAAAAAAAAAGTATTTGATAAAAATGTTAAATGATAAGAGAGAATAAAATATATTAAACATTTCGCATTATTTAATATTAGTTGGTTCATTGAAAATAAATACAAATTAAACACGTGACAAAATAAACGAATAAAATTAATTTTCCTAATATTCACAATTTCTTATTGATAAATAAACTATGAATTTTAAATCAGTATTTATCAACGGCAGCCAAGCCATATTTCGGGAACGGGGTCAAGGTTAAAACATCAAATTGTGAAGTCTCGAATCTTTTGAGTGGGGCGTGAAATTTTTACCCTTTTATATACCACAGACATATATATATATTTCATGAAAAAAAAATGTTAAAACATTTAACGGCTAAACAGGTTTGGGTTTCGAATACGAAAGAATTTATTTAAAGTACTTTCGATACCATATAATATCATAATCATAGCATAATAAAAAGGGAGGGAGTTGTCATCCATAAATAATATAAGTTTTGAATATTAAATTGGATCCGAATGAATATTTAAAGGTGAATTTGCATGCTAATGAAAAATGAGTGGGCTATAAAGACCTTTTTTGTTTTTAGAGAGAGAGGGGTGCTGGAGTCTTTTTATTTATTAATGTCATCGATATTTTTGGAGATGGACAAAGCCTACTTTACCTTTCTCTTTCTATCGGTCGTGGAAAGATCAAAATTATGACCAGACATATATATTTATAAATCTATATGTCTGTAAATATCAATATTAATAAAGGGAAAAAGGATATTGTGTATTCAAATGATATTTAGTAAGTACAGATGATTATAGTAAGTATACACGTTAAATTCTCGGCCTGAAGACAGACTAAGAATAATTAAGGAAATAGGTATTACGATCACGCAGTTATTATCTATGGTATTTTGTCTTTGCTTGTTATTACTTTATTACAGTTACTTTAGGCAACTAAATAAATTTAATAAACACGTCGCATCATTACGAATAAAATTAGAGAAATTAAAGTATGAGTGAGAAGAAAGAAAAAAAAACAATGGTTAAGATACTCTGAGAAACAATATTTGTAATATTTGATTAATAAAAATATTATAGTTTCACAGTACATTTAAATAATTATTTCTATTTTACAGTCATTAATTTGTGGAGATTAATTTGTTTTATAACTCCTTACTTAACTTTTTTTTTTTCAAATTGATAATTTCTTTTACTAATTAATTATTTGCTTAAGTAAGTCTGTTTAATAATAAAATTTAGTCATTTACTGTTTTAGAAGATTAAAATTGGAATAGTACAAAAATATTTAATATTCAAAACATTAATTAAAAATATCAGAATATACATTCTCAATTAATAATAATACTTTTATTTTTAAAATAATTAATCTTAAAAATGTTTAAAATATTTTGACACTTATTATTCTATTATTATTAAATATGACTTTTTTTTTAAATAAAAAAATAGTATAAGTTTTCAATATTTTTATAATAATTTAAAGCGAACTAACCTTAGATTACTTCCAATAAAAACTTTTCATTGTTATTAAATTGAATAAATTTAATGTCGATCAGTGTATAAATTATATATATTTTTTTGTATATATTTTTTCTTTCTTTTCTTTTTTGTGGTAGATGATTATAAAATATTTACATATGAGTAAGCCCACCGTGTCGTGTTGGCTTCATAATCATTACTAATAAAAAGTGTTTCAACATTGTCTTGGCTCCAGCGAATGAGGAAGATAGGAGCGAGCTCCACCGTACAATCACAATACGAGTCTTCCAGATGTGAACCCTTCTTTGATAGCTGGAGAAAGTCTTTAACGAGCAGAACTGTGGTGGAAATTGCATTCTTTTTCTCCAGTTAGCATTCTATGAATCCCGAGTGCAAAATAAGTGGTATTCATCTCAAAGACATTTCCTTGCAATTCATATTTCAGCTTGAGTGATTTAATAGTAGGACCAACTTTCTAAACAACATCCCTAAGTCTTCACCAGACATCCGCTCTTACTAGGTATTAGAGGGAAAATTACTACCGGTTTTTAATATTAAGGTTTCTATTGTCGTGAGTTTTGTTCTTAAATAAACAATACCCCCTGCCTCTTCTCCCCTTGCTCACCAGACTGACTTGACCCAAAGCTTGATTTTTTTTTTTCTAATGAAGAAAAAAAAGTTGATATGTATAACTTAATGAAAGCAAAAGAGTCTGCAATTGAATCTATTCTTTCACTAAATAGTGAAATGGTTTTAAATAATCTGACTCATAACTCTAGGGGGTAGAAGAACTCAAATCTGGTAACAGACTTGAAGTCGAATCATCCCATAGAAAATCTGGAAGAAGGGGGAGGGATCTCAAAAATTATGTCCACATTATTGGTATTATAACTTATGTCGACTGAAAAGTTATTACAAATTATATTGATGAATCGTTAGAAATTTAATTAAAACTACGAAAAAAAATTGTGTTGGTTAAAAGGTTTACATCATATTCAAATTAGTAACAAAAAGAGAAGCGCAAATTGATATGTTAATTGGCCTAAGAAAAGGTAACTCCTAGAGATCAGTCGAGACACAACAAAGACATATATCTAACCAATAGTTTTTTAAAAATATTGGGGGGAAAAGTCGTTTAGGTAGGCCCCACTAGACCATATCAAATATGCTTAGTTTATGCATTAAACTTTTATTTATGTCTAATCTATAATTGTAATTTATGTTCTAATAAAAATAAAGAATTATTAAAACAAAAATAAAAGGAAATTTTTCTTGCAGATAAGTTTGTGGCGAAATGATAAGATTCTTATCTACTTATGAATAATTTTATTTTAATAGTTAAAAAAAAAAAAAAAAAATCCAAAAAAGAATAATCAAATATAATTGAAAAAAAGAATCAAATAAAAATTTGCATTACAGATTCAAAATCAATTTGCAATTTTAAAATGGAAAAATTAATGCATTAAAAAAAGAATGTAAACTCCAATATATATATATGCAGTGTGCTTATTTAAGTAATTGAATACATATACTATATTTAATATTAATAACCAAAAGTTAAGCTAGTCAATAAAGTGAACAAATACATCAATTTAGAACTAGCCAAAGTTTAAAATTAAAAATTTCACAATCATTGATATTTCTCAAGTGCAAAATAACACAAACACATCACAAATATATAAATGTAATGTTGTGTTTCTTTTTGGCAGTGAAACCGGCGGTTGTAAAATTTTGGCTAGCATTTTAAATTCTGAATTGGAATGATTTATTTATAGACAGTGTTTATAAATATATATGTATATGGGTAAGAGAACAAACAGATATTACTGATATTGTTGAAAGAATTAAAAGACTGGAATGGAGTTGGGCTGGAAATATCGCTAGAAGAGATAATAGGTGGACAATTGAAATCTTAAACTGGATTCCAAGATATTGTGAACGACCCAGAAAGAGATCACATGTGAGGTGGAGGGATGAAATAAGAAAGTATGCAGGGATGTTGTGGAGCAGAGAGGCTAGAGATCGGAGAAGATGGATTGAACTTGGAAAGACCTTCATCCTGCACTGGATTGATAATGGATGACAATGATGATGATGGGAAAAAAATCAAATATGCTTCAACAATAAGTAAGAGAAAAATAATTTTATATATACAAAAGATAGGGTTTTTTTTGGGGGGGGGGGGACCTTTTATATGCATTTATATGCAGGGGCTGTTTCAAATTTGAAAACAAAGAGGAGGGGGAACATTTTTGTTATAACGATATTTTATTCTTTTTTTGCTAATATGAGCCATTGCTCACAATTAATAGAAAATACTGTTTTTCCTGAAGGTTTGTGATGATGGTATCTTAATTGTAGGATTATTTCCACCATCTGTCTTTTAAAAAATAACTTTATTTAAATTTTCCAATTACATTCAACTACTAGTAATATCACAGGTTAGTATACGCATAATGTTTCGAGAGATATTATTCTCCTCTTTTCTTCAGGTGCTGGCCTGACCAGAGACAGTACTAGATGGGAATCAAACCTGAACCCTTATATTCTTGAATATCAAATTTTAAGGTAATACTCTAACCAACTAGACAATGCTCTGGCTCAGTTGGTTAGAGCATTACCTTAAAATTCGATGTTCAAGAATCTAAAGAGTCCAGGTTTGATTTCCATACTAGTATTACCTCTGGTCAGGTGAGAAACACCTGAAGAAGAGAGGATACCTCCCAAAACATTATGCATATACTAAGCTGTATGTTATTACTAACAGTTGAAGGTAATTGGAAAATTAAAATAAAGTTAATTTTTCTAAAGGCATTCAATACTTAATATTAGATGATGAAAATAGTCCAATTTATAAATGCAAGTAGAAAATGCTATTTGTACTTGTTTGTTATTTAATTTGAATCCGCTTTATCCCTGAGCAGTTAGCTTAGTGGTTTACAAAACTGAAAATCCACATTGGATTCTAGGTAAGCATAGGAAATATTTTCAGAATATTAATACTTGATTTTTAAAATATTCATTGGATGAAGTTTCCAAGTTGTGATTCAATGTTTTATAGATTTTATATTAAAAATAAAGCGTTCTCTTGCAAATACGTTTGATATAAAAGGAAGTTTGTTTATTTTTAAAGAAAAAAATAAAGAAAATCATGAAAAGAGTTTTGCTTTCTAGATCATTTTAACAGCAAATAAACGAACATTTATTACTACTTTTAGGATTGATGTGTGTAAGCCTGTACAGTGTATTAAATTACATATTGAATCAGTGCATTAAAGGTCTGCCCATCCCTTGCATATTATGTAAATGGGTTATTCTCCAGTACATGAGGGGTCAGAATGACTTATGGTCAACATGGGTAGGATGACAACTTGGCACTAACATGGGCATTGAATGCTCCATCATCAGATTTTCAATGAAATGGATGGCTGAAGAGTTGTGAGTTGGAGTAGTTTGAAGCCTGTCCATTAAAGTATGAAGATTGGCTATCTTAATATAAAGCTGAGCACTGATTTATATATGTGTGGAGATAGTAATCTGGACCAACAGATGATTGCTGGTTTAGCATGAAATACATATATTGGTGATTATTTATCTTTTCAACATGTGTATGATCAGGTGGGTCAGCAATATGAGATGGCTTGGAGAGTTGATGGTCGTGTGAAAGTCTGAGTTCAAACCCCTATATAAAACCCTATATATTACTTTTAGGATTATGTTTATGATAAAATCACAATTTTTATACTTCATATAAAAATTAATCACTATAACCTTGTTACTGTGATTGAAACATTGGATCATAAAGATATAGACCGGGGATATGGTCCATATTCTGAAGAATACTTATCAAAATAAAAAGGCAAGGAATAGATTATATGATGACACTAATAAGATTAACATTGAGAAGAGCAAAACCATGAGTTTTACAAGAAGTATTTTGTGGTTTAAAATGAGGAAACTAAGGAATTAAATGTAAATCAAGATTATGCAGATGATGTGGTTGTCTTCTAAAGTTATAAATATAAAATCTACTATGAATTAATATTTACTAAAGCAATAAACCTTTAAGCATGTGAGCTTGAAAATGCGAAGTTAGGGACCTCTACAGGTCTTAACCACAAGCTTACTCTTTGCAAGAAAAAAATAACCTCTTTTCTTCCAAAGAGTAAGCTTGTGGTTAAGACCTGTAGAGGTCCCTATCTTCATATTTTCAAGCTCACATGCTTAAAGGTTCTTCTCTTCCAAAGAGTAAGCTTGTGGTTAAGACCTGTAGAGGTCCCTACCTTCATATTTTCAAGCACACATGCTTAAAGGTTCTTCTCTTCCAAAGAGTAAGCTTGTGGTTAAGACCTATAGAGGTCCCTACCTTCGTATTTTCAAGCACACATGCTTAAAGGTTTCTTGCTTTAGTAAATATTACTTAAGTAATCAATGTGCGTTAAATAAATTTATAATTACTACTATGAATTGTATAATTAATTTGGTCAAGAATTGCCAATAAAAGCAAATACAAATTAAAATAAATTATTTTTGTATTAAATTAAATAAAATTTCACAAAAGCGATAAAGATCATTTCAAAAATGGGTTTCAATTGTAATAAATAAACTTAACTTACACCTGAAAATGATTTCAAAGTTATCTAAAATATCACATTTTAAAATGAAATTTAAATTCAGTAATGTTTACTTCATATATGTTTGCAATTATTCTCACTCAAGCATATACATCATCTTCATGAGAGAAATTATATAAAGAAAAATCAAAAGTATGAGGGGTCAGATTGACTTTAGGTCAACATGGGTGTGATGAGAATCTCGGCCTCAGGGTGACCTTTGAGCTCATCAGATTTTCAATTCAATGGACAGTTGAAGAGTCGGAGTGTGGAGTGGATTCAAGCCTGTCCATTAAAGTATGAAGATTGGCTATCTTAATATATATCTGAGTACTTATTGCATATATGTGTAGAGATGATAATCTGGATCAACTGATGATTGCTGGTTTAGCATGAAATACATATATTGGTGATTATTTATCTTTTTGACATATATGTGTTCAAGTGTATCAGTGTCATGAGATAGAGTGGAGAGTGGTGGGTCATGTGAAAGTCTGTGCTCATATATCCTATATATAAACTATTAGTTAGTAATTCTTAATTAAAAGATAATCAGTCTTTGATATTGGGATTGTCAATGCAAACTCCTTTTAATAATAAAGGTGGAATTCCACCTTTATTTATAGTCCAATATAATTATATACAAACTAAAAATTGAATCTTGACTGCAGAGACTGAAATTATTGATACAAAGAGGTTTAAATAAACATTCTTAAATAGGTAAATATAACCTGTTTTGAATGCAAACTAATAAGTGTAATAATGTTCAAGGATAAATAGGTTTATAATTAATCATTAGAATCAATCAATGCTTAGACAATCCTAATATCAACAATAATCAATAATCTCAATCTTTAAAAGATATATTTACCTGCTTTAAAAGAAGAATATATTTGTGTAACATATGCTGTCATGGAACAATTGTATATTAAAAATCAATATCTCCTATTATTATTTGTTGGATGCAAGGTGGGGCAATTGTTATGATCTCTTTATAAATACCACTGACTCTTTAGGCAAATCTCTTCATGTGAGATTATATATTAGAATATTTTATTTAATAGAGCATAGTATGCAATGTAATTATATTAAAACTGAACAACAGAGCACTAGGTCAGTAAACGATACATTTTAGTTTTTTTTCTTATCTATGTTTTCACAGAGAGGCATTCAATTCAAGCTTTGAATTATACAAATCATATGAACTTTAAAATTCTGCCCTATTTGTGTCCATCTTAATAATGTTTTAAATGAAAGTCTTTCAAAGATATTTATACTTTTTGATAATACTACATCATTTTCATACAATAAGATTTATTTTAAATGCTTTTATATTATCATATCTATGTATGTTTCTGTTTATATATATGTATATCCACATTTTTGAATTTATAACAATGAAAAAATATCTGTTCTCATTTAGAATTTGAACTCACATCCTTATGCTTCCCAAGAAAACTCCTGAACAACTGAGCCCACTGAAATATTGCATTTGTAGAATAAAATTTCGTTAATATTGATTTAACTCACACTTAATTAAATTAATTAAAAATCCAATACATAAATATTTTTATATAGTAGACAATAATATATTTAAATTTAGAATTTGTGTGTTAGAGAGTAGATTTTTCGTTTTCATGTCTTATTAAATTATACCACTAAACATCACGTGATCACAATTTCTTATGCTTGCTCATAACTGTTGTTAAAACAGGCAAAACTCTGGCATCCATTGATTACTCTGGTTTGCACTGGGTGGCACTACTGTATAGAGAGTTTTTGTCTGCTTACTAAATTATACTCTTTGTCAGATTTTTTTTGTAGCTTTAATCATTTTTTAAAATAGTATTTCAATATAACTAAAAGGTAAAAAAATAATATGTAATTTTTTTAAAAAAAATAATGATTTTATGCAAATAGCTGACTAAAAAGTAGAAAAATAACAATAATTCACCTCTCAGTTAATTTGCCATTCTTGGAAAATATAACTCTTAAGATCTACACTTGTTATAAAACAAATTGAAAACTCCAAAAGTATTGACATTTCATAAAAGCATTTAAGGCTCAAATAAACTATAAAATTCAAAAAGGCCTCAAATGCTTTTGTGAAATGACAATATTATGCAATTTCCAATTGTTTTATAACAAGTGTAGATTCTTATGATCTTTAATATTTTCCAAGAATGGCAAATTAACTGAGAGGCAGATTTTGCTATTTTTTTCTTTTTAGTCAGCTATTTGCATAAAAGCATTATTTAAAAATTTTTTTTTACATAATATTATTTTTTAAAAACAGTAGTAACTCAATTAAGATATCATGTGCTTTTATACAGTTATTTTTTATACTTTACATCACATTTACTTATTTATTTATTATAAATTCTTTTAAAATAATAATACCATATTTATTACTATTCTGTTTTTTTTTTATAAAGAATTTTTTTAAAAATTTGTTTATTTATTTATAACTAAATTCATTAAATATTTTTGCATAGGCAAACTGTACCACAATTTTTCTAATATTTGTTTCTATTATAACCATATGTTAAAAGGCATAATAGTTTGTTAAAAATATAAAATAATTTCTGTTATTTTATGTCTTAACATTTCATAAGTACTAAAATTTATTCATAATTTATTTTTTTAATTTTATTTTTGATTTAAATCAACTTTTATATGAGGTCTATATTTTATTCTCCTTTGCTATTGCATTTTTTAAATTTTTTTATTCATCCCCTTTTTACTGTTTAATTATGCCTCAAAAGATAACTCATACTTATGTTGATGTATCACATATTGCCCGTGATATCTGGGAATTCATTTTATTACTATTATTAGCTCAATTTACTCATTTAAAACCAATTATATCTTATTTATAGTTTCAGTCAATAGATTGAACTTCTTGTATTGCAAAAACAAAAAACTACATTTCCACTGCACCAAAGTGTAATATTCAAAACAATTTTTTCTCTTTTCTTATGTTAATTATAATAACAATATACAAATGTTTTGAACATTGGTTTAAGATATGATTATTCTATGTTGATTTTCTAAGACATGCTAAGTGCACTTTCGGTCAGTAAATCCAGAATCATAGTACTTACGAACTTCAAGACCCCCTGTGGAATTTAAATGAAACACATATGTGGGAAGATAATATTCTTAATAGAAATAGGTTAATGGATATAATGCAAAAGAAGTGAAAGAAAGGGTTATTTTTGGGTTTTTTTTAATTTTTAAATGTTATTATATTTACGATATAAAATAATTAAACAATATTGTATTTAAATTTAGTGAATAGTCTGAAACAAGAAGCATACACTTATATTATTACTTGCATTTAGATATACATGTTTTAGCAATAAAGTTATAGCAATATATAAGGTAGCTTACCATAGATATCTATGTAATCAAGGACAAAAGAATAATCAGTATAGAATTGATATTTAGGGGCCATGAACAGGAATCAGACCATTCTTATGACTTAACAGCTGTAAAAATAGTTTGTGCAGAAAGAGAATATAGAAAGTATAAAGTTAAAAAGGCCTGTATCATTGCAAAAATACCCTATGTTATAAATGAAAAAAGATTCCTGTGTACTGCTATTAAGAAAATAGAAAATTTGAATAAATTTGCATAAGGCTTATTATATTTAAATATTATATTGATTCTAATGGAGAGATACAAGTGCCATGAATTGAAAGCATGCATAACAAATAATAAATTATTTTAAACTATAATAATTTTTTTGAAAAAAATGTTTGAAATATTTACAGAGAGTAAGCTTGTGGTTTAAGACCTGTAGAGGTCCCTACTATCACATTTTTATATGCATGTTCTTGAGGCTACAGCCTTAATAAATATTACTTATGTAATCAATGCGCATTTAAATAAATTTTATAATTATAAATATTGTTTATAACATTTTAAAAAATATAAGATATTAACATTTTAAAAAATATATTAGTTTTAAAATTATTTTTAAAGTTGTATATATATAAATTTGGTTAAACTATTTACATTTTTTCACAAACTGTTATAGCTCAATTTATCTTCAGGTGATGGATAAGTCCATATTCCATCTTATCTTGATTGCATTGAACCTTCATCGCTATAGACCAATGGATGTATGCAGAGCCAGTCAGAGTGGGAACAGGAGGGGCAGCTGCCCACAGCCTCACAATATTAGGGGCCTGAACTTGGCAATTCAATGTTAAACAAAAATATAGGAGAAGGCAAAGTGATGTCATGACTTATAGAATGGCCTTAATTTTATAGTGAAAACTTACAAAAATAATTAAGAAAAACTTTTCCAAGCAGACGTACCACACCTAAGCTGGTTTAGAGATGAGATGCCAATTTAATATCCCTACAATGAAAGTGACTGCAGTGCTCAGCAACTGGCAGAACTAATGGTCTCAGTTCTTTGTCAGTAAGTTCTGTGCTAGCAGTGTTTTGTGATACTAACAATGCTAGAGTGAATCTACCCTATTCAAGTGCTATCTGGATCTGATCTGCTTGCTCAGTTCTGCGACTCATAACTAACTGCTCCCAGAGTCCTGTTTTTGGTCCTGTAAGTAAAAACTCACATTTCTGCCCCCCCCCCCATGTTCTTATTTTAAATTTTGTAGGGACTCTAAAATATTAGTTGCCATAGGTCTCATATTTTCTCTGAAAGGCCCTGGATGTATGAATAGATAAGATATATCCAAAAGCAAAAAGATGCTCAGTAAATCCAATTGTTCTTATTATGGAAGGGGATCGGGCTACAAATAGTCCATTTGGAAGTAAAATAAGACAACAAATCACAGTATGCACATTGTTCACTATATAATTGAAGCAGTGAGGCAAGTTGTCACCAAAACTGAAAGCATCTGGAATTTAAAACTGACAGGTGGAGGGAAGGGTAGAAAATTTTGCCACTAAGTTCAGAAAGCTTCCAGTTCTAATATGAACTTATGTCAGTGCTTTAGCCATATAATGGACAACATACATACTGCCATTCAGTTCCAATAATAATTTGTTAATGCTTTTCTTCACCTCCAAATGGACTGCCTATTTATAACCAGATCCCTTTCTATAATGAGAGCAGTTGGATTTACTGAGTATCATCATCTATTGGCTTGTTTCATCCGTTGAATATATCATATCTATTTATATGTCTGTTGGTATGTAATGATGAATGCTCAATCCAATCCAGATAATAGATAGAATTTGAACTAATTCATTAGTCGATGGTCAATTAAGCTATAATACAAACATATAAGTTGAAAAAAATAAAAAAAATTAAAAAAATGAATAAGAAAGTTAATGTATCTCACAAAGTGTTATAATTTTAAAAATAGCCCAGGAAATCTTTATCCGATTATTTATTTAGAATAGTTGTAGAGTCTTGTTAAAATAATGTCACCAAAAGATATTTTAAATATTTTTGGATTTAATTCATTAGTCTAAATTTTTTTAAATAAATTATTATAAAAATATATGCTGAAATATACAAAAACAACTTTGTTATATGTATGTAATATATCATGATTTATTTATATACTTGGTCTATTTTACAGAGCTGAAGAAGTCTGACACACTGTTGAAACTGTAAATATAAAACTAAAAGCTTACATGGAAATAAATATATAAATAAAATAGTTTACTACTTGATTGAGATTGAAGAAAATGGTCATTTGCAAAAAATGACATTTTTGATTTTATAAACCTACTATTCATTATAGAATTTGATTCAGACTTAAGTATGCTTGGGGTATGATTTGCGGTGGGGGAGGATTTGTAATCCAGTTTCAATAGTTTTCTCTATTTTTTAAATAGATATAAGTGATAATGTTTGAACTCAAGGTTACTAATTATTCAAAAATATTGAATAATAGTCATATGTTCATATGTATTGTTGTTTGCATAAGAGTTACAATTTCATAACAAAAGAGGCAAACTTTTATTATATTTTAAAAAAAAAAACCAAATGTTTTATTGCTTGTAGTAGTATTTAAAATTTTTAATTGAGTTTTAAATATTTTTTAGGTTTATTTAAATTTAAAATCACTAAAACATCACATGATTGCCATTTCTTATACTTTCACAATACAGTAATGTAATGTGATGCACTGTTACTTCTTCTTATATGGGGTCAGGAATCTCTCAGCAACTATGCCCAGAGAAATCTGTTAACCACTTTACTTTCCCTTTCCATTTCCCACCCTAAGTTTTCCCGTAATCTGCTCCATCCCATTTCCATAACATAATCTTTGTCAACTTCATGGCCTTCATATCTAAATCTCCCTTATCTTTTCCCAAACACAACATAAAAACCAATATCCCACTTTCTGTATAATCACTTTGTTCATATTTATTCTTCCATAACTTCATTATTTGTACTCTTTCTGCATCAAAGCATTTACATTGAATTAATATATGCTTAATATTTTCTATGCCTTCCTTACACAACTTGCAGACTAAATCACCCATATTTTTCCATTTACGCGTATATTCCCTTGTTGCTAAAGATCCTGTTTGAGCCTTAAACAATAAACTACTTTCCTTACTATTATCATAAACTAAGTCACACACAATGTTGCGTTTCCTTCTATATATATTTAAACTCTTTTTACTCTCCATACTAGTTCTCCATCTCTCCAACTCCCTATTCTTTATTAATGCATCTATTCTTCTATCCCATTCCTTACCACTATAACAATCAACAATCCTCCTAACACAATCATCGCACCTCTTGTACAAATATATTGATATAAATTCTTTATACAAATCTTCTGCATACCGCATTACCTTTCTCACCCATCTTGTTGAGTAACAAACTCTCCATACAATAGTGACACCTGGTGCAAGCCTTAGTAATCAATGGGTGGAAAAAGAATTGTGCATAAAATCTCTATCCAGTGTAATGCTCTCAGATACAAGGCTCCTCACTGATGAAAGCCACAAGCTCGAAACTAGTCTGGGGATGTTGGATAAGTAGGCACTAGATAGGGATTTTATGCACAAATCTTCATGCATTCATTGATTACTAAGGATTGGAAAATTTGCTGCTTTATTAAGATTTCATATACAGTACAATTTTTTTTTAAAGCAGACCAATAGTTTTGTTTACTGCATTTCCTTGTTTGTTTTTTGATAGAATTATTGTCCACTAATTTCCATTTTTTAATTAAAAATGCAATTCTGTATTTTGTTATGCAAATCACAATAATCATATTTTTGAATCTGTATTTTTATATTTATAAGGTTAAACTTCAGTTTTTTCTCTCTCTATTTATCAAATATTATTTTACTTAAATAATTTAAATACCATAAAATAGGATTAACAAAATATTATAATCTGACTAGATTTGATAATTACATAATCGAAACCATGCTGTGAAAATAAGCAATTTATTTCAGTAATAACGATTGTAACATGTCTTAAAAAAAATTTTTAGGGGCAAAATCACTGTCACTAAACAATAAAAATCTTTCAACAATAAGTTCTGTATTTTGTCAATGTTTTTAATCATTCTTTAATTAAAAAAAATATTAATCTCACAATCAAAAAAAGCAATAATTCTTTTATTATATATAAATCAATACACCGATTTCTTTTTAAATCTTGTTTTTATATGATTATTATAAAAAATAGACGATTTTACAATATAGTCTTTTTCAAGGAAACTGAAAAATAAAAATACATAAATATAAATATCAAACATTCCAAATAATTCCAAAAAAAAAAAAAAAAAACATTAAAAAATACACTTTATCTCAAATCCTTTCTATTACAACAATCTCAAAACTTTATCACATTTTTTTATATTTATATACCAGACATGACCAAACTGCGGCTCGCAAGCTGCAAGCGGCTCTTTAGAAGATTAATTGTGGTTCCTGGTACATGTATTTTAGGTCCCTCTCATATTTACCTAGTTCGAAAAATAATAATAATTTATAAAAATTAAAAAATTACGTTTTTTAAACGTACTAAAATTGAAAAATTAGTTTTCTTTAGACCTCATATCGATATGTATTGACATGTATTCATATATATATAACCTTGAAGTATTTTATTTAGTGTATATACTAGCCTCACTATCTCATTATAAAATAGCCAAATTACAAACCACCTTATTTAATAAATAGTCAAAATAAAAGTCATAGATCAATTCATAGATCACATGACCCTATCTCTTAAGCTTGTAAGTTATAAATAGTGAGGATTGCCAATTCCTCTACAAGCTTTATGATAAATGCTTAGCCAGAGCCAGCACTTAAAATATCTCTGTCAGAAACCCCTCCCTAAACCCCTGACCATGGTTTCGTGCTTTGGCACTCCTCAGAGAGGTGTCAGGGTAGGTTCAGACACTAGATCTAAAAATACCAACCCAAAGCTAAGCACTTAGCTAAAAGTTATCTATTGAGAGGAAAATCTGAAATTTTCAGACATGTACATGTCTTCAAACCCAGCTATCCAACTCAAATAGCTATATGGGGCTGATAGATCTTCAGCCATGCCATATAGTAGTAGTCATAGCAATATAAAATTGCATAAGACTGACTTTTCCAGAGACTATAAATAGTCAAAATAAAAGTCATAGATCAATTCATAGATCACATGACCCTATCTCTTAAGCTTGTAAGTTATAAATAGTGAGGATTGCCAATTCCTCTACAAGCTTTATGATAAATGCTTAGCCAGAGCCAGCACTTAAAATATCTCTGTCAGAAACCCCTCCCTAAACCCCTGACCATGGTTTCGTGCTTTGGCACTCCTCAGAGAGGTGTCAGGGTAGGTTCAGACACTAGATCTAAAAATACCAACCCAAAGCTAAGCACTTAGCTAAAAGTTATCTATTGAGAGGAAAATCTGAAATTTTCAGACATGTACATGTCTTCAAACCCAGCTATCCAACTCAAATAGCTATATGGGGCTGATAGATCTTCAGCCATGCCGTATAGTAGTAGTCATAGCAATATAAAATTGCATAAGACTTTTTGGCAGAGACTATAAATAGTCAAAATAAAAGTCATAGATCAATTCATAGATCACATGACCCTATCTCTTAAGCTTGTAAGTAAATAGGGTCATGTGATCTATGAATTGATCTATGACTTTTATTTTGACTATTTATAGTCTCTGCCAAAAAGTCTTATGCAATTTTATATTGCTATGACTACTACTATACGGCATGGCTGAAGATCTATCAGCCCCATATAGCTATTTGAGTTGGATAGCTGGGTTTGAAGACATGTACATGTCTGAAAATTTCAGATTTTCCTCTCAATAGATAACTTTTAGCTAAGTGCTTAGCTTTGGGTTGGTATTTTTAGATCTAGTGTCTGAACCTACCCTGACACCTCTCTGAGGAGTGCCAAAGCACGAAACCATGGTCAGGGGTTTAGGGAGGGGTTTCTGACAGAGATATTTTAAGTGCTGGCTCTGGCTAAGCATTTATCATAAAGCTTGTAGAGGAATTGGCAATCCTCACTATTTATAACTTACAAGCTTAAGAGATAGGGTCATGTGATCTATGAATTGATCTATGACTTTTATTTTGACTATTTATAGTCTCTGCCAAAAAGTCTTATGCAATTTTATATTGCTATGACTACTACTATCCGATCTGGCTGAAGATCTATCAGCCCCATATAGCTATTTGAGTTGGATAGCTGGGTTTGAAGACATGTACATGTCTGAAAATTTCAGATTTTCCTCTCAATAGATAACTTTTAGCTAAGTGCTTAGCTTTGGGTTGGTATTTTTAGATCTAGTGTCTGAACCTACCCTGACACCTCTCTGAGGAGTGCCAAACCCCTCGGACCATGGTTTCGTGCTTTGGCACTGGAGTTCAGTCGTGACAGAGATATTTTAAGTGCTGGCTCTGGCTAAGCATTTATCATAAAGCTTGTAGAGGAATTGGCAATCCTCACTATTTATAACTTACAAGCTTAAGAGATAGGGTCATGTGATCTATGAATTGATCTATGACTTTTATTTTGACTATTTATAGTCTCTGCCAAAAAGTCTTATGCAATTTTATATTGCTATGACTACACGACGCTCTTCCGATCTGGCTGAAGATCTATCAGCCCCATATAGCTATTTGAGTTGGATAGCTGGGTTTGAAGACATGTACATGTCTGAAAATTTCAGATTTTCCTCTCAATAGATAACTTTTAGCTAAGTGCTTAGCTTTGGGTTGGTATTTTTAGATCTAGTGTCTGAACCTACCCTGACACCTCTCTGAGGAGTGCCAAAGCACGAAACCATGGTCAGGGGTTTGGGGAGGGGTTTCTGACAGAGATATTTTAAGTGCTGGCTCTGGCTAAGCATTTATCATAAAGCTTGTAGAGGAATTGGCAATCCTCACTATTTATAACTTACAAGCTTAAGAGATAGGGTCATGTGATCTATGAATTGATCTATGACTTTTATTTTGACTATTTATAGTCTCTGCCAAAAAGTCTTATGCAATTTTATATTGCTATGACTACTACTATATGGCATGGCTGAAGATCTATCAGCCCCATATAGCTATTTGAGTTGGATAGCTGGGTTTGAAGACATGTACATGTCTGAAAATTTCAGATTTTCCTCTCAATAGATAACTTTTAGCTAAGTGCTTAGCTTTGGGTTGGTATTTTTAGATCTAGTGTCTGAACCTACCCTGACACCTCTCTGAGGAGTGCCAAAGCACGAAACCATGGTCAGGGGTTTGGGGAGGGGTTTCTGACAGAGATATTTTAAGTGCTGGCTCTGGCTAAGCATTTATCATAAAGCTTGTAGAGGAATTGGCAATCCTCACTATTTATAACTTACAAGCTTAAGAGATAGGGTCATGTGATCTATGAATTGATCTATGACTTTTATTTTGACTATTTATAGTCTCTGCCAAAAAGTCTTATGCAATTTTATATTGCTATGACTACTACTATATGGCATGGCTGAAGATCTATCAGCCCCATATAGCTATTTGAGTTGGATAGCTGGGTTTGAAGACATGTACATGTCTGAAAATTTCAGATTTTCCTCTCAATAGATAACTTTTAGCTAAGTGCTTAGCTTTGGGTTGGTATTTTTAGATCTAGTGTCTGAACCTACCCTGACACCTCTCTGAGGAGTGCCAAAGCACGAAACCATGGTCAGGGGTTTGGGGAGGGGTTTCTGACAGAGATATTTTAAGTGCTGGCTCTGGCTAAGCATTTATCATAAAGCTTGTAGAGGAATTGGCAATCCTCACTATTTATAACTTACAAGCTTAAGAGATAGGGTCATGTGATCTATGAATTGATCAATGACTTTTATTTTGACTATTTATAGTCTCTGCCAAAAAGTCTTATGCAATTTTATATTGCTATGACTACTACTATATGGCATGGCTGAAGATCTATCAGCCCCATATAGCTATTTGAGTTGGATAGCTGGGTTTGAAGACATGTACATGTCTGAAAATTTCAGATTTTCCTCTCAATAGATAACTTTTAGCTAAGTGCTTAGCTTTGGGTTGGTATTTTTAGATCTAGTGTCTGAACCTACCCTGACACCTCTCTGAGGAGTGCCAAAGCACGAAACCATGGTCAGGGGTTTAGGGAGGGGTTTCTGACAGAGATATTTTAAGTGCTGGCTCTGGCTAAGCATTTATCATAAAGCTTGTAGAGGAATTGGCAATCCTCACTATTTATAACTTACAAGCTTAAGAGATAGGGTCATGTGATCTATGAATTGATCTATGACTTTTATTTTGACTATTTATAGTCTCTGCCAAAAAGTCTTATGCAATTTTATATTGCTATGACTACTACTATATGGCATGGCTGAAGATCTATCAGCCCCATATAGCTATTTGAGTTGGATAGCTGGGTTTGAAGACATGTACATGTCTGAAAATTTCAGATTTTCCTCTCAATAGATAACTTTTAGCTAAGTGCTTAGCTTTGGGTTGGTATTTTTAGATCTAGTGTCTGAACCTACCCTGACACCTCTCTGAGGAGTGCCAAAGCACGAAACCATGGTCAGGGGTTTAGGGAGGGGTTTCTGACAGAGATATTTTAAGTGCTGGCTCTGGCTAAGCATTTATCATAAAGCTTGTAGAGGAATTGGCAATCCTCACTGTTTATAACTTACAAGCTTAAGAGATAGGGTCATGTGATCTATGAATTGATCTATGACTTTTATTTTGACTATTTATAGTCTCTGCCAAAAGTCTTATGCAATTTTATATTGCTATGACTACTACTATATGGCATGGCTGAAGATCTATCAGCCCCATATAGCTATTTGAGTTGGATAGCTGGGTTTGAAGACATGTACATGTCTGAAAATTTCAGATTTTCCACTCAATAGATAACTTTTAGCTAAGTGCTTAGCTTTGGGTTGGTATTTTTAGATCTAGTGTCTGAACCTACCCTGACACCTCTCTGAGGAGTGCCAAAGCACGAAACCATGGTCAGGGGTTTGGGGAGGGGTTTCTGACAGAGATATTTTAAGTGCTGGCTCTGGCTAAGCATTTATCATAAAGCTTGTAGAGGAATTGGCAATCCTCACTATTTATAACTTACAAGCTTAAGAGATAGGGTCATGTGATCTATGAATTGATCTATGACTTTTATTTTGACTATTTATAGTCTCTGCCAAAAAGTCTTATGCAATTTTATATTGCTATGACTACTACTATATGGCATGGCTGAAGATCTATCAGCCCCATATAGCTATTTGAGTTGGATAGCTGGGTTTGAAGACATGTACATGTCTGAAAATTTCAGATTTTCCACTCAATAGATAACTTTTAGCTAAGTGCTTAGCTTTGGGTTGGTATTTTTAGATCTAGTGTCTGAACCTACCCTGACACCTCTCTGAGGAGTGCCAAAGCACGAAACCATGGTCAGGGGTTTGGGGAGGGGTTTCTGACAGAGATATTTTAAGTGCTGGCTCTGGCTAAGCATTTATCATAAAGCTTGTAGAGGAATTGGCAATCCTCACTGTTTATAACTTACAAGCTTAAGAGATAGGGTCATGTGATCTATGAATTGATCTATGACTTTTATTTTGACTATTTATAGTCTCTGCCAAAAAGTCTTATGCAATTTTATATTGCTATGACTACTACTATATGGCATGGCTGAAGATCTATCAGCCCCATATAGCTATTTGAGTTGGATAGCTGGGTTTGAAGACATGTACATGTCTGAAAATTTCAGATTTTCCACTCAATAGATAACTTTTAGCTAAGTGCTTAGCTTTGGGTTGGTATTTTTAGATCTAGTGTCTGAACCTACCCTGACACCTCTCTGAGGAGTGCCAAAGCACGAAACCATGGTCAGGGGTTTGGGGAGGGGTTCCTGACAGAGATATTTTAAGTGCTGGCTCTGGCTAAGCATTTATCATAAAGCTTGTAGAGGAATTGGCAATCCTCACTGTTTATAACTTACAAGCTTAAGAGATAGGGTCATGTGATCTATGAATTGATCTATGACTTTTATTTTGACTATTTATAGTCTCTGCCAAAAAGTCTTATGCAATTTTATATTGCTATGACTACTACTATATGGCATGGCTGAAGATCTATCAGCCCCATATAGCTATTTGAGTTGGATAGCTGGGTTTGAAGACATGTACATGTCTGAAAATTTCAGATTTTCCACTCAATAGATAACTTTTAGCTAAGTGCTTAGCTTTGGGTTGGTATTTTTAGATCTAGTGTCTGAACCTACCCTGACACCTCTCTGAGGAGTGCCAAAGCACGAAACCATGGTCAGGGGTTTGGGGAGGGGGTTTCTGACAGAGATATTTTAAGTGCTGGCTCTGGCTAAGCATTTATCATAAAGCTTGTAGAGGAATTGGCAATCCTCACTGTTTATAACTTACAAGCTTAAGAGATAGGGTCATGTGATCTATGAATTGATCTATGACTTTTATTTTGACTATTTATAGTCTCTGCCAAAAAGTCTTATGCAATTTTATATTGCTATGACTACTACTATATGGCATGGCTGAAGATCTATCAGCCCCATATAGCTATTTGAGTTGGATAGCTGGGTTTGAAGACATGTACATGTCTGAAAATTTCAGATTTTCCTCTCAATAGATAACTTTTAGCTAAGTGCTTAGCTTTGGGTTGGTATTTTTAGATCTAGTGTCTGAACCTACCCTGACACCTCTCTGAGGAGTGCCAAAGCACGAAACCATGGTCAGGGGTTTGGGGAGGGGTTCCTGACAGAGATATTTTAAGTGCTGGCTCTGGCTAAGCATTTATCATAAAGCTTGTAGAGGAATTGGCAATCCTCACTATTTATAACTTACAAGCTTAAGAGATAGGGTCATGTGATCTATGAATTGATCTATGACTTTTATTTTGACTATTTATAGTCTCTGCCAAAAAGTCTTATGCAATTTTATATTGCTATGACTACTACTATATGGCATGGCTGAAGATCTATCAGCCCCATATAGCTATTTGAGTTGGATAGCTGGGTTTGAAGACATGTACATGTCTGAAAATTTCAGATTTTCCTCTCAATAGATAACTTTTAGCTAAGTGCTTAGCTTTGGGTTGGTATTTTTAGATCTAGTGTCTGAACCTACCCTGACACCTCTCTGAGGAGTGCCAAAGCACAAAACCATGGTCAGGGGTTTGGGGAGGGGTTTCTGACAGAGATATTTTAAGTGCTGGCTCTGGCTAAGCATTTATCATAAAGCTTGTAGAGGAATTGGCAATCCTCACTATTTATAACTTACAAGCTTAAGAGATAGGGTCATGTGATCTATGAATTGATCTATGACTTTTATTTTGACTATTTATAGTCTCTGCCAAAAAGTCTTATGCAATTTTATATTGCTATGACTACTACTATACGGCATGGCTGAAGATCTATCAGCCCCATATAGCTATTTGAGTTGGATAGCTGGGTTTGAAGACATGTACATGTCTGAAAATTTCAGATTTTCCTCTCAATAGATAACTTTTAGCTAAGTGCTTAGCTTTGGGTTGGTATTTTTAGATCTAGTGTCTGAACCTACCCTGACACCTCTCTGAGGAGTGCCAAAGCACGAAACCATGGTCAGGGGTTTGGGGAGGGGTTTCTGACAGAGATATTTTAAGTGCTGGCTCTGGCTAAGCATTTATCATAAAGCTTGTAGAGGAATTGGCAATCCTCACTATTTATAACTTACAAGCTTAAGAGATAGGGTCATGTGATCTATGAATTGATCTATGACTTTTATTTTGACTATTTATAGTCTCTGCCAAAAAGTCTTATGCAATTTTATATTGCTATGACTACTACTATATGGCATGGCTGAAGATCTATCAGCCCCATATAGCTATTTGAGTTGGATAGCTGGGTTTGAAGACATGTACATGTCTGAAAATTTCAGATTTTCCTCTCAATAGATAACTTTTAGCTAAGTGCTTAGCTTTGGGTTGGTATTTTTAGATCTAGTGTCTGAACCTACCCTGACACCTCTCTGAGGAGTGCCAAAGCACGAAACCATGGTCAGGGGTTTGGGGAGGGGTTTCTGACAGAGATATTTTAAGTGCTGGCTCTGGCTAAGCATTTATCATAAAGCTTGTAGAGGAATTGGCAATCCTCACTATTTATAACTTACAAGCTTAAGAGATAGGGTCATGTGATCTATGACTTTTATTTTGACTATTTATAGTCTCTGCCAAAAAGTCTTATGCAATTTTATATTGCTATGACTACTACTATATGGCATGGCTGAAGATCTATCAGCCCCATATAGCTATTTGAGTTGGATAGCTGGGTTTGAAGACATGTACATGTCTGAAAATTTCAGATTTTCCTCTCAATAGATAACTTTTAGCTAAGTGCTTAGCTTTGGGTTGGTATTTTTAGATCTAGTGTCTGAACCTACCCTGACACCTCTCTGAGGAGTGCCAAAGCACGAAACCATGGTCAGGGGTTTGGGGAGGGGTTTCTGACAGAGATATTTTAAGTGCTGGCTCTGGCTAAGCATTTATCATAAAGCTTGTAGAGGAATTGGCAATCCTCACTATTTATAACTTACAAGCTTAAGAGATAGGGTCATGTGATCTATGAATTGATCTATGACTTTTATTTTGACTATTTATAGTCTCTGCCAAAAAGTCTTATGCAATTTTATATTGCTATGACTACTACTATACGGCATGGCTGAAGATCTATCAGCCCCATATAGCTATTTGAGTTGGATAGCTGGGTTTGAAGACATGTACATGTCTGAAAATTTCAGATTTTCCTCTCAATAGATAACTTTTAGCTAAGTGCTTAGCTTTGGGTTGGTATTTTTAGATCTAGTGTCTGAACCTACCCTGACACCTCTCTGAGGAGTGCCAAAGCACGAAACCATGGTCAGGGGTTTAGGGAGGGGTTTGTGACAGAGATATTTTAAGTGCTGGCTCTGGCTAAGCATTTATCATAAAGCTTGTAGAGGAATTGGCAATCCTCACTATTTATAACTTACAAGCTTAAGAGATAGGGTCATGTGATCTATGAATTGATCTATGACTTTTATTTTGACTATTTATAGTCTCTGCCAAAAAAGTCTTATGCAATTTTATATTGCTATGACTACTACTATGTGGCATGGCTGAAGATCTATCAGCCCCATATAGCTATTTGAGTTGGATAGCTGGGTTTGAAGACATGTACATGTCTGAAAATTTCAGATTTTCCTCTCAATAGATAACTTTTAGCTAAGTGCTTAGCTTTGGGTTGGTATTTTTAGATCTAGTGTCTGAACCTACCCTGACACCTCTCTGAGGAGTGCCAAAGCACGAAACCATGGTCAGGGGTTTAGGGAGGGGTTTCTGACAGAGATATTTTAAGTGCTGGCTCTGGCTAAGCATTTATCATAAAGCTTGTAGAGGAATTGGCAATCCTCACTATTTATAACTTACAAGCTTAAGAGATAGGGTCATGTGATCTATGAATTGATCTATGACTTTTATTTTGACTATTTATAGTCTCTGCCAAAAAGTCTTATGCAATTTTATATTGCTATGACTACTACTATATTCCATGGCTGAAGATCTATCAGCCCCATATAGCTATTTGAGTTGGATAGCTGGGTTTGAAGACATGTACATGTCTGAAAATTTCAGATTTTCCTCTCAATAGATAACTTTTAGCTAAGTGCTTAGCTTTGGGTTGGTATTTTTAGATCTAGTGTCTGAACCTACCCTGAGACCTCTCTGAGGAGTGCCAAAGCACGAAACCATGGTCAGGGGTTTAGGGAGGGGTTTCTGACAGAGATATTTTAAGTGCTGGCTCTGGCTAAGCATTTATCATAAAGCTTGTAGAGGAATTGGCAATCCTCACTATTTATAACTTACAAGCTTAAGAGATAGGGTCATGTGATCTATGAATTGATCTATGACTTTTATTTTGACTATTTATAGTCTCTGCCAAAAAGTCTTATGCAATTTTATATTGCTATGACTACTACTATACGGCATGGCTGAAGATCTATCAGCCCCATATAGCTATTTGAGTTGGATAGCTGGGTTTGAAGACATGTACATGTCTGAAAATTTCAGATTTTCCTCTCAATAGATAACTTTTAGCTAAGTGCTTAGCTTTGGGTTGGTATTTTTAGATCTAGTGTCTGAACCTACCCTGAGACCTCTCTGAGGAGTGCCAAAGCACGAAACCATGGTCAGGGGTTTAGGGAGGGGTTTCTGACAGAGATATTTTAAGTGCTGGCTCTGGCTAAGCATTTATCATAAAGCTTGTAGAGGAATTGGCAATCCTCACTATTTACACCTTATTTAATGTTTAGTTGCGGCTCTCAAATTTCAAATTTTCAAAAGCGGCTCGGACTAACTAAAAGCTTGGTCACCCCTGTTATATACTTTATCTAAAAATACCCTCAAAATATTTAATTAAAAAATCTATTATTTTATTTTTTCTTTTCAATTAACATTCTATTCAGTTCTGTTTCCTTGATAAAGACTATATTGTAAAATAGTAGAAACGTTGGTATATATTTATATATTTTTTTATAATAGTCATATAAAAACAAGATTTAAAAAGAAGTTGGTGCATTGGTTTATATATATTGAAAGTTATGAACTATTTTTGAATAGAAATCTGTATAGATGATATTTTAAATTTGTTAATTCTTTTATATATGTATGGGTAAAATAGTGGAAGGAACTATTTTTTACACATGCGCTTGAAATTTTAAAATCATGGGCTATGGTTTAGAGCAGGGATCCCCAACCTTTTTGCACTTAAGAGCACATTCTATAATACTGGCCAGGTGGAGAGCACCATTTATTTTTTCAACCAGGTTGGCGGGCATCATTTATTTTTTCAATGTAAATTTATATTTGGATATTGTTAATAATACACATAATATATAAAAAAATATTTATTTCAAAAATAAAATTTTAACATATAATTAATGTTTATATTTTTACGCTGTATGCCCTACAATTTGATTGCGATGTAATACAATAATTTATAAGAAATTTTAAAAATTAAATTTATTTATATCAGATAAATAATTTTCTATCATGTTCGGATAGCGGCGGGCACATGTAAAATGGTCTGTGGGCGCCATGGTCCCCACGGGCATAGGGTTGGGAACCCCTGGTTTAGAGGTTATTCTATAAATAAACCAACAATTATTGACCATGTCTACTCTGCATATTACTTTTACAAGTTTAGTTTATATATCACAAGAGAACATCTCTCATTTTTAGCCACCTGCAAGCCTGAATGTTTTTAGTTTGTATTACGAAACTATTTTTCACAAGCAAGCTAAAAAATTGACACACTTTCTCAGGAATAATTGTTTTAAAATCATAGATGGTTTGCCTATGATTAAAGTTTATTCTTTAAATACACCAACAATTATTGACAGTGCCTAAATTAGGTCTTGAACATATTATAAGCTTCCCTGTGATATATAAACTGAATTTGTGCAAGTAACATGCATATTTAAGAATCAGGCTCATAATAAGTTCTAGGCCTAATTTAGGCATGGTTAATAATTGTTGATTATTTAAAATATAAACTCTAACCATATATAGTCCACTGATGGTTTAAAACAATTATTGATGGAAGAGTGCATGCCAATTTTCTAGCACATGCATGAAGAGTAGTTTTTTCCACAATTTTACATATATATATAAATCGCTATAGTATTAATTATAACATATATATATATACACACCTGGGTCTCATTTTACGCGATAGATAGGTTCCTCAGAAAACACGCGCAAAAGAAATTGCACAAAAATATATGTAACTTACCTTCCTTGAAAAAGGGGGGATACGGACTGTGATTTTTCAAAAATCGCATAAAAGCAAAGCACCAACGTAAAATTACTTTAAAATTCACGCAAAAAAAAAAATAAGGAAATAAAATATGACTAATAAAAAATTTCAAATTTGAAAAAAAAATGATACAAGACAAACTTTTTTTAACTATAATATTTAATTTTATTCAAAACAATATATTTTTATGCATAATTTACAGTAATTTACATTTTTTATACACGTTTTAATTATTATCGCTATTTGCCGATAAACAGGTTCGTTTGCAAACTGGTAAAAAATCAGATTCTTCACAAGAGGAAATACAACTAGCACCAACTTCACTCTCATGTTGTGTTAATGGTTTTCTGGTGACAACGTAATTAGTAATTAATCTAACAACTAAAAATTAAATTCTTATTTTTGTCTTTAATTTTTTAATTTTCAATTCCGTTTAAAAATCAAATTTCGTTTCACATCACATTAATTTCAGGTCACCTTAAGTACTTTTTAAATTGTTAATTACAATTAAAAATCAGATTTTAATTTTTAATTGTCAAATTTAATTGTGCCCACTGCTATTACTCACCTTTTAAAAATAAACTTGCAGACACTAAATGATTAATAATTGATTACGTTCTTTTTTAAAAAGCAAAAACAAAATGTGATTTAAAATGCAAAATTAACACGCACAATGTTTGAACAAATTTACATTATAATCTTGTAAAATTTAATGTGGGTATACATAAAATGTGGAAATCATGATTTTAATTTCATTATTGCATAAAATCTTATTATTATAAAGCACTGAAAATATTGAAATTACTAAAATGAAAGTCAAATTCCAGTAATGTGCTATTACTTTCAATATGACATAAGTGTGCAAAATTTATTATTTAAAGTAATAGCACATTATCGGAGTTCGACTTCCAAAGAAACATGAATCGTGTAACTTCAAAATCGCATTAAATAAATCCACGTAAAATGAGACCCAGGTGTATATATATATAATAAATTAAGTTTGATGTCTGTATTCTTTCCAAAATATATGTAATATTCAAATCTATATATATATTAAATACAGTAAAATTCAGACAAATTTAAAGTTATTTTATTAGATGTACTTTCAACTATATATCTTGTAATCTTTGTCAACTATATAATGTTGAATAATTAAAACAAGACATTCATCCTTTCATAACATCCATAATTCAATTCAATTCTGTTCTCCCACAATTCTATTATTTTTATGTTTGATGGTTGCTGATTCATAATAAAAACTTGTAAACATGTATTTAAATTTGATTATAAAAATATAAAAATTATACACATTGAACATTTCCACAATAAACGTAAAATAAAAGAGGCTATATTAATTTCAAGAAATCATCAAATGTTAATGAACCGGCAATTATCAAACATTAAAATAACAGAATTGTAGGAGAATTGAACTGAATTGAATAATGGGTGTTATGAAAAGATGTCTCATTTTAATTATTCAATGTTATAGAGTTGACAAAGACTACAAGATACATAGTCAAAAGTACTTCTAATAAAATAACTTTAAATTTGTGTGAATTTTATTGTATTTAATATATATAAATTTGAATATTACATATATATATGTTAAACAAAACAAGTTATAAATTTGTAACTTGCTCTTAGCTTGCATTTTATGATCATTAGATGGAGCTTTATCAATAGCTCCTGACAAGCTTTTGTTTACATAAATTCTGAGAGAGATAGAATTCAATATCTCTTTCATTGTCTCCAACTTTTAGACCATGGTTTCGAGCTAGTTGGCTCACCTCAGTAAAGGGTAGGAAGACCAGAAACTAGGAGCTATTGGTAAATCTCCATCTAGTGATCATATATATATATATATATATATTGTAATGTTTATTTATATACGCTGCAAATATATTGGCATTTGGTAGAAGCTAAAAAATAAAAGTAAATTTAGATTTTTTTTTGACTAATTTTTTTTTAAAAAATAACGTACAATGAAAGTTAAATTATTCTTTCGGTTTTTTTTTTATGTAATTAGAAATAAAAGTTAGAATTGGAGAGAACAAAAGACACAAATTACCAATCTAGATAAGAGAAAGTAAAAATATTTCAACTAATTAAAGATGGCAGAATTATGCTGAAAAAAATAGAGACTTTGTAACATAAATTTTATAAAGAATATATAAGATTATCAATGGATATTTTGACAAACAAAAGATATGCGCAGAAGTCGGAAAACTGGGCCTCTAGAGAGTATAAAAGGCAGAGATCAGTTTGAAGGACATCTTTTTCGTTGGTTTCTCTAGTTGGTCTTGGATAACAATAATATATCCAAGATCACTCTACGCTGAAGTAATTCGGTATGTCGGAGTGAACCGGAGCTTCTGAAAACATCGTGCCTGAAGATGTATACCAGAAAAGCTTTCGTGACCGACTAGGAGAATGGACCACAAGATCAAATAATAACCAAAAGGCCGAGCTCATTCTACCCAAAAAAACTATGCATAGTTATCTACTACTGAATTCCCAAAACTTACCGGTAAGTTATACTTCATTACTCCTGATTGTGACCAAATTAAACGTTTTCAAACAATTTCTAAAAGTATGTTTAAACAATCCCGATAGAGACATTAATTTTCTTGTACAAGAGACATTCAATTTTTTTAAGGAAATTTCTAGAAGAAATTTAGATATGAACAGTAATTGTAAAATTGTTTTTTATTAATTGATTCACGTCTGAGTTGTGTTCTCTCTAAGTAATTTATTTCAAATATTTTTTTAGTCTATTAGAATAAAATTATTTCCAATACCAATTTTCATTTGTGTGTTATTAATAATAGTTATTATTTTTTATTATTAGATCTATTAGTAGTTTAATAAGATTTAAAAATGTAATTTACCTTTGCCAATATGTTTGAATAAGCCCAGAAATAATAATCCTAAAAAATTAATTCTCGTAACAGTATGATGTAATACCGATTAGTTTAAAAGTATTTTTTTTTATTTGTGAGATGTTATATGATGATTTCAGTGAATTCTTAGGAATTCTGGTGCCCAGATTAAATAAATTAAAAGCTGATTTCATCAATAGCACAATTCTCAACAATTAATAGGCCGAGTTGATCAGGAAATATAGCTATGTTTTTAGAATAGAAATATAACTTTCTTCTTTTTTGACATAGCTTGATCAACTCACGCGCAGTTTATATTAGCGTGTAGAGGCCTAGCAAAACGAAAAACGTTATAATATATTAGTATCATTAAATTCCTAGCCAATGCATTTTACATTGCCTGAGCAATCTAATAAATTGGGAATACTGAAATCTTTATCAACAGTATTTGGTACACTGACCAAGACTGGAAGTTGTATATAAAGTTGAAAATATTGCTGCATTTATTATATTATATAAAGTTGAAAATAACATTGTACGTATTATATTACACACACATATATATATATATATATATATAATAAGTCACAGAGGCGTCTAAGTTTCACAAATTAATTAATAAACAAATTGCAGAAACATTTTCAATTACTTCTATTTAATCACTTCGTCCCTTATAACTGCCCATTTATATACAAGGAAAGATCGATTGCAAGGTCAAATCGATGCTGTTTCTGTTCAACCATTAAAATCTGAGGCCCAAACTTCACAGAAATTTTTCTCCTGCCTAATTCTTTATTCAAAATTAGCCCATTTCTTGATTAGTCTGCAATTTTTCAGCTACCAATCTCACACTTAATCACCTGTCAGACTGTATTGCATCTCACACTTTGTTAATATTAATGTCAGTCATTATTGTTTTTGATTGTCTGCTTCTGGGATCATCTGTCATATCTTCTCACCATCTTTGACTCTCTTATGCCACTCAAACACACTTGATATCTTCATAGCATTTTCACCATATGCCATTTGCGAGTTGTATCATTTCAACTGCATATTTGCTGATTTTCACACAAAATTTAATATTAATATGTTGCTCAAAAAACTGATCACCCATTTAAATATGAAATCATATGCACAGATATTTATTATCATCTCAATTGTTAACTAACAATTACATCTATCCGCTTAAAATTTACATATGCGTTAGCTTAAACATAATTCAAACATGAATACTCATATGATTTTGACACAATAGGGTCACTGGTGACACGACATTGCCATTCAGGAGTTAAATTATCATTCCTTGTATTTGTTAAATTCTAATTGAAGTAATTAGGTAAAAAATCGCTACATTCAGTCATCATCAGATTGGCATTGCTGCTCGTCATTCTTTTAACTCATTTTTCATAATATCTCAGTATTTAGAACTACATTAGATATAAAGAATGTTTGACATAGAAGTCAAAAATGTTCTACGAAAATTGCAAAATATTTTTTTTTGTAAACTTATTGTAAAAAAATCTCTCTCTTTTTTATGTGTCAAAGCGTTGGCCAGAAAGCATCATCCAAGACAACTGCTTGTAAGGCAGCTGTGCTAACCACTCGGCCACCAACGCTTGAAAAATATCTCATCTTGAGCAATAAAACTGAGATTTTAAATATAATAAATCTAAATACTTTTCTTTACAAACTTATAGCAAATGGACTTCCATTAACATAGCTTTACAGTAAGATGCATCAGAATATCATACTTTGACTTAGATTTGAATCCAAGATTTGCAAACTTGAATTTTTTTAAACAGGCTTGGATTATTTGTTGTCAGTTAACCATCCTATAGCTAACCACCCAACATTGATCCACAAATAAATATATACCTATTTTTGCTGAAACTCATCAACTTTCATCATCCAACCAGTATTGTGATTACTGCCTTTCTCTTGACTGTTTCTATATGAAGTTTGTTGGAAAACGTTTTTGCTTTACTGTGGTCTATTTAAATGCTGATTTGTTATTGTCTTTGTACAAAACAGAAAACATAGTGGTTAATTTTAATGCAAAACATTTGAGAAGGTTATTACATTATCAATTTAGTGGTCTTAGAACACATAGAAATCATTTTAATCATATCCAATGAGATTATTTTAAATGACATTGTGAGTTATTCATTAGTTAAAACCAGTCAATCAATCAATAACTCTGTCTCTAATGTAAATTGTACATGCATGTATATCTGTGTGTCATACAAAGGAATAAAATTGATAATAATAGTAAAACCAAAATCACACTTTTTTTATGTTTGCCGTAATATTCTATAAATAAAATTTATCCAAACTTCAAATACTTTTTAGCAAACCTCTTTATTTGTACATATACATACACTTATGTTTCGACTGACCTGCAGTCTTCTTCAGAGCAAGTTTATTTTGGTCTTCTAAAAAAAAAAAAAAAAAAAAACTTGCTCTGAAGAAGACTGCAGGTCAGTCGAAACGTAGTTGTATGTATATGTACAAATAAAGAGGTTAGCTAAAAAGTGTTCGAAGTTTGGACAAATTGTATTTAATAATAGTAATATTTAACCAATCATGCTTTAGGTACTTTGTACCAAACTCATAGCAATCTAACTAAACCGACCAATTAATTCCAGTGCATGCTCGGTGGGACACTCATGTTTCTTTGACTGACAAATGTTATTAGACTTGCACTAAACCAGGTCTCTTTTACCTTTTTCCCATATCATTGGTTAAAATAAAAAATTTTCACTTGCTATTCGACCATTATATCTCCAATTAAGAGACAAAACTCTCCATATAGTAGCGCCACTTAGTGCAAGCCAGAGTAATCAATGCATTCAGGAAGGCCTGTCAATAAAATCCCTATCTAGTGCCTTCTCACCTAATATCTCCAGACTAATTTCTAGCTTGTGGCTTTCATTAGTCAGACTCCTCACTGATGAAAGCCACAAGCTAGAAACTGGTCTGGGAATATTGGATGAGTAGGCACTATATAGGGATTTTATGCACAAACCTTCTTATATCTTTTGATTACTCTGACTGGCACTGAGTGGAGCTACTATACGGAGAGTTTGCCTCTGTGTAAACAGGTTGTGTAAGCATAAAGAATGGTGATCACGTGATATTTAATGGTTTAATATCAAATTTAGCCTACCTATTATAGATCTCAAGCTATGCTATTAAATATCAAATAGAGAATAAAACAAAAAATCTATAGCCAAAAATAATTAATACTGTGAAAATACTGTATTGCCCATCAAGTAAGCAAAACGTATTGATAATCTTACATAGATTTCAAAAATTATGTTAGAGATATTTAAAAAAAAACATATTGCTCTACAGATTAGATGCTTAAATCTACTTTCATATGCAAACGCATATGTGGTTTTAATTATTTTTACAAATTTTTAATTACGTTTAGAAAAATCTGTTTTTTCTTTATTTTGTAATATCAGCTATAATTTTCAAGCTTTTAAAATAGTTATGATTAAGTAAGCAAAAAAAAAAGTCTTTTATAATTCAACTTTTATTAAAACTTATAAATAGTTTTGATTTTTATTGAGAAAATTTCTCAAAAGCCTCTAGAGGTCATCTTTGTCTATATTTCCAATCTCACTTTTGAAATGTCTCCACAAAAGTTAGCGAAGCAGATTATCAGACCTCAGCAGTAAGAAACATCACAAGATAACATCATGTGTTTATTGTTAACACAATAATAGAATAGTTTCTAATATATAATCATTTAACAAATAAATTTTTCAAAAAGAGAATGAATTTCTTTAAGATTACCTCTAGACTTATATTGAAATTACAAGTAACATACGTGGGATTTTTAAAAGTTATTTATATATTAAAAGTTTTTTCATATTTTCTTACATATTAAGCTAGGAAAGCGACTTTTCTATAACGTTGAAAGTGGTCTTTTTTCAATGTAAAAGTGATAGGATTCAAAAACAAGGTCTAGGTTTGATTCCTGTCAATATATGCTTTCTAAATGATTTTTTTTTATTGATTATTTTGAAATTCAATGACTTTAAATAGGCTTGGAGATATAAATGAAAGTTCTGAAGAAGATTGCTGGGGCAATCGAAACCATCAAGAGGGTGGTAATAAAAGCATTGTGAACAGCAATAAAGTGCATAGATGATTTAGTATTATATTATATTACTTTAAATACTGTAAAGTTGTTCTAGACTTTTTTTTTGGAATTCAATCATTCCTATTTTTCATATAATAAATGTGATGTTATCAAAATGTCAGGCTTTGTCTTTTCTTATAGATAGAAAAACGTAAAAAAAAAAAAAAAACATCTTAAACTGTTTATTATATATAGCGCGATGTTTATAAACTGTAATATTAATAATCGGCATTAAGCTATTGCACATGCGCTTTGTAGATTTTTAACAATAAATGAATACACCACTTCAAACACAAGATAAGTCTTTATGTATGGGAAATCTTAAGTATTTGAAAGTGAGAGCGTGAAGATATTAAACAATCACTTTAAATTACTTTTTAATGCTGATTATTAATATTATAGTTTATAAACATCACGCTATATAAAATAAATAGTTTATTTACATATATTTAATTTCAAATATGAATGACGTATTGTAAATTCTAGTAAATTTCGCCAGCGTCATTTATTCAAGCATGTAAAAATTAATTTAAAATTATTGTTTTAATATCGTCACGCTCTCACTTTCAAATACCTAAGATTCGCCCATACATAAGCGTTTGGGTTCGAAAAGATAGATTCATTCTATCTTTTCCAAAGACTTATCTTGTGTTTGAAGTGGGAGTATTCATTTATTGTTAAAAATTTACAAAGCACATATGCAATAGCTTAATGTTGATTATTAAAATTACATTTAACATCTTGTAAATATATTTGGGTCATTACATGTATATATGCAGGTTTATAGTGTATTCTATTGCACATATAGGTTTTAAGATTATAAATTGCTATTCAACACCAAAAAGAAAAGTCCTCATACTGTATATGTATTTTAACTCACATCAAGTAGATATGTTCTCATCAAGAAAAGACCTATTGAATCCAATTATTTACAGCAAAAATAATATAATGAACATGCTAATAGCTCTAACAAGCTTTATTGATAAATATCACAAGAGAAAGCATTTAAAATCTCTATCTAGAATTATCACCATCCCCAAAACAGTTTCGTGCTAATATCTCTTATCAGTGAGGCACTAGAATATTCAGACACTAGATTTAAAATACCAATCCAAGGCCAGCACTCATCTAATACTTAACTATTAAGTAAAAATAAATAAATGCTTTCTCTTGTGGCATTTATCGATAAAGCTTGTTTAGAGTTATTAGCACACTCATATTATATTTGCAATACAAGCTTATCAAGTTAGGTCATGTGATGTATGACTTGATTTTATTACTATTAGAGCAAAAAATATTGTTGACAGTTAAGATTCCTTTCAAACATGTAATCTTTAATAAGAGAATATAAAAACAACATAATGCATAGAAATATATTGTTTTTACAATAATGTCTATTATATAAAATTAGTTAAATGCAATAGTTTTTAAATCAAAGTGCAAAGCAGACAGAAATTCAGACTCAGCTGAATAAAATAACATTAGATATTTAAAAGGATGTAACCAATGCATATTAAGTTGAGTTTCATGTTTTCAAATAAGTTGATGAAAATTTAGAAATTAATGCTCAATTTTCTTTAAGGTCCATCTTTTTGTTCTTTAGAAGGAAACAGGATATTTTAGTACTTTTTGACTTGTGAATACAACTATCTAAAAGCTAAATAATTGGTGCAAAACTTAGAGAAAAAGCTTACATCTTACTTATTATCTTCAAGACCTAATTGTTATGTGAGGTTTTCTTATGTTTGTGTATATTTTTATGAGATACAATGAACAGAATCTTTACAAGTTGTAAAATTATAATATAGAAACAATGCCATGAAAATGTAAATAGCTTTATCAATAAAAGAGAAAAGAAAATAGAAAAGGGAATGATAAAAAAAATTAAGTAACAAACATTGAAGAAGAAAAAAAAATATTTGTGTAAATAATTTTCTACAGCACTTAGTAAAAAAACAAAAAACAAACAAGATATAGATTAAGTTTTTATCTTTTTTTTTTAAAAAAAAGATTGTATAGGGTGGATACTATTAGTATATTATTTAAACACCATAATTTTTAAGGTTTAGTAGTTTGAATTGATTTTTTTAATTCTTGGTGTATTGTTTGAGTGTTTAATTCTAAAATAAAAGTACCATTGCTTGAATCTAGAACTTAAGAATTATAGTGATTTAATCTACCCAAATATTTACTATCATCGTTTGCTGATATACTGAATTTACAAAGTTTAAAGTTTAATCAGAAGTTTTTGAAATCTAATTGACTGTGTTGGAATACACTGTACTATTATGTAAATTAATACAATGTACAGGCTTGCACACACCTGCACATATATAATGTAATATATAAGAGATTCAAACTCAGACTTTCACACAACCCTCAACTCTCCATGCCATCTCATGTTGCTGACCCACCTGATCATACACACGTTGAAAAGATAAATAGTCATCAATATATGTAGTTCATGCTAAACCAGTAATCATCAATCAGTTGGTCCAGATTACTCCATATCATATTGCTGACCCATCTGATCATACACATGTTGAAAATATAAATAATCACCAATATACATATTTCATGCTAAACCAGCAGTCATCACTCAGTTGGACCAGATTACTATCTTCACACATATATACAATCAGTGCTCAGATTTATATTAAGATAGCCTATCTTCATACTTTAATGGACAGGCTTCAAACTACTTCAACTCACAACTCTTCAGCCATCCATTCATTGAAAATCTGATGATGGAATGTTCATATTATTATGATAATGAAGTTTTTTTTTTCTCACTCCTTATTATGAGGACAAATTTCATTATGGAAAACTTTCTTATAAAAATTGTCTATATCTACAGTTTTTTTCTTTAATTCTATTTATTTATTTTGCTACTTTTACTTCTCTCTCTCTCACTTTCCCACTTTTTTTTTGTTTGAAAGATTTCTTAGATCTTTATTTGTAGATAAATTGGTGATGATTTCAATAGATTAATCATTCTAATCTTTCTGAGAATTGTTTTTATTGGTATGGGTTTTTTTTTATTATTATTATTATTATTATTATTATTATTATTATTATTATTATTATTATTATTATTATTATTATTATTATTATTATTATTATTATTATTATTATTATTATTATTATTATTATTATTATTATTATTATTATTATTATTATTATTATTATTATTATTATTATTATTATTATTATTATTATTATTATTATTATTATTATTATTATTATTATTATTATTATTATTATTATTATTATTATTATTATTATTATTATTATTATTATTATTTGGTAATGCTATCATAATTAGTAATAGGATTGCCTGACAATATGGTAACATATGGTAGCAAAAAAAATTGTATTATCTAGACTAAATTTGTTTTAAATTTTGGATGTCTATTTTGAGTGATATGATGTTGGAGAAGTGTTTGCAAAACTTTAAAAACATGAATGAGTTTTATGGTTTCATAAGTTAAAGTTTATGATGTAGTAAACACTCAAATTCTCTGGCTCAAAATCCTCTAATTTAATATTAAATTTTAAAAGATAGAAATTAATAATCAAATTTTTTTATCTTAATTTACAATGCAACATCACGTGCAATTAAAATTTACTTACAGTCATTTAAAAATTGTATATATCCGGGGTAGCCAACTTTTGTGTTCATAAGGTCTATTTTTATTTTTAAAATGTGTTGCGATAGACTTGTTGTCATAGGCTTAGTCTAAGTAGAGGGAGGTGTGAAATACATACTATTTTTATATATCTACCTAGTAAAAAATAACAATTATTTAACCGGCCAAAATCTCATGTCTATGGAAATTAAAGCAACATGAGTAATTATTAAAAATATTTATTAATTCAAATTAGCTACATTACGGCAAGATTAAAAATATTATTTTCAGTAATGATATGCCTTAGTGGATTTCATCTATCTAGAATTGAAAAAAAATTTAGAGCAAAAACTAAAATAACAAAAAAAACATAAAAATCTTGAATTGATTTGTTTCACTCATTAACTGACAGCTCTTGCCAGATTGGCCTCGCTATAGACCAAAATTGGCTTTGCAATTGACCGGTGGATCATGATTGACTTGTTGGACATCCCTGGTATATATTATATATTTTTTTCCCATTGAAAATTGATAAAATTTATGAATTATAAAGATTTCATTATTTTAACTAAATTAGTACAAGTAATTTGTAATTATATATTTTTATTATTGCACAAGTGAGTATATGTAATTATTTAAAGGTGTTAACCTTTGACACTGCACTTTGAATATATTTTTAATGTTAGAGGGACCTCACCAAATCTTGACACAAGATTACGACTTTATAAAGATTCACGCTCTCACATCAAGATGCTTCAGATTTGCCTATTTAATTAGAAAGTTAGGTTAAAGATAAGATGGCCATTCTTATCTTTATAAAGTGGTAATCTTTTGTCACGATTTGGCAAGGTCCCTCTAGCGTTAAAAATATATTCAGAGTGCAGTGTCAAAGGTTAAAACCTTTAAGTAATTACAAATAATTTGATATTTATCATTAGTTAATTCAGATCTTGATGATAATAATGATGATTATGATTATTATTATTGTTATTGTTGTTGTTGTTTTTGTCATTATTATTATTATTATTATTAATTTCTCTTTTAACAATCACATTCAGATAACAATAAAGAAATCCTATAAAATTATGGCTTTAATATTGAGATTAAATATTAAACTCAAATTAGAAACCTACAAGCTCCTTTTTAATACATTGGTAATACCAGTTCTACACTATGGATCTGTAATATAGAATAATGCCAATTACTCAACAATAAACAAGTTTCAAAAAATTTAAAATAAATATTATAGACACATTCATGATGATACATACTTAAATAAAAAATATAGTATATACAATAGAAAATTAATAGCAGATATAATGTTTTTACTTAAATTAATAAATGGCAAAAATATCACCAGAATATATAACAAATAAGATTTTTCTCAAAATTCCAACTTTTAAATCTCAAAACAAAGATTTATTTTATTTACAAACATTAAAAAGAATAACTTATTCATCAATGTACAGATTACAAATGGATATAACAATAAATTCAAAGAGGTGGATGCCCTCAATTAGATTGCCAGGCATCTTACTATAATGAGTCTTGGGCTAACATCAACACAAGAATTTACCAACACGGGTATGCATACAACAGGTTTAAAAATAAAAAGTGAAGGAACATCAATCTTCTGGGACCACCAAGCAGCTACAGGTCATGTGTTCGAACCCAGTTCTGCCCAAATAATTTGCACAGAGAAGAATGAAAAGAAGGTCAAAGAAGCTTTTTACATAGCAAATGATCTCAGAGCCATTAATAGAAGAGAGACATACTTTGCTCTCTCCAAACAATGGACTGACTAATTAAAATTTCAAGCTCATTTGCATATGTGTACAATAAATTACAACAGACTTCATTCGTAAAACTGTGAATATGAGATTAGAATACTAAATCTCGAAAGCGCTAAGCAGGCATATTAAACATTATAGTATAATTACAGCTTCACTAACGCATGCGAAAAAATCGCATATGTATAATTACAATTTTTATTGGTGAAGAGAAAAACAATTTATTAAATGAAAGGCAATTTAAAAATAAATTTAAAAATATTATGTAAAGAACACCTATAGGTAAATACATACTGTAAATACTTGTGGCTAGTAAGCTGTTATTTACAAATAAATGAATTATTATTATTATTATTATTATTATTATTATTATTATTATTATTATTATTATTATTATTATTATTATTATTATTATTATTATTATTATTATTATTATTATTATTATTATTATTATTATTATTATTATTATTATTGTTGTTGTTGTTGTTGTTGTTGTTGTTGTTATTTTGAGAATTTCATACATTGATAATTAAAGCATGTCATCAGGAAATAATTGTATTAATTCAATTTTTATAAAAACACTGGGAATTTTTAATAAGCAAAATTCCTTTGCTTATTTTAGAATTTCTTTGTAAATTGGTTTGATTTTTTAAAACTAGATTTAAAAACCTTGAATGCATTTGAATGTTTCAAAGCTGGCCAAAATAAATTTGGGGTATTACTATTTTTTTAACTATTACATTTTAATATGAAATATTTCATAATATTTTTTCAGAAATTAAAATGAAGCAAAATCTTTGCCTTTTTAAAAACTGGCTTGCCTGAATTTCTGATACTCTTTTTTTTTTTACAAACTCAGTGTTTTATAAAAGAGAAAATTTAAATAAAATATATTAATAGCAGGATTTTGAAGAGAACTTTTCTTTAATTAAATCGTTAGTAAATAATATGCAGCAGTGACTGTTTAACCTACTTCTAGATATTTTTTTACTAAACTAATTTGTAGTCAGTCATATATTACTATCACATGACCTTCCACCATTTTCTTTTTTAGCTTTAAGCTACAATTTTTTTGCTATAATAGAATTCTGTCTAGATTATTTTCAATCCCTTTCCCCCTCGATAAAACTTGCTCAAATTAATTATTATTTTTCTTTTCTTAACATAATATGAAATAATAATAATTGTAAATAAGTAAATAATTCAGATTATATGTAATTGAACAGGAAGTAACTGAAATTTCTAATGAGTTAGATCATGTTTGCAACCCAATCTCTAATTAGGGTTTCTTTAGAAATAATGTGTGTATGAAGTTGAAATGTCATATGAATTACTTAACAAAGTGTGTTTCTAATGTATCTATGGTCTGTCAGATTGGTTTGACTTCTGGACTGATGGATGTTTGTGATTGTTTGCAAGTTTGATATAACTTATTGGAAGCTTCAGTTATTTCCTGTTCAGTTGGAAATCTTTTTTTAATTATACAGTTTCAGGGGCATACAATATATATTTAAAACAAAATGCCTGACAAAGAAGCAGTCATATTTAATATTTACCTTTTTCTTATTGTTATTTTAAAAAATGAAAAAATTCTGCAAAAATTAATAATATTTTCATTTGATTTATTATTATTTTTTTATTAAGTCAAACTTATTAATATAAAAGTAATAAAGTATAAGGAACATAAAATGCCACATTGTGCCCATTAACACAGCTCTTTTATGAGGTAGGATCTTGTACCTTTGGAAATACTCCACTGTTTGCTATTCTGTCAAAGGAAGATTCCAAACTTTAATCATTTTGTTGAAATGATAGTGACAAAAATAAAAATACTGAATGGAATTTATAATCAATTTTTTTTAACAATCTAACGCATATTCAGAAAAAAAAAACAGAAAAAAAAAACATGAATAAATAATTATAGGGCCCCTGAAACAGTATGATTTTTATACAAGTATCCTATTTAATTAGAAAATAATGTATAACATAAATTATAATATAGTAATCAATAAAGCTAGTTATATATAGCGTGGCATTGCTTTTATAAGCTTCTATTTACAATTATGTAATATAGAGAGTGTACCAATAGCTCAAACAAGCTCTTAATTCATAAATGCGGTAAGAGAAAATATTTAAAATCTCTATCCAGAACATTCCAATCCCTGGATTTTTAATATTTTCTATTACCACACTTATGAATTAAGAGCTTGTTTGAGCTACTTGTACACTCTCTATATCATAAAGTAATAGTAAAAGTAAAAATGAGATTTAAATAAAAATTGTAGTACCTATATAGCCTTTTTATAAAAGACTATAAGTAATAGACCATTGAATTTGAATTAGTTTGTACATTGTAAAATATTTTGTCTGGAATGTGGCTTTGAATAATCAGAACTTTAAACTATTAAGAAAAGAAAGAAGAAAAATGATTGAAGATTTTGAAATGTATGTCTGCATAAAAAATGGATTAATGAATTAGTTGATAAGATTAGAAATACAAATGTATTTAAAAAATAGAGACAAATGTATTTATTTAAAAAAAAATAAGAAGAGAATTAGAAGAATTGTACTGGACATAGTTTTAAAAATAAAGAAATAGTTAGAAATGTGCTAGTGAGAATTGAAATAAAGAAAAATAATAAACCATCAAAACATCACATGATCACCCTTTCATATGCTTACACATTCAGTTAACAGGGGTACCAAACTCTCCAAACAGTAATGCCACCAAGTGCAGGCTTTTGTAATCAATGGATGCAAGAAGCTAGAAACTCTGGAGATGTTGGATGAGTAGGCACGAGATAGGGATTTCATGCACAAACCTTCATGCATCCAGTGGTTACAAAGTCTTGCACTTGGTGACACTACTGTATGAATAGTTTGGTACTCTTAAAAATAGTAAAAATGATAAGTGATTTTAAAGAAGAGATAGCCACAAAAATTTTAAAAATAGATTCAAATGTAAAGAAATGAGAAATCACATGCTGGTGTAAAATCTCATTATGTGATACATTCTCAAAACAAAAGCCCTGTTTTTAAAAATAAAATATATAAGATTCAAAATATTTTGTATTTTTTACTGAATAATATTTAAATTATTGATTTCCAAAGAGTAATTTAATAAACTTTTTTCAAAAGTACATCTAAGAGCAAGAAAAGACATATAACATATTGTACAGTTGTATAATAGGCCAAACCACATCAAAGAACAAATTGGCTATACCAGAAAACCACATCTACTATTCTTATCAAAGTTACATTTTCTAACTATATGTAATGCAACCTTAAAGATGGTTGGTGCAAATTGCTGCTTCGTTAACATATAATTAATTATAAAATATTATATAATAATCATACATAATTCATATTTTACCAGTAAATTAAGACTTATACAATGAACATAAGTGCTATAATGAAAACCATTGTCTGGCGTTGCACATTTACACAAGACATTTCAGAACATTGCCACTTTGATTAAGATATCACACATTTCGGTCATATTAGCATTAATAACCAATTTAATTCACAACTATTTATTTATGCAAAAATCACTGAAAATACGGTATATATTTAAAATTATTCTGTTACATCAAAATAATAATTTTAGCCATGAACTAGATAAGTTATATGAAAACTAGTAAAAAAGGCCTGCATGTGAAATGTCTAAGTCAGGGTTTTATGGCTTTTTATGATTTTTATTAAGGTAAGTCAATTTATATCTATAAAAGTTGGAGTTTATTTTCCCCTAAAATCAATATTTTCCATAAAACATAAAAACAGAGGTAGAAAATTGACATAGTCATCAAAATATCCAAAGTTCTAAATAAGAAATGTTAAAATAAACAATAATATAGAGGCAAAATTTTCCATAGCACCATTTAGTGCAAGCCAGAGTAATCAATAAGTGCAAGAATATTTATGCATAAAATCCCTATCTAGTGCCTATTCATTTAATATCCTCAAACTAGTTTCTAGTTTGTGGCTTTCATCAGTGAGAAGCCTTGGATCTGAGAGCACTGCATCTAATCATAGGATCCAATGCAACCTTTTTACAGCCACCTTTTACAGTCTGGGAATATTGGATGAGTAGACAGTAGATAGGGATTTTATGCACAAATCTTCTTGCATCCATTGATTACTCTGGCTTGCACTGAGTGCCGCTCTGTATGGAGAGTTTTGTCTATGTGTTAACACCTTGTGTACGCACAAAGAATGCTGATCATGTGATGTTTAGTGTTTAAAATAAACAATATATGATTTTTTTGTTTTTTATTAGGTAAATTTGCTTATGGTTTTTATTTTATTTATTTTTTAAATTTGATTTGAGCTTAAATCAAACTTTCAAATATGTACACTATTACATTTAAAGTTTAAATATGTACAACTATTACATTCGCGTGTATTTTTATGCTTATAGTTTTTAATTGATATTTTTGTTTAAATGTTGAATTGGAGGCTACCTTGCTCTAGGCTAAAGGCCTGAAATAGATTATTCTTAAATAAATATTTTCAACATGTATTTACTACAAATGAGGGATTGTATAATGTTTTTACTTTTAGAATATTCATTTGTAGGAGAATTCGTTATAACAGGCAAAACTCTCCATACAGTAGTGCCACTCAGTGCAAGTTAGAGTAACCAATGGATACCAGAAGGCTTGTGCATAAAATCTCTATCTAGTGCCTGTTTTAATAACAGTTATGAGCAAGCATAAGAAATAGTAGTCATGTGATGTTTAGTAGAATCCATTATACTCATATTCACCAGACATACTTTTAATAAAAGCTTATTTTTGTCTTAGAAAAGAGAAAAATATATCTTATGAGCTACTTTATTGTTAAGCATCTTGAAATAATTTGTCAATTTTCATTAATTCTGCTTTGATTTACTCATAAATGATTTAAATAACATTGCCTATCTGCTTTTGACAGATCTTTTTTCCATCCCGTTCATCACTTCTTCTTTCTCTTATTTTCTTGTTCTTTCTATTCTTTTCAACTCCTCTGCTTTTCAATCTATCATGTTGTTTACTATTCTGTTAATATTTATTCTTCTAATAATATCATACCATCTAATTCTCTCTAATTCAACTATTTTTTCTGGTCTCTTGATTTGTCCTTTTTGCTAGTTTTGATTTTCTCACTGATCTCTTCAATAATCCATTTTTGTGGCCATTAATTTCTGTTTAGATCTTTTTGCTAGCTTTGATTCTCTCACTGATCTGTTTCAAATAATCCATTTCTGTGGCCAATAATCTCTGTTTGGAACATCTTGCTAGTTTTTGATTTTCTCACTGACTCTTTAAATAATCTATTTCTGTGGCCAATAACCTCTGTTGACTTTTTTATTTTTATTTTGTTCCAGGTTGTCATATATGCTTTATCAATTTCATTAATATATTATTTCTTTGTAAAACTAAATACACATTTTTTTTTGATGATGCATTATTTGCTGATTGATGTTAAATATTGGAAACTGTTCACTTTTGTGGCTCTCTACCTCCCTTTCACTGATAAATTTAACTTTTTGTTGTTGTCAAATACTTTGTTTTTTATAAATTATTTAATTTCCACTAGTTCACTTTTCTGTAAGTTTTTTCACAATATATTTACTATCTTCTATTTCCTGTGTTATGACTACATGATCATCTGTTAACAAAAAATTGAGCAAATATTAACTATTCCTTTTTTATATCCATTTTATTTGTAACAATTATTTATTTATTTTTTCAAAGCCACACCATAAATTCCTCTGAACACTCCAGACTTATCCTCATTTAATTCATTAATAGTTCAAAATTCCTATAGGTTGAGTGAATTAAAGTTCTAAACCTTTGATTGGTCAATTACAGAATCAGCAATAAAAATATATATCTTTTAAAATTATACTCATTTCAGTTTAGTTTTTTAAAAATAATAATAATTTATCAGATTATTAAAGTAAACAAAAGTTTTTTCAAAAAGAAATTTCTATTTATAATTGATAAAAATAATCTATAACGAACAACATAAAACATACTTTTCTCAATCTATTACAAAATGCCACTTATGCATTGAATTTTTTTTCAATTTACTTTCATGTAAAAGTACATAATTTTTACTAAAATCTACTCTAAAACATACATTTTCATTTTGAAAATCAAATCAAAGAACTTAGAACTGTCAAAATTGTTGAAAAATTCTTCCTTGTGTAGAGAATGGAAACCACCAAGCAGTGCTTCTGAAGGCAGACCTTAATTCATTGTTATAACTTTAAATTTAAATATTATTGATTTATTAGAAGTAAAATAATTATAAAAAGGGTAGCATCATATGGTACATTTTTCTTGATAAAATAATCATAAAATTGGCAAAATAATGTTAAAATTAGTGATTTGAGAGCAATTTAGAGCTGAACATGAAAATCATCACCAAACACAGTAACAAGTTAATATCTATTTTGTTCATATAATAAAAAAATAAATTAAAATGTGTTTATTTTAAAACCAAAAATATTGATTAGTAAATAAGTAAATTAAAAATTCTGTGCAATAATAGCATTTCTATTTGTAATTTATTAATTTATAAATGAAATGATTTATTTATTTATAAATGTGTAAATCAATAAACTATTTATTCATCTTTTTATATGTAAATAAATGTGTAACTAAAATACTTTTTTTCTAGCAAGAGATGAATATTCTAAACTATTAACAACTTCAACAGCAAAATGTCTGGAATATTCATCTTCCAGATCATTACTTCATGTTTTAAAATTAAGATGATTTTATTATCAATATTATTTTTATGTTCACATTGTAAATTACCTTATATGTTTTTACTATTAATAAATTTAAAATTAGTATTTAACGACAAGTGTTTTTAAAACTAATCAGCATTGAGATAAAAGAGAGCATGTGATGTTATTGCTTGGGAGTTCGTAAGAAGTTCAAGCACCAGACTTATGAGCACCAGAATCAATTCTGGGTCTCCCTGCTCCCCAATTCATATGCTCTACCTACTGCACCAAACCACACAAGACAAAAAGGCTAATGACTTAATTGCTCGGGAGTTTATATGAATTTTGATTGCCAGTGCTGTGAGTGCCAGAATCAATCCTGGGTATCCCAATCCCATGTCGGATACAGGGAAGCTATGAGATACTTTATGGTTGAAGATTATTTCATAGTTATATGTATGCAATTTAGCACAATGATATAGACATGGACTCAAATGTTCAGATCAAATCCCAACTTTATACTTCTGGTGTTTGAACAGCATATGACCTTCCAAGCTACTAACCACTCAGTTATTTTTTTATTAATATAGTAATTATAAAAACTGATGGCTTTTTAATTTTTTTTGTTATGTCCACTTATAGTCATTAAATATAGGAGATTTGAACTCAGACTTTCAAGCAACATCATGTGTATCAATAGTATGAGATAGTGTGCTTGAAAGTCTGAGTTCAAATCCCCTATATTTACAATTAAATTCCAGGTATAAGAATGCCTGTATTTCAAATATTTCAAATCTTATAGTCACTAAATATTACAACAAGACATTTACCACTGATAAATGTGCCTGTATGTGTGTGTACGTGTCCAAAGCAGTCATTTTTAAATAGTAGTTTTGCCCCTCTAACTAGAATGTTTGAGAATTTTGTATAATACAGGAATATCCATTGTTATCTTGGCTGTATCAATAATATCATTAACAACTTTTGGCAGAGGAATGAATTTGTGAATCAATCAAATTATTATGGTCAATTGTTTTAAATTTATTGAACTATCTTATTCATAATGTAGTATAATTTCTCTTCATTTATAAACTTAGCAGTCAAAGATTCAAAGGAAATGCTGTATACGTAATGTTAAATAATTACAGTGCTAAATATATATAATGGAGAATACTCTCCCCAAAACAACTTTTGTTAAATAGTTGATCTGACCTCTAGTTACAGAATTTTAACACTTTTATATGAGATGGGAATGGACATTTCATATCACTATTTCTACTGTTAACGTTTACATATAGATGATTATCATTAGTAATTTTACTCAGGGTGGGTATGGGTATGGGTGTGGGGGTATAAATTTATAAATTAAACTCTATGAATAGAAGGCAGATCAACTATTTAAAAGAAGTTACATTGGGAAAGAAATATACATAAATTATATAACATTTAGAATTGTAATTATTTTTAACTTTATATATCTTTCATTTGAATTTCTGATTACACAATTTATGAGTGAGAAGGAATTTCTCTATTTCTTAATCATATAATTTGACCTATTTAAAATAATCGGCAATAATAATTTAATTGATTCAAAAATTCATCCCTCTGGCTAATGCTTTAATGAGAATCATCTATATAAACAGCAGAGATAGGGATTTAGGATGGTCATTCACATATCACACAAAATTGTCAAACTTTGTGGCTAGAGGGCAGATCAATTAATGTATCTAAAACAGTTGGTTTAAAAAAAGCATTCTTGACAAATTACATGAACATTTAACACTGTCATTGTGTAATTTATATATATATATACTTGAACTAGCAATAATCTCAATCTGTAGTCATGGCAACCTCTGTACCCCCTTTATTGTTAAAGGAGGTTGCCTTGATTATAAATTGAGATTATTAATAACTCAAGGTTTGATTGTCATCATCTACTAAACCTATTGAAACCTTGAATAATTAGCTTTACTGTCTTAGTAAATATATAAAAGTATTTGATATACAGGCATTCTTCATATACCTGGAGCTTAATTGTAAATATAAGAGTTTGAACCCAGATTTTCAAGCATCCTTTAACTATCCACACTATCTCATACCACTGATACACATGACCACACACATGTAGAAAAAATAAATATTCACTGAGCACTGATTATATATGTGTGTGGGAGAGGGTAATCTGACCCAACTGATGAGGGCTGGTTCAGCACGAAATGTATATATTGGTGATTATTTATCTTTTCTACAGGTGTGTGGTCATGGGTATCAGTGGTATGAGATAGTGTGGATAGTTGAAGGGTGTTTGAAAGTCTGAGTTCAAATCCCCTATATATATGTAAACACTAGACAGCACAAACATTTGATAGAATTTATTTGAGTAACATTTGCAATCATGATTCTTATAGAGATGGCAAATCTAACAACTCATGTTAAGAGAAGCAAAATTCAAATCCATACCAGATGTAAGCACAATCTTTTTTCATTATGGCTAAAAATTAAACTTCATATTAAATTATATTCAATTTTTGAAAACCTTATAAATCTTATAATCTTACAACCAAGTATCAAATATGTAATATAATAAATACAGTGTTCTGATTCTATGTAAAAACCAGAGGAGTGACATTAATTAGTTGCACACACAGTTTTTTTAGAATCGCTAATAATTAAACTTCAAAAGGTAGAGTTAACGTCTACTCATTTTAAACCCTTATGATATTATAACAACATATCAAATATTTATTAATATAATACTTCAACTACCTATAAAACCCAGAAGTAATAACTTTTCCTAATGCTGCTAATATCTTTATTCATCATTATTTATTATGTATGAGCATATCTGTGCATTTTACATGATATATCATCATGCTCCAAAAGCCACCACATCATTTTCTATGACTTGATTAAACTTAATTTCAAATTCAATTGCTGTATTTCTCTTGATGCATAATGAAAGTTATTAATAGCTAATATCGCATTATGATTGTTATTTATCATTATATTTTGCTTTAATAAATTATTAAATAAGATCCACATTTCTACCTTCCTTCCAACTATTAAATAAGATTTGATTCTTCACATAGAATTCTTCACTGTGAGAATCATCATCATCAGCCATTATCAATCCACTGCAGAATGAAGGTCTCTCCAAGTTTAATTCATTTTCTCCAATCTTTAGCTTCTCTTCTCCTCAACACGCCTGCACATTTTCTTATTTCATCCATCCATTTCACATGTGGTCTCTTTCTGGATCTTTTACAATCTTTTGGAATCCAGTTTAAAATTTCAATTGTTCATCTATTATCATCTCTTCTAGCAATATGTCCAGCCCAACTCCATTTCAATATTTTTAATTTTTTCAATAAGGTCAGTAACACCTGTTTGTTCTCTTACCCATACATTGCATTTTCGATCTCTTCTTGTTACTTCCAACATACATCTCTCCATACTCCTTTGAGTGGTCTGAAGTCTCTGTATTGTTCTTCTATTAAGTGTCAAAGTCTCAGATCCATAAGTAAGAACTGGTAAAACATGTGTTAAAAACCTTCCTTTTCAAACACATAGGCATATTTCCTTTTAGTATCAAGTTATTTCTACCAAAAGCACTCCAACCAAGTTTAATTCTATGATTAATTTTCTCCATTATGTTTCCATAATCTATCTTGATGAAATATCATATGGTGAAGATTAATCCAATATATAATTGAAATGATGCCATATCTATTAATGGAGACATAGAACAGTAACTCAGTCGAAGATGGCTTGTTAGAGGTCATTATATTGATCCTAGGAGCTACTATGCATTTTCTATAACTTGCAAATTGCTTATTAAAAATAACAATTGCAAAGCTAATTCCATTGGAATATTGTTGATACAGTCACTGGATATACCATTATGTGAATGTGTGTGAACTTATTACCTTTTTTATAATAACTACATGTGATAATATTGCACTTTTTATTAATTAAAAAGGGAATTTATCCCATTTATGGAATAAACAATATGAATTTAACAGAATGGACTCTAATTCCAACATACCAAAATGTTCTTTTGGTTGGTTGAAATCCAATGTTCTCTGTAAATGAGTTGTAATTATCTTGGTAAAAATTTTGTATAAAAGTGATAAAAGACTGATACTCCGTAATTTCTAATATCTTCTTTATCACCTTTTTAAAATAATAATATTAATATTGCATTCTTCTAATCATCTGGTACATTTTTATCATTTACACATTTGGTATATAACTTTGCCAAAAAAAATTCTATTTTTTCACCTGCTTCTTTTAATGTATCGATTATAATTCCATCATTACCTGGAGCTTTTCCCTTGTCACTTCTTCATTTAACATCCTGGCCAATAAAAAGTTGTTTTTGTACAATAGACCATATCCATGTATTGAAAGAAGTTATAGAATGGACCAATGAATATGAATTGCCATTATGCTTTAGATTTGGAGATTAAGAAAAGGCATTTGATTTTGTAAGCATTTCTTCAATGATTAAAGCATTGCGCCATCAAGGTATAGACCCAGGATATTGTCATAATCTGAAGAATATTTATAAAAATGCAAAGCAACAGTTATATTATATAATGATATTAGGAAGGTTAACAATGAGAAGGGTGTAAGACAGGATGACTCCATGCATCCAAAGTTTGTACAGCAGTGCTGCAAGAAGTATTTTGTGGATTAAAATGAGAAGCTAAAGAAGTAAAAGTAAATGGAGATTATTTAAATCATTTAGATTTTGCAGATGATGAACTTGTTTTTGTAAATAATCCTTAGGAGCTTCAGGAAATGTTGCAAGAGTTATCAGATGAAAGTAAGAAACTAGGACTAAAGGTAAATGTTAAAAAGACTAAAGTAATGTTCAATGGATTTTCTCAAAATATAAAAATAAAGATCGTTTATGATGAGTTAGAAAAAATTAACAGCTACAAATGCCTTGGTCAGTTTATTAATACAGGTGGAAACATAATGAAAGAAATTAATCATAGAATTAAACTTGGTTGGAGTGCGTTTGGTAGAAATAACTTTGATACTAAAAGGAAATATGCCTATGTGTTTGAAAAGGAAGGTTTTTAACAAATGTGTTTTACCAGTTCTTACTTATGGATCTGAGACTTGGACACTTAATAGAAGAGCAATACAGAAACTTCAGACCTTTCAAAGAAGTATGGAGAGATGAATGTTAGGAGTAATAAGAGGAGATTGAAAATGCAATACATGGGCAAGAGAAAAACAGATGTTACTGTCATTGTTCAACAAAATTTAAAAAATTAAATAGAATTAGTCTGGACTTTTGCTAGAAGAAATGATAATGGATGCATGATTGAAATCATATATCAGATTCCAAGAGATTGTAAAACATGCAGAAAGAGACTACTTGTGTGATGGGTGGATGAAATATGAAAGTGCAGGGATAATGTGGAGAAATGAGGCTAGAGATCAGAGAAGATGGACTGAAGTTGGAGATACCTTCATCCTGCAATGGAATGATAATGGTTGATGATGACAATGATACCAAAATATAGCAATTTACTATTGATAAAGAGTGAATGTGAGCTAACTGATGGATGTTGTTTTAGCATGATATACATCTTGGGGTCATTTGTCTTTTGTGATGTCTTTATTCATGTGTCTCAAGAATATATGGTGAAGTGAAAGTTATTATGTACATCTACAGCAAAGGATTCTTACAACCCATGTACATCTTTTAGAATGCAAGCATTCACTTTCAGGATTACAGTTCCAATAGATTCCAATAAATATGGAATCAGTGAAGGATTACTATGTTCAACAAATGTAAATCTCTTTGAATGCAATCATTTACTTTAAGGATTATAATGACCATATTCTAGGTTAAAGAGGATGTGCTCATTCAAGAAATGGAAGGAGGTATAAACAGAAAAGTATGTGTACAAAAATATTTTTTAGAGAACACGGGAAAGTTAAAGAGGTCTCTAGGCATCAAATGTAAAGCAATGTCCAGATTGGGGGGGGGGGAAATTTTTGTGATAGTTATTTGAAAGAAAAAGTTTGTGTTGTAAAGTCACTATATGATCTTTTTAATAATCAAATATAAAAATTAAAAATCACCCAAGAGAATGAATTCAAACAGATCTAGATCTTTACTCACCTAAAATAAATGGTTAATGTTTCTTACTGGTAATCTACACAATTACTGATGCTTTAGTACAATAATCAGTCAATGACATGTCAGATTGAAAGGCTAATTGGTTTTGCATCTTCTTTAACAGTAAGATCTGAGAGAAATTACAGTGAATTTTACAAAGAAGTGATAGTAATTGTGTAATTGTTAATTAAAGATTATCACAGATTACAAATCACTCTTAGTTATTTTATTTAAAACAAATACATCACACAGTCATTTAAATCCATGCATGGTACATTGACACAACATTTCATCTGAATATCTTCATTTTTGACCATTACCAATCCACTGTAGGATGGTCTCTCCAAATTTAATCCATCTTTTTGAACTTGAGCTCTCTTCACCACATCACGCACACTTTCTTATTTCATCCATCCACCTCACATGTGGTATCTTTCAGGGTCTTTTACAATCTCTTGGAATCCAGTTTAACATTTCAATTGTCCATGTATTATCATCTTTTTTACCAATATGTCCAGCCCAATTCCAGTCTCTTAATTTTTTCAATGATGTCAATAACACTTTTCTATTCTCTCATTTATGTAGTTCATTCTATTCATACTTTATTGAATGGTATGAAGTCTCTGTATTGCTCTTCTATTATATGTTCAAGTCTCAGACCCATAAGTAAGAACTGGTAAACACATTTACTAAAAACTTCCTTTTCAAACACATACTCATATTTCCTTTTAATATTGTTATTTCTACCAAAAGAACTCCAACTAAGTTTAAATTCTACAATCAATGATCTGAATATAATTTGAATTAAATGATAAGAAATGGATTTATTTTCAGCCTGCAGATACCCTGCAAAGAATACCCAGACAAGACAGGAACACAATTAAATTAATTGTGCAGATGAATTACATTCATATATTGGTAAAAAGTAAAACAATGACCAAGCCAAGATGTAAAGTCAAAGTACAGGATATTCTCATGAAAATGTATTTGTGAATGATGACCAGCACAAATAAATGAATATTTTATCAATCTCATTTGGGATTAATCAAGAATGGTTATTAATCTCATGGAGGTGATTCTATTGAAAGACAGAGTCATAGTAACCTCAGAGAAATATAAATGTTATTTTGTAGGCCATTTTAGCACAGTGCTTCAGAAACCCTATGTTGAGAATATATATATATATATATATATATATATATATATATATATATATATATATATATATATATATGGTAGCATATTAATGATTATTGTTTGATGTGAATCAGTTACCTTATCATATAGGTAGTAGTCAATACATACTCTCAATAGCAAAGTACAAATTGGTGAAGAATGTAGGAATAGTAGAAGTCATAAAGAAGCTAGGAAAGATATTTACATGTCATGGGTTATTTGAAATGATTATAATAAGTTATGACATTGCATTTGTATTGAGTAAATTTTAATAAAAAAGGATATATTAGGCATATAAAATCACTTCTATATAGAATCTCCTAAATACAATAGGCTTGTTGAGGTTTAACTGGATGTCTATAGAATGATCACCAGCCAAATTGATGATAGATAGGAATAATAGAACCATATTTACTTCCTGATCAGAAAAAGTCATTACTTTATCCTTGAAGCACAATGGACAATAAAGTTTAGATTAGGAATAATCTAAAGAGAAACTAGGTAAAAGGTAGCATTATAAAAAACTCATCCAATCGGATTGTACATGTTGCAACTGGGATAACTACATTTTTTGAAGACAATGAGATTATTTAAGACAGAGCTATAATCTTGATATCATAGTTAAATATGGAGTAAATACGATATGAAGAAGAGTCTTAAGAAATAAATAACATAGAAGATATATTAAACTTTTCTATATACTCTCCTCATATACATTCCAATGCAATTTTTTATTCTTTTATTTTCCTTACAATTTCATCCTGCAGTCTTCATCAGAGCTCCCAAATAACTTACACCCTTTTCTTCCACCACTATATATTCAAATATTGCTCCTTAATTTTCTTAATCCTTGGTGTACTTTTCTTCTTCTCAGAAGTATTATTATTCTTATCTTCTCCTTTTCACTTTATTTGCATCTTTCTTCACATAATCATATATATTAAACTCCTATATATTCTCCTCATATACACTTCAATGCAATTATTATATAATTCCTCTTTTATTTTACTTACAGTTATATAGGAACTCTGATGAAGACTGCAGGACAGTCTAAACTGTAAGGAAAATAAAGGAGGAATTATATAAAAATTGCATTGAAGTGTATATGAGGAGAGTATATAGAAAAGTTTAATATATATGAATATGTGCAGAAATATGCAAAGAAAGTGAAAAGGAGAAAATAAAAATAATGTAGAAAATACAAGTTAACAAACAACTAATATCAAAGATGATGTAAAAACCCCATAAGAGAATCTTGGAAGACCAAGACAATATAAAAATTGAGAAAGATCATTTTAAGCTTTATGTCAAATATAGGTAAAAAAATCTGAAGTTTTGAATGTAATAATCATTATATTTAAACACACACACACTGTGGTAGGTTTATAAGATTAGTGATATATATTTGTAGTTTATAATTTGTGGTATTCAAATCATAGTGTTAAATTTACCAATTTTGTATAAAAGATTAAGAATTGTTAATAAAGATGAGGAGAATTAATACAATCTTTTTGTAGAAATGAAATGTTAATTAAAAGATAATCTATAGGATATATTCCAAAAATATTCTGAATTAATGATTGTTTATAAATTATCACAAATATTCTTCATTGAAGTTAAACAATCTTATTGTATTATCTATACCATTATGGTTGTTGTTTTATTATAATTTTGTTTACATAACATAAATTTATTCTATTGTAAATGTGTTAATGTTTGTATATAATTTGTTATCAATAAAGTTTTTTTTTAATAAAAAAATAATAACCTTTTGTTAGTGATTACTCTGGTAAACTTAGAAATACCTGTTAATAGTATAGAATATTGCTAAAAAAAAAAAAGAAATTACAAAACTATGGAATTCTACAAGAAGCTAAGCTCAAGTCCTAGGCCATTGACCTAAGAGACTATAAATGGTTGCAGGAAAAAAATTAGACAGATCTTTAAAATTATTGATGGGAAATTATGGATGTTAATTTAATTGTAACATAATTCTATTTGTATCCTATATGCACACAGAGGCAAAACTCTCCACACAGTAGAGCCATGCAGTGCAAGTCAGAGTAATCAATGGAAGCATGAAATGTATGTTAGTATAAAGAATGGATGTAAGCATAAAGAATTGGTGATCATGTGATATATCTTATATGCATATTTATTAGTGTGGTGCTGGAATATTATTAAATTTTTTTTTCTCATGTGTCATAGCATTGGCCGAGAAGCGAACCCGCTAACCCGGGACAACGGCTTTTAAGGCAGCTGTGCTGACCTCTCGACCACCAACGTGTAGGCCTTATATACTTGTGGAATCATTTATTGAAGATGAGATCTTTAGCATCCTAAAATTCTATTTATGTTCAACTAAACCAAAATTAAAACTCAGCCAAAGTAAGGCTGGTCTACTATATATCATACTAAGTGCTTTTTAAAAGATAATTTTTTGCTTTTTCTAATAATACCAAAATATATGATATTTATATTCTGAGAAAAATAAAACATTAAGAGTCCACATTCTTTTTCACTGCTTTGCAGAAAAAATCAAGATTAATGAGCCTTACTTTAACAGAAGTTGAGGAACCAAGCCGATCTCTATGAGACTATATACGATTCTACACTTAACGCTAATTGTCTAAGCATCGTTATTTCTACATATCTCAATGATAAAAGTTTGTGGTGTACCCATTGAGATGTTATAATAAAAGTGGCAACTAATGGCAAAACATTGGAAGGTCAAAGGTTGTCATTTGATTACGCATCCTATTGCCTAGTTGCCGAAATATTGTAGAGAACAATATGTAAGGTACGCATATTTAAAACATAACAATCAACCTTTAAGTTATCAACAATCTCAACCTATAATCAAGGCCTATTTAGAAATACATCTTAAATTTTAATAAATGTCCTAACGTTTAGGGAGATTTCATATCAACAATGGGATGGTTTGTCGCTCGGAAAGTCACTTGACATTCGGCCATTAGAAGTGACGAGTTGACATAATCATAGATCTGTAACTCTCCACTTGCTATTTTATCTTTGCATTAAACTACACACAGTAGATTGTTACTAATTGCTTAATCAATAATTGATCGACAAATAAATCATTTAATTAATAATAGTTTGAGTGGCGGTGATAATAACTATTAGCTGTCATAATTAAGATCGTAATAATAAATATATAAAAAAGGAATAAATTGATAATATTAAAAGAAGTACAAAAAGGTATAGGTTGGGTGTAATATATATATATTAAAAAAAATATATTTACACGTATATATTAATCAGAAATGGAATATTTCAGTGACGTAAAGTTTTTAAATAAAATTTTTTAAGAAAGAAAACGGTTACTCGTTACCTGATTAGTTAGTTGATCAAAAGTTAAGGCCACCGTCACGTGAAAAAAATTAACAATCCTATTTCGGGTATACATTTTATTATTAGTCAAGGTATATACATAATGTATCCATTAGTTTATTCAAGTATCCACCAGACATTAAATTTAACTTAAACCGTGGCTAATAAATAATTAAAATCCTTGAATTTAGTAATTGAAAATTTCGATTTCTTTTTTTTAATTTCTAGTTTATCTCTTCTCTAGTATTTTCTTAATCCCGTTTATTATTATGTAAATACTAGAATTCCCTTTTGTGGCACAGATATGTAAATGAAGTGGGTGAATTACTATTTTACTTCCTTATTTTTTTAAAAAAAAAACACGTTAGATTGGCAAGTTTCTTAAAACTATATTATTGGGGAGGGATACTAATGAATAGATCAGCTTTGATTGTTGAGTGCTACCTAATTTCTTACTAGTCTGTAAGGAAATGTTACCTGCAGTCATTTATGACATGCAATTGTAAACATTAGAAAGGTAACATCTTTCAGAAGTCATTGAACTTTAGTGGACTCCATGCTCTGGTTCGGCTAACAGTTTTAAAAACAAGTTTTAGATATCCTTAAACCTTACTGGTTGGATGAGATAAAGGCAGAGAGGGTGGAGAAGTTTTCTTTTTTCTTTTGAAAAAATTATAACGGGGAAAACAGTTAGAAAGCTGTTAGATGGGATAACCTCATCTAATTTGAAAATTTTGCTTTCTTTCGAAACAAAATAATACTTTATTGTTCACTGTTTTCTTTGTGTGTGTGTGTTTTCTGCTCTTTTTTTTTATATGCGAGCTTTAAAAGTAATTATAGTATTGTGTGTGTATATACTCATATACAGAGACATAAACACGGATACAACCGTTATAACACGTGTGATACAGCGATTGTTAAAGAAAGTATTATAATTAAAAAAACAACAACAATTTTTATATTTCAAAGGTACTTTATTCATTGCTTAAAAAGAAAAACATTGGCCACATTTGTTTACTTTTTTACAACATTAATTAAATCACAAACACTTGATACAACAAATTAATTAAAATATATACCTGAAATTATTAATGAGGCAAGTGTGTCGTGCTATAGCTTTGAGGATTGAGAGAGTCCGACGAGGTTTCTATATATATTCCTTGTATTCGGAAACCTTCCTGTCCCTTTCTCTTATTGTTTCTAGCTCACATCTAAAAGCATTTAACGGTCTTCCTGGGCTGTTTTCATACATTCATACGCATCTTGTGCACCATATAGCATAGAGAACAAAGATATTGGCACATACATTCGAAAAAAGACCTTTACCAAAATTCTTAAACATATATTAATATCCAATATTTATTTATTTATTCTTAAATATGACTGGTATTTCCGCCCTGATCTGGTCAAAGGTAGGACATGAGAAAAAAAAATGTGAGATTGGGTTTCGGACTCTCTTTTACATAGACTACAACAATCTTTTATTGATTGAATCTGTCTTTAATACTTGTAAAAAAAAATTGGTAGGTAATGCTCCTAAGTTAATCTCAACAAGAAAATCAAAGAATTGCTTTGGATATATATTCAATATATCAAATGGTCTAAATAAAAGATATGATAAAATAATCTTTAAATAGTTATTGAATGGCAAAGGTTTTTCTAAAAATTCTTTTTAGAGAAACAGTGAAAAAGACTGCTACTCCAGGCTTGTCAATTGCCGAGACAGGTTTGGGAAGTTTTTACTATTGCTTAACCCCTAGTTAAAAATAATTAGATATTCTTTAATTGACCATATTGGATATGTAATTAGGTTGGTTATTGGCTGTCTACCTCAAAGAAATATTTTTAGTCTGTTGAAAAAATATGTATTTTAGTCATACTAAGAAAAGTTTAAAAGTCGTAGAAGGTTTGCCAAGAAGTATCGTATTCAAACATGAAATCATTGTTTATAATAGCTTAGAAATACTTTACAGAATTTTAGTAAAATATTATAGCATCCTATGTTCAATATTCATTATAATAAATTAGGGGATGTGTATATATATTACATAACACTGATTTGTATGTAGCTTAGTAATATTTTCTCTCCAAGTTTTAATTAAAGTATTACAGAATTCGAACTCAGACTTTCACCCGACCCACTACTCTCAGTGCCATATCATATTGCTAACCCACCTGATCACACACAGGTTGAAAAGATAAATAATCACCAATATACGTATTTCATGCTAAGCTAGCAATCATCAATTGGTCTAGATTACTATCCTCACACATATATGATTGCTGGTTTAGCATGAAATACGTATATTGGTGATTATTTATCTTTTCAACATGTGTGTGATCAGGTGGGTCAGCAATATGAGCTGGCACTGAGAGTAGTGGGTCGGGTGAAAGTCTGAGTTCGAATCCCACATACATTACATATATAAATGCAGGTTTAAGCCTGTACAATGTATTAAAGTATTACAGTAATCTATGCTCAATATTCATTACCAAGCAATGATTCTGCTATTAGAGAATGTGAATATAAATCACATGTTACTGATCTGTGGTTAAAATTAGCCATTATATAATAATAAAAATCATTTAATCCACTGCTGAGGAAGTTAAGTGAAATTCAAAACCCATGTCACAGGTTGAGTACAAGAACTTCACTCATTTAACCAAACATATTTCTAAAAACTTGTTTATCTAACCCACATAGAACATTAAACAGTCTTATTTTAGTATTAGTTGCTTAGACTGTCGAGTGACATTTGAATGGCAAATAAAAACATTGGTAAATTCAATAATCTTTTCATTCAGTCATTCTTCTGCTGAGATATTTACACAGGAAATTAACTAATTTAACATTAACAATTAAAACTTCTCCATAAAAAAGGTTGCTTATTATATAAAACTTTTATTTCAAAATGGATTTTTACAATTTCCAATTTGTTCATTGTATAATTAAGAATCATAAAAGAACTTGAAAAATAAAAGTAACAGTAAATGTGATTACAAGAAACTCAGGAAGAATTAATTTGATGGTAGAACATAATTAACTCTCTGATAAAATTACAACACTGTGTGGATTAATGTAAGTTTAAGATTTTTTTAAAGGAAGGTCCACCATTTTATAAAGGACATGTCATTTAAATACAATCCATCCCATAATAAGGCTAAAAATAGTTTTTATGTTTTTTATGCAAGTTATTCTTACTAATATTTGATAAGGAAGTTATTAGTTTAATATTTATAAATTTATTTAATGCAGATTGATTACATAAGTAATATTTACTAAGGCAATAAACCTTTAAGCATGTGCACTTGAAAATACAAAGGTAGGGACCTTTACAGGTTTTAACTACAAGCTTATTCTTTGGAAGAAAAGAGGGAAACCTTCTTTACTTCAACCTATTTTAACCACTTCAGCTTCACTTATTTATATAGAAAGTAGGTTGAAGTAAAGAAGATTCCTCTTTTCTTCCAAAGAGTAAGCTTATGGTTAAGACCTGTAGAGGTCACTATCTTCGTATTTTCAAGCACACATGCTTAAAGGTTTATTGCCTTAGTAAATATTACTTTAATATTTCTGCATGGTATTAATGGGAATTCAATTGGATGCTTACTGACACAAACTTCAATAATTCCTCACCATAATTTCCGAGGTTAGTTAGATGAATAATTTTTCCAAATTCAAAAAGTCATGAAATAAAAATATATGCTATGTTTAATCTGCTATTTGAATGCTCAAATGATTGCAATCTACTGAAGCAGCTACTTGTATAATTATTTGTTTGTATTATAATACATCTTTAATCTTTTCCCTATACATTTCTATCTTTAAAGAACTATAAATTTTTAATAATATTTTCATAAGCAGTGCCATATTAAGTTTATCAATTTTTTAAAATTTTATTTTGTTAATTAATTCAAGAGCAAATAAAAAATGGTACTTGAATAAATTTTAAACTCATATCAAAAACAATAAAGTTTGATATGCAAATGATATAACATTCCTCATCATATATATCAAAGATGTCTATACACTTCAATGCAATTTTTATATCATTTCTCCTTTATTTTTTCTTATAATTTCGATTTTTTTGCAGTCTTCATCAGAGCTACAACATTTAAAAATATAATCATATAACCATTATTTTATATATTATTATTCTTAATTACATCTAATTTTAACTAATTTTACCTTTACATCTTTTAATTTATATTTATTATTTATTTATTTACTACTATATGTATGCAAAATAGTGGTTATATGATTATATGTTTAAACATTGTAGCTCTGATGAAGATTGCAAGACAGTCGAAACTGTAAGGAAAATAAAGGAGAAATTATATAAAATATTGCATTGAAGTGTATATGAGGAGAGTACACCTGGGTCATGTTTTATGCGGATTATTTTAATGTGATTTTGAAGTTATGTGATTCATGTTTCTTCTTAATATCTTTCATATTTCACTATATTTATTAGATATCAAGAAATTTAAATTATTAATAACTTATTTTGATTTGAAATACTTTTTTTTTTTTAAATATAATGTTATATTAGCAGCTAATGTGAATATGGCCTGAAGTTGTATTTAGAACTTAGCTTCTATGTAAATAACCTACTTATACTAATGAGTAAATAATAATAATAGATTTATATGTACGTATAAAAATATCGCAATAAATATTCAACAATTTTAAACTTTTAAAACGTATTTTGTTAGATATTAACAAAAATAAATATTTTTTTAGATTTTTAAAAT